>CM053788.1:471324643-471334643 GCA_028749045.1 Cupressus sempervirens
CATTTGTTCAATTTTTAGAGCACTACATAGGACAAAAATTCAAATCCAATATTCCATTCACTTTTCAAGGTTAGTCACTTATCTTATTTATTTATATTTAGTGCATTTATTTCTCATATCTATAGTCTTAATTGCATTTCATAACTCTTGCAACATTCATGTTTTAAGGATCTTGTATTCTTTCTCTAAATTTGTAGTCATTAGATCTTCATTTACATTACCTTCATCATTTAAATTACATTAATCTACTTGGATCTAATAGCATTAAAGTTTTAATTAAAGGACCAATATCCTTAACTTCCCTTTGAGGTATAGGTTCAACCCCAACCCAAAATGTGGAGTAATTGAGACCTTTTTTTCAGCTTATACAATTTTGTGAACCCAATACCTTGCTCCTTTCTCCTAGAGTTAGATATTTCTCTCATGTGATCTATTTTATCTTGTATTATTCAATTAAATACATCTCTTGTGATTTCTCCTTACATGTTGTATGTATTTAATTCATTTAGATTACATTTTGTGTTTCATGGTTTTGTTCATACCTCAAGGTTAGGTTCCCTTTGTGTGATTTACCTCTTGCCTTTCTTTGTAAATGAAATTAATCACCTTAAGCCCTACCTATAGTATCCATGTTAGAAGTTATAGGCTTATCACTTCCTCTGAGACAAAGTCTTCTTACCCCCTCTTTAGAAACCTTGATGATAATTTGATTTCTCATTATCCTAATTCTTATATGGAGAATAACTCTTCCCCTTTATCTCATGATGAAGAAGAGGCTTTAAGAGTTCCTCCTTCTCAAGTCCATAAGCTTTCCACTAAGATTAAAAAGATGCAAAATTTTCTTATTGAAGAGAATCATAAGACTAATATCATTTATGCCTTTGAAGCTATTAAGAAAGTGATCCATAATAATGAGAATGGTGTTAATATTTTGTGTGGTCTTAATCACCTTGTCCATTACCATATTGAGCCTTTTACTTAAGTTATATATGACATAGGTATGGTTCCACCCATCACTAGTGTTGCACCTTCATTGCACACTCTTATATCTAGCATTTTTTCTTATGTTCCTACTGTTGTGACTACATCTATCCAACCATCAAATTCTACTTGTGTTATTCTTCTTATTCCTTCTCTTACTATGAGTGTTCTTCCTACTTCATTTCCTACCTCACAACCTTCATACAATATCACTCCTTATACTTATCCTAATCCTCTTACTATTGTGGTTATGGGTGTTCCACCCATTGCACATGTTCCTTCCAATTCATACACTTTTACTATCATATAAAATGTGAAAATGACATCTATTTATTCAAACAATTCCACCATCATTATGATTTCTCAAACTGTCTCTTCCTTGTATCTAAATAACTTGTTTCCTTAACTCAATCCAAATTCAATATGCCTACATATGACATGGGAAGTCCTTTATCTTTAGACATTATCCATTTCATTTCACCTTAACAAGTTGATATGCCTCATCTCAACACTTATAATGGTAAGGGTGATCTTGTTACTCATCTTAAAAAAATTCAAGTCATATGTAGTGATCATGCCCATTACCATAGGATTTTATCCAAGTTGTTTTGTTGCACTTTTCTTGACAAGGCCTTACAGTGGTATTTCTCTCTTCAATCTTTTTCTATTGATTCCTTTCATAAACTCAATAATTCTTTTATCAAGAAATTTTAAAACAACATTAATCTTTAAGTGTCCTTGACTGATTTAATGAATTATAAACGAGGTCCTAAGCAAAATTTGATTGATTTCATTGGTAGATTTAAGCATTTGCATGCTCATATTTCTTATCCTATGCCTAATATTGATATTCAACATATGTCAATTGAAAACTTACAAAAATACTTTAAAGATAGGATTCCACTTAATGAATTTACCTCTTTTCTACAGCTTTGTATGGGGATTTATCATTATAAATTAGAAGTGGTTCAATTTGAGAGCACCACTCCAATGGTTTTTATACTAGTTGATAAAAGTAATGTTGCACAGTATAATTAAATATAGAATTGAATGCATTTGAAGCAAACTTTTGAATATGCAAACAAGACCTGTGAATGCAAGCAAGGATGCTCTACCTCCAAGAAGATTTTGTGAAAAGCAACAGAGAAATCACTTTTGGACGATGAAATATTCCCTCCCATATTACTAATTTTTTTAGGAAAGGAGGATAGAGCGGAAGGATGGATCCAAGTCCAAAATCAAAGATCTTGGAAAAATAGGAGCCAAAATGGAGTTTAGAACAAATTTAGGATTTCTTTCTCTCAAAATCCTTTTGATCCTCTCTCAGATATGAAAAGTGGAGAATGGATTAATCACCTAAGGAAATCCCAAAAACTAGCAACCGGGATGGATTCCCTATCTCAAGGAACTATGTTCTTAATGAAAGATTCAGAGATAAGCAAGCAAGAAGCATTCAAATAGATCATCATACCAAAAAATAAGGCTTTGAATATCTAAGAGTGATATAAGAAGTAGGGCCTTTTTCTAAGATAGATGGGAGTGATGATGGAGGGAAGCTGATTAATCTCTTGGTTGAAAGGATATCTATCTAAGTAATTTATCTTATCATTGATGGAGAATGATTTCATTTTTTTAGAATGTGATAGTGTAGAATTAAAAGAAGAACCTTTGTATGGAAATGCTTGGTTTTACAATGGATACCCTATTAAATTTTTAAAATAGACCCCTTTTTTAACCTATAAAAATCCTCTAGTGTTGAAATCAAGAAGGCAATCCTCTTTTCAAATCTGGAAATTGAATTTAGGGATAGGACTACATTAGGATTAATAAGATCTAGATTAGGCACTTTTATTGGTTTGGAAGAACCATATTTAAAGTATACCAACCCAATAATAATAGTTCAAATGGTTGTAGGAATAGTGGATTTTAAAGCCCTGGATATTATTGTGGGAGAGACAAAGGTTTCAATCAAACCATCTTTGGCAAAGGGCCTTTTCAAAGATGATGAAAAGAAATAACTATCTCAAGATTTTTGCATTTTAAACAAAACATCTTTGGATCCAATCAAAATTACCCTTAATCAAAATCGGGGGTTTCTCAATTGAAAGAAGGATAAAATGATTAAGGAAGAAAAAATCAACCCTCCATGCCTTAGATCAGTCATTTTGAATGCAAATGAGGAGATATAAGAGACTCTTCTAGTATCTTCACCTAATCTTTCAAACAACAACAAAGTTATAGGATCAATGAAGAATATTTCCATTAATCAAGTACTACCACAAGAAGTTTGAAGTGAGACTCCAAAAAGAAAAGAAGCTAAGGTCAAGCTCATAGCAAAGGCTTTAGATAACATGGTTGTAGAAGATCTAATGAATCAATTTATAGATGAGATCTATGATAAGTTGAAACGAGATAGGAATAATTAATTTTGATTGCTAGGATAAGAGAGGCAGAGAGATTAGAGAGACTTAAGGGAAAGGAAGAATTAGAGATAGCTAAGGTATACCCTCTAGATCTAGAAGTTAATCTCCAAGGTAGGGAGGCCCTAGATTGTGCTAAAGTAATAAGGAGAAGAGGTAGGAAATCTATGAATGAACTTTCTCAAAAAGATGGTATGGATAAGGGCCAAATTAAGCTCACTAATATCCTTAATGTTGGGAAGGGGTGGATCCTTCCCAAGGTGCCCTAAATATCATAGCATAGAATTTTAGGGGCCTAAATGCCACTAACAAGTAGTGATTACTTAAAAAAATTCATTTCTAACACAAAATCTTATATAGTTCTATTGCAAGAAACCAAACTAAGTAGTGTTGAGATGAATATATTTAGGAGATCCTTAGGATGGAGAGAAACAAAGGATTCTCCAAAAAAAGGAGCATCAGGTGGTTTTTCTTTATTACAGAACCTTAATAATGTATCAATACAATCCGTTGAGATTTACAAAAATTGGATGTGTAAAAAGGTAAAAGGAATTAAATATAATTTCTGCTATAGTCTTTTCAATGTTTATGGTCTAATCCAAAACAAGGAGAAATCTAGGCTCTAGGGGAACTGGAAGAAATATTAACAGTAGAAAAGGAAGGTATGTCCATAATTTGAGACATTAATGTCATCCTTATGCCATCTAAAAAAAAGGGGATATCAACACCCTCTCATCATCCTCCAAAGAATTCATAGACTGAGTGAATAGAATTGGCCTTTTAGAAATGGCCAGTTCTGATAACACCTTTACATGGAACAATAAAAGGAAGGGATTTAGAAATATAGCAAAAAACTTAGATAGATTCTTTTACTATGGAAATCTACTAGAGGCATCAATGGCCTTCAAATTCAAAGTGAAACCTATACTAATCACTGCTCGGTGGAGCTAAGTATTATTGAAAGAAAAAGACCCACCTGTTGTCCCTTCAAACTTGAATAGATGTGGTTCAAAAATGAGGATTTTATCAACCTAATAAAGCAATGGTAGGAAGAAATTAGGATTTTTGAATCTAAGATGTTTCAATTAGTTAATAAACTCAAAATAATTAAATGAAGACTAATAGAATGGAATGTGGATTTTTTTTGTAAACATCTTTGAGGATAAACTCATCATAGAGAAAAAAAATTGACATCTCTACATAATGAAGTGATGGAGAAGGAAATGAGGGAAGAGTAGTTTTTAGATGAAAAAAAGATGATGTTACAATATGAAGATGTTTTAACAAAAGAACTCTTTTGGCGACAAAAATCAAGGAAACATGGTTGGATGCAGGAGATAAGAATACAAAATTCTTTCATAATAGCTCCAAGAAGAGACATGTCATAAATAGGATTTCCATGATAAAAGGTACATATGGGATTTTGAGGTCCTCATGGGAGGAAATCAATAAGGAATTTTTTTCTTACTTTGAAGGTATTTATAGTTTGAGACAAACTCAAATAAGGAAGCTCAATGTAGGATTCTCTTAAACATCCCTAAACTTTTCATAGTGGACTAGAACAAATAATTGCTGCAAAAGATAAAGAAATCTAAGGTGGAGGCTACCCTCAAACAAATGAACCTTGATAAATCTCCAAGATCTAATGGTTTTCTAGGTTTCTTCTTCCAAAATTGTTGGGATTTCATCAAAGATGATATAACTAAAGCTTTAGAAGGGTTTAGGAGGCAAATTATTAAGAGAAGTCAATGATACTTTTATTTCTTTAATCTTGAAAAAATAGAACTCACAAACTTTTAATGATTATAGACCCATAGCCTTTTGTAACACTCTCTACAAACTTTTCACTAAAATTTTGGCTTGCTAGCTTCAAGATATATTGACTAACCTTCTCAATGAAGAACAAACTAAATTCATCCTAGGTAGATCGATTTATGATGTATACATCATAGCTCAAGAAGTTATCCATTCGATTCATAGTAACAAAATTCCCATCCTGCTCATAAAATTGGATATCAAAAAGGCATATGACAGGGTGGATTGGGGCTTTTTGTGTAAATGTCTAGAATCTTATGGGTTTTTGAAATAATGGATTAGTTTCAACTTTGAATGTATCTCAACCCCTAAATTATCAATTCTAATTAATAGTGCCCCTATGGAGTTTTTTAACGTCCCTTGTGGATTGACATAGGAAGACCCAATTTCTCGTTTACTTTTCATTTTAATGGAGGATTGTTTCAGTAGGTCAATATCCAAATAAATAATTGAAGAATGCATTTAAGGCATACCAATAAATAGTAATGCAAATCCATCCACACAGCAACATTTTGTGGATGATACTATGTTTTCTAAGAAAGTCTCAGTAAAGAAGGCCTTAGCAATAAAAAAAATAGTTTTAGAGTATTCAGATGCATTGGGTCAAGAAATCAATAAGAAGAAATAAAATATTTTCTTCTTTAATACCTTCCCTATCTTGGAAAACCAAATATGTTCAATTTTAAACTTTAACAGAGGAGTTCTCCCATGCAAATACCTTGGCCTACCTCTTAATTTGGGATATAATGTAGCTCCCCTCTGGGGCCCATTAAAAGAAAAATTGAAATAGAAAATGAGTTGTTGGAAAGGGAAATGGCCCTCATTTACAGGCAGAAAACCTATGGTCTTGATAGTTTTGGCTGCCCTTCCTATATACCAATTTTCCTGCATGGACATACCCTCTAGAAAACTAATGGAAATCAATAGGCATATAAGGAATTTCTTCGAGAAATACCTAGGGGAGAAACAAAAATTACCCCTCCTCTCAAGGGAAATGGCCTACATATCTAAAGAGTTTGGTGGGGTAGGAATTAAGGATATCAAGTGATAAGGCTTACCTTTAGGAGAAAAATTTATTTGGAGAATGATCATATTCCTTGATTTAAAATGGGTTAAAGTTCTTACCCATAAATATCTATCCTCCCCTAACCTAATTAATCTTTTTATGGAAAGGAATTCTCCCAAAGCATTGAAATTTTGGAACTTTCTACTCAAATACAGAATAGTCATTTAGGATAAGCTCTCATGGAATTTAGGAGATGGTGGAGAGGTCTTATTCTGGAAGGATTCATGGGGGGGATTCCTCTCATTTGTTTTCCTTTTCTTCAAAATATCAGAATTCTCCTAGAAGAATAGTAGGGATCAAAAGTCAAGGACTATATATGCTTCAACAAGGAAGGTTTGAATTCGTGGTAGAAATATATAATAGGTATGGGAATTCTTGATCATGAAAGGTTTCTTCTTCTATCAATTATGCACTCAAGGATTATATCCTTTAGAGGGGGAGAGGATTACCTAATTTGGATTGAAATTAATGATAAGGAATAGAGTTTGAGAAAGGGATATCAACTTGATTGTCAATTTATCAACTTCCCCTTAAGGCTATGTTGGGAAAAATTCTGCCTTCCCAAAGCTAGAATGTTCCTATGGTTAAACCTCCATAACAAAGCCTCAATATGGGAAAGACTAAGGAGCTTTGGCATTCAAGGACCCAAAAAATGTTGTTAGAAATAGATAATACTAAGAGGGGAGGTGAATTAGTATTCTACAAAAATTTTCCCACAATAGGATATTGTTAATTACTATATAACTTGAATATGAAAGTAAACCAACAATATTGAACCCATACACAAAGAGAATTCATAGCACCATTATTTTTTAACTAAGGAAACCTTGGCCAAGGGAGAACCCTAGTGGGGATGATACCCACAAGATTATCCATTAAAAAAAAAAGAATATTGTTAAGGATATTAACGCTGTTGGGAGTCTATGAAGTACATATAGTGTCTTGAGTCCATGTTAGAGTCCACTTCCCTAACATGCAATATACAATTAAGTTTATTCACAAGAGTAGATATAAATACAATACTATCTTACTATTATATCTCATACTTACTCTGATCATACATCAAATTTCACATTGCACATGGCTTGCATACCACTTAAGCTTTCTTCATTATGGTTCACATCACATACTTGCTTCACATTATTTGTGCAAGATATGATCTTTACTTATATCTCACAAATTAAAAAAACTCTACTTAGTCGACCTTGATGCTTTCACACGCTTGACCAAAAATAAAATAACTTTGGCTAAACATCTAAGATGTCAGCCCAACATGATCAATTAATTATTTTATTTCCAAAATAAATCCTTAAGTCGTACACTTCAATTTACTAGCATGCTCTATTCTTCTTTGTTAATTACCTATGTTGGAAATCCTTCTATAACTTACGTTGTATTGTCCATATAGATCTACACACCAACATACATCATCATAACAATGTCATCTATCAGTCATCAACTATGCATGTGATAAATCAAAGTCAATAATCTATACATACCATATATGTTTGTGTACTACTACAAACTATCTCACACTTAGATAATTTTCTAGTTCTGATTACATCATGTAATACCAAAATGGACATGTTTTCATAAATGACAACACTCATATATCTACCTAGCCATATTGCCAAAAATCTCCCCCTTTGGCATTGATGTAAATATTTTATAAAATTGGCTAATTCCCAAAATGATGTCATTCAAAATGATACCTAAAAATAATTACACAAAAAATTGCCTTCAAAACTTGAAATTTTTATTCATGTTTTGATGGATCATTACATTCCTTATCACTCCTTTACAATACATAGCTAAGCTCCCCCTTATATATACATATGTAAAATTTTCATACTTCCCTTACATATACAAACATGTACATATACAATCTTTCTTACATACTTCTCCCCCTTTGGCATCAATGGAAAAGGTGTCAAAAATAATCTGTACACAAAAAAATTGTGTTGCCTTCCTCTAATCAACTTGACACTCTAGATATGCAATCTGTAAAATCATGTTTCTACTTGTCAAAATCCTTCTTCTAGTTTTCCTTGACTATGTCAAATATACTAATGAGTGTCAAAGTGTGTAGGATGCCAATTCAACTACACTCAGGTAAGTATAGGAAAATTTACCATAGGATGCATTTTCTACAAGACACTCTAATTGCCTCTACAAAATGATAATTTCAAGAGATAAATATTCTCTAAGGATAGAGAATCTCTTGATCACCTTCTCCTTATATGATTCAATGCCTCTGATAGCATTGTGAATTTTCTCCACTTCTATTCCAATATCTTCAATATTTGCCTCTAATTGTTATAATCTAATATTGAGTGTTTGAAGCTTGCTCATTTTGCCTCTGATTACATTATCAAATTCTAATAGATGATTGTATGACATTGTGCATTGTCCATACAACTTCTTACCTTCATCTATGTTATTCCTTAGCTCTTTAATGCACACATTTAATGAATGCAAATCATTCCTAACATTGTTAAATATTGTGTCAAACAATGATGCATCATGCATTGTCTATACTTGTACTAAATCAATATCAGACAAGGTGATAAACTTTGCATCAAAGGATTTTATCATTTTTTAGCCTTTGTCTTTAAGTCTAGTTCTCCAACAATGGACTATATTGTCTTCTGCAATTTATCTAGAACTTCTACCAATGTTCTCTCCAAAGTCTTCACATACTTATTCTTCTCAAGTAGCTTCCTCAAGGAGCTCATTAAATCTTTCTGATCATCATCATCATTAGTTTTACACAATACAATAACTATTGTTTCTATTGTTGCTAGATTGAATGAGACTACTTTTGATTTAGTACTTTTATTTTCATCCTCTTGTCTCTTCTTCTTCTCTTCTATTGTCATTCTTTCTTCCTCATCTTTCTTTTCTTCTAATCTCACTTGTTCTTCTTCTTTAAGCTTCTCATCTTTTATTCTTCTTATTTCTCTTTCTTTTCATTCTTATTCTTTTCTCTTTTCTTTTCTCTTTCTTTCCTCTTCCTAAAACTTCTTCTCTACATTCTTCTTTGCTTCTAAATCATCATCTTCATTTGAGCTAGAATAGGTAGTAATATTACCAACAATGTTGGTCCCAAATCCTACAAAAGGATTCTCCTTAGCATCTACAGCTATGTGTGTACTATCCACTTGCATGGATTTAGTTCAATAACTATATGAGGAGGTGAGTAAGTTTTCTAGGTTTCCTCAACCTCTTCTTCATCATTAGTAGCAATATTGGCCTCAACATATATAGGACTTGTTGTTTCAGGCTTCACACTTTCCTTAGTGACTTTAGGCATGGAACTCATGTACTTCACTATGGCTTCTTCAGTTTCCTTCTTTACCTCTTCATAGTTGCCTCCCATAAGAATGATTTCTCTTCTTTTGTTACTCAGCAAAGACTTAATGCCTTTCAGAATCTTTTCTATGTCCTCTTTAGTGCTAACTTCACACAATTTATGAATCATATTCTCTCTCAGTTTGGTCTCTTCCTCTACTACTCTTCTCTTTATGTTTAATAATCTATTGTACAAATATTCTGGAATCTTATTTTGAATACTATTAAATTTCTTATTCCTTAGAATCATATTTCTTATCATAGCATTCTCTAATTGTCTCCTATCCATGTTACTATACAAACTATAATACTTGTTTAACTAAATAAAATGGGCATTATTTATAATCCACATATTTGATTTTCAACT
>CM053788.1:471339643-471764643 GCA_028749045.1 Cupressus sempervirens
CACATCCATAAATGGTGTTGTAATGGCAATAGGTGTTGGTGCCAACACCTCAAATTTCCCATTGGCTTTTATCTCCATTGGTATACCTTTGATTTCATTGAATTCTTCTCTTGTCATGCCTAAATCATTAAGAAGGGATTCAATCTTATTTTCCACATTCTTTTTTATCTCTTTATTGTGAATTTTAGAATGAACTTCCCTTATCTTCTCTTCATAAGTACCCCATCTTGGACATTCAGTGTCCCTTTTAGACTACAAAATAATCTTTGCATAGCCTTCAATGAGTTCTTCACTCATTTCATATCCCATGGGTTCAATAAAATTTACTCTAGGTTTGACTACTTCCACACAAGTAGTGTCAGTCTCTACTATGAAACATATTTCATCTTTATATTTCTCCACTATAGAGGGAGGGGTTCTATATCTGTGCTTCATCTCAGGCTAGAAGCTTTTCATCATCTTGTCAATGTCTTTGTATCTAACATCTTCAAGTCTTATCATGTAGCACAGTGTGACCATCTCCATAGAAAACTCATTGTTGTCCCAATTTTTCATACTGGGAAACTACTGGTTGCATAGAAAAACAAATGTGTCAATAGAGATTCGAATCCAAAAACTACATTCTTAGATTTCTTTAGCTTTGCAATTTTATCCAATAACTACACTCTGATAATTTCACACATGTTTACTTTCATCTTCTCAATATCCATTACATAAGTTGCATGTAAAAATATTGTTGGCATTGAGTTCAATCTAGAACTTTGATTCAATTTATTATATCCTACAATTTTCTCAACACTCTAACTCCTTCATCCTAGATCAGGTCAAATATCATGTTCCTTCCATCAAACTTAGTCATCAAGTTTGTCTTGACAAATTTCCTTACAATCTTGTCATTTTCCAAATTACAACCTTCATTTCTTAAACCTATGACCTTATGAATTAGGTCATTGTCAATTAAAATAGGTACATCACCTATCCAAAATATTTCTTCATGAAATATTCTTAGAATAATTATGCTCCACTCATGATTATTGAATTTTGTATAAAACATATACTTAATCAAGTTCAACTCATTCAAGTATGCATACTCAGATTTTAGGGTTAGGTTTCCATTACACATAACTCCTAAATCCTTGTGAATATCTTCATCTCCAACACTCTCAAATTTACAATGAATATAGCTTCTAATGTCTTTTACATGAAGTACATTTGGCAAGATTTGAGAAAATGCTCCTAACGGATCATCAATAAGAGAAAAAGGGTGCTTCTTGAATTTGTACCTAGGTCTCTCACTTATAGCACAAACTGACTAGCTTGCCACACTACTAACTATTGATACTGAAAATTCCAACTTATAGCTTTGTAAAATACCTTTACTATCGTATATTAGGGCTTTTGCAACTTTGCACTCGAACACTTCACTTCGCACTTGAATTTGTTGCCAATTTTGTCATGAATTTTCTCCAAACTCTTTGCACAACCAAATGGTATTGAATATCTTACTTGTAATCCTTAAATCATTTCAAATTTAACTCTTCATTAAATGTGCATCTTGTTCATCTTCAAAAGTTTTCACTAATTACTAGTAAACTCATTTTCTTCCATACGACTTACTATGATCATCAAAACTCTTGTACACTCAACCATAGCTTCCTCTCTATGATGTCAACCTTCTACTAACTATGCAACTTCTAATTCACATTTTTTCATAAGTTTGGATTGAGTGATGCTCTGCGTCAACTAGAATTTCTTAGTTTAAATATGATGAGTCAAAAACAATTGTTGATTTTAATCTTCCATTAGGTGCATCAAAATACTGCTCTTTTGAAATTGTATGAGAACTTTCTAGATTAATAGATTTCACAAAGGCTTCCTTGAATTCATCAACATGTTCTTTAAGTGCTTGTTTCTAACTTTTATTGTTGTCATTATGATACAAGAGAATCCAAGGGTTGTTTTCAATCATTGTGTTAGAGGTATTTGGCTTAGAAGTTGTGGACTTGGTCACCAAAGGAGTGGTGCTCAATTGTTGTTGGGTATAGTGTTCGCCAAGGTGCTCAATCATTGAATGGCTCAGTCACTATTGGAGCTCAATAGCTACTATTTCTCAACACTCACTATTGTGCTCTACATGTGTTGGTTACCTAGAAATACTTGGGAGTTTGCTAACACTTGGTAGTGTGTTGGTGGCGATTGGAGTTCTTGCAGATTTTCTTGTTTGATTTGATGCATTTAATGCATGTAATGTGTGATCTTGACATGAATCAATCTAGGAGTTTGTGTAGACCTATTTGGGTCTTGGTTTGTTTATTTTTGATAAGATAAATAGGTTTTAAGGGATCCTAAAACCCATAAGTTTTACAAAAAACAAGGCTGATAATAAGCAAAAGAAGCCCAGCCAAAACAGAGGTCCAACAGCTGAAAAAAGCCTGAAGGCCTAGCCCAAAACAAAGGCCCACAGAAAGGCTAGAAAATAAACAAACTAAAATAGATTACAGAAAGCTTGTCCAAAAGCCAAAATCTAGAAAGACGAAAATACAAAAGACAAGAAAGCTAGTCTTCAGTAATCTTCTCCATTTCCTGCATAGTCTGAGCTGCCTCGACTATCTTTTGTTGCTCCTTTTCCATTTGATCCTGGACCTTCTCCATGCCTTGATCCATACTGGTGAATGTATTGATTGTGGCCTTTTCATCATCCAGCCTGGCCTTATCCCTATTCTATCCTCCCTCCTCCACCAAGAAGCCCCTGTCCTTAAGTTTACTAGTAAGGAATTGGATGTTGTCATTCATCAAACTCAGGAGAGAAATCATCTTACTTGCTAGGTTGTGGTTGTAGTTTTCAAGATTTCTAAATCTCCTTTCATTTAAGCTTTCTTTTTTATCATGGTCCTCCTGGCTGTCAATACCTGTCTTATTCTTAGTACTTTCCATCTGGGATACCCTTTCTCTAACTTCCTCCAGCTCATGGAAGAGCCATTTGATTGATTTGAAGTTGTCAATCATACTACTGCGGGCATTATTCAGAAGGTTCATTCCAGTCTCCCTTGTGTTGTCTGAAATGGCCAGGATAGCTGGGTCTATGAGCTCATTGAGCCTAGGCTCCTCCAGGTTGTTCACCAGGATCTGAGGGTTCATAACTTCCCTAAAAATCCCCATAGTAGCAGTCCTCACATTGAAATTTTTCCAAGCCTTTCTTCTATTATTGACCTGCACTTCCCCCTCGTTCTCCCCAGTGAAGGCATTCACTTTTTCCTCTAAAGGAGGCTGAGACTGGATAGGGGAGAGGGGAAGAGGAATAGCATCCATCCTCTGATTTCTAGTCTCCTCAACTCTCACTACCTCCCTCTTCCATTTTTTCCCAGGTTTCTCCTCTTCCAACTCCTCCTCTAACACTTTGTTAGAATCTTCCGTATCCATTTCCTCCTCCTCCTTAGCATAACTCTCTTTTTCTTGAGCTTTGTCATGATCCCTAGGGATTTTCCTGTTGGGAATTGTAGCTGTGGACTGTTTCCTATCTTGACCTTTTTTCTTCTTTCCTGAGGTAACACTCTCCTCCTCCGAGCTAATGCTCTCAATGTCATCAGAGTCTGAAGAAAAGTTGCAGATGCCTTTGTCAACATCCTCAACTTGAGGGGGGTTATTGCATATAGACTGAGCTTTGAAATGCTCATGGATGAGGAGCAATAATCCCTCATGCAAAGTAGGGTTAACAGTGGGTTTCTTCTTGAAACTAGAGATTGCCTTGTTCATAGAAGTGAGAAGGTAAAAGGGAATGGAAATTCTACTCTTATGGAAAAAATGATTTAAAATCACAAAATGGTGAGTTCTGACCTGATCAAACCTAGGGTCCAGGGTAACATAATCAATGAGGGCATATAAAACATACGTCCAAAACTTCTTTATAGTCTCAGTCACATAGAAAGACTCTTTCTTTTCCAGCTTGTTCATCTCTGCAAAATTTTTCATGAACTCCTTGACTGTATTGGATGAAAGTTTCTTGTCCCTCTAGAATGTGAAACCCTCCATAGGGATACCAGTGACCTCCTCAACCACCTCCTCTGTGATTTGGAAAGAAACCCCATTCACCTTGACCTTGCCATTGTTCCACGAGTTCACCATGCTGTTGGTGACCTCAGGGTCAAAACTATGGAGTTTCTCAAAAAAATTCACAACCCTGCAGTTTTCCAATTTTTTCCAGACTTTGCCCATATTCTTCCACTTCTCCACTTCTCCCACTAGCTCCTTTCTACTCCGTTCCCCAGTCATGACATCCATTTTTTCTTCAACTATTCTCATGAGCCCCAATCTCTGCAAATTTTTTCTAGCCAAGATTTTGGCTCTGTTTCTATTATTGGGTTTGTGATCATTCGCCTCTCTGATACAATAGCAAGTGAAAATGATAATGATCCTCCAAATGAGTCAAAATGACGAAAAAAATCCCATGAGATTACAAGAACCAAGAAACTTATTATGGCTCGTGCCAACATCCAATCTTTCTTTATTAAACATGATAATAGTTAGATTGACCCATACTTTCATGGATTTTCTCCAGCTTTATTAGTGATTTAGCCTCCATCAGAAAATCTTTTTTGGAATGCCAGGTCATCTCTTTGTCTGCTCCCACCCCTTTGTTAGTGAACCAGTCAGCAACTAGGTTTGCCTCTCTAAATGCATGAGTGACGTGGACCTTCTCAAATTTTGTGAGGGTGGCACATGTCTCATCAATTATATTTGCAACCAACCACGAGGGGGGGAGATTCCATTAATATTGTTAATTATGTTTTTGGAGTCCCCTTCAAGCCAAAGCTTAGAAACGCCAGCTTCAAAAGGCAGCTTTACCACACTGCACGTGGCTCTAGCTTCAGCCAAATGGTTGGTCTGGGTTCCAAGCGAGAGAGCAAAGGCCACAATCCCCTCCCCATCTTGGTTTGTTTGTTACATGTATTTAGTGTAATTATTTAATTTTATTTATAATGAATTGGGCCAACCTATGGCTTAGTTGGGTATAATTAGGGAGACTTGTGGAGTCTTTAGGCATTCATTCATTCAAAGGATTGAGTTAGATTATAGATCATACATCTTGGAGAAGAGGATCAAGTGTAGGAGTGAACTTTGAGATGGACTAGTAGCTGAGGCTTGGTAAACTAGGAGATTGCTTGGTAGGCTTGTGAGCACAAGTTAAGATTTTCATGGAGGTTTCTACTAGACTACAAATTTGGACTAGCTAGGATTAGGGTTTGGATGGGATCTTGAGGGATCTTGTAGAACTATTACTTGTTTTATCTTTAGTTGTAACTGGCAAGGCCTTACAACCCAGCACATTACATGTAATCAGTTATTTTATGAATAAAGATTTTTTAATTTGGTATCAGATAATACATTTTTCTTGTGTTTTTGTTGTTTATTTATTTGTTAGGGGCTAGGATATCTCCTTTGGGGATTCTCCTGCCTTGTACTACATCACATTATCATTTCTATTATTGTTCCTTCTGTAATCAGGATTATTGTTGAAGTTCCTTCTATCCATTCTACAAAATATTTTTGTGTCTCCAAAGTCATTGCATAACTGACATATAGTTGCATTCCTTCTCTAATTGGTTCCATTTTGACATTTAGGTGCTCTGCAATTCCTTGCAATATGTCCAGGATTATTACGCTTGTAACATACAAACTAATTCCTTTCAATATTAGATATTTCTCAATGATTAGATCTACATTTTGATCTTCCAAAACATTCTACTATTCCCATTATTACTATCAAACTTAGGTGTCTTACAATCTACTAATTTATGTCCATAACCATGACAATTATAACAATAAAAATTAGTAATAAGTTTAATAGACTTGCCTATGCAATCTCTTTTCATATAACCAACTTCATTGCATATGAGACATCTACCTCTAAATTCATGTCTAACTTCCTTAGATGATTCAACTTTCTTAGGTTCATCAACTTGCTCTATTCTCTTTGGTTCATCATGTTTCACAGACAAATCAACTAGTTCAATCTCTTTAGATACTTTTGTAGTTATGCTTGACTGAATCTTAATCAAATTAGATTCTTTTGGGGACTCAACAACTAGATATGGTTCTTTTCTAATTTCAACTTTCTTAACTAATTTCTATCCAAAAAAATGTTAGAGTAAATAATTAATTTACTAATTATTTATTATATTTACTTAAGCTTACTTAGGTAAATGCATTTCATTTATTAGTTATAGTATTGGAGTTTGTTACAAGTTGTTGAAAATACGAGAGTTTGTTCTCTCCTAAGTTATACTTATCCTCTCACCTTGTTCGAGGACTTTTCACCTCATGTGGATGTATGCTTAGTTGTCACACGTATCTCCTAAAGTCTTCTAGCTTGTTCTAGGAGATTCCTTGAGGCCTTTATGTGGTCTCTCCCTCATTGTACAACACATATCAGATACAGCATATTGTAAATACATATTTTCTTGTGTTGCAATATCTTGTTGTCTCTCATGTCTATTTAGGGTATTTCCCTTGCTCCACACTCTTCTCTCCTTGGCTTCTCTTTGACAAATTTTTGCATGCAAGTGATCTTGGGCATCTTCAAAGTTGAATTTTGTCAACTCCAACATGGTATCAGAGCCTTCCTGCTACTGCTTAGTTGAAAGATTTTTGAAGCCTTGATTTGAAGTCACAAACCCTAGTTTTTTTATGCATTTTTCTTTAAATAAGGGGGACAACAATTTTTTAGAGCACTTTGGACCCAAACAGACATTGCCATTAGATTTAGAAGTTTGTTTGCATTTAGGATTCATATAAAACTTTTCATTTTTGGAGACAAAGCTTTGAGAGGTAAAAAAATTTCCTTACAGGTCCTATCGTACAGCTATATGGACAATTCAGCATCAAAAAAAAAAAGGGGTCGTAGAGCATGCCACCGTGGCACTGCCCAATCATCACCACGAGGCCCCCTACGCTTCGCCCTCACCTCTCCAACACTGACAGCTATACTCACTTCCTCTAGCGGCTTAGCCTCAAGCTTTTCTCTAACGACTCCATCTCCCTCTAGTGGCTTAGCCACTATTTCGATGCTCCACCTAGCAACCTTTACTCCTTTTCATCGCCACTACTAGCTTTTTCGACCTGTGCTTTTTTGTCCAGTCAGCAGTTGCTGCATAGCAGCATTTCTGCTAGTCCCAATCTGCTTCACCCAGATCTATAGCCTATGCCTCGCTCTTAGGGTTTTCTCTATCACCTGTGCACAGTGAGCACCAACGAGGACATCCACGTTAGTGTTTGCATCCCCATTAGCACCTATTAGTGTGTGACATGTCAGAGGTTTACCACATGGCACTTTGCCATGTGACCCCTACCACGTCATCTACTTTTCCACGTGGAACCTTTTTTTTTTTGCACCGATGGGTCCCACGCTATCAATTTTAAGCTCCTGAAATGCTGACATCAGCATGACATCAACACTACATCAACATCCTTCTTGCACCTCTCCTAGGTCCTTTTTGACCTACCTTCAATTTTTTGGCCATAACTTGAGCATACGGAGGTATTTTTCCAATTTGAAAGAAGCGTCAAAAAGTTGGTTCCAAGACAGAGATATTAGTGTAGGTATTTTTAGATTTTGATGCATTTTTATTGCCCATTTTATCAATTGAAGTCCAAAGTTGTATTTTTGACTCTGGCTTGCATATCTTTTGCATCCCATGTTAGTTTTTTGAAAACGTTATATTTTTCAAAAGTTGGTTTTGTCACATTTTCAGAAAAGTGATCTTTTTTCTTAGATTTTGGCCCATGCTCTTTCTATCATATTTTTGGCATTTTTGTTATATGGTGGATATCTTGAGTTTTTTAGGCCTGAGGATCATTTTCGTGGCATAGTTTCTTTTGTTTTAGGCTGTACTTTATTTTGTGTTAGCTTTTTTCGTGTTCTAATCATTGTAGACATCATTTATAAGCACTTTATTATCATATTGAGATAAAGTTCCACTCTTGCATTCTGGGGGTCCTAAACGTTGTTTTTGAATCAGTCATACATGCACTATTTTTATAAAGCACCATGGGGGGATAGTTGTTTGCTATTTTAGGCATTCTACCTTTGGCAAGTGAGTGTCCCTTCCACAACATTAGCCCCATGCAGCATCATTGTGACCATGTCTTTATAGGTGTTTGTACCTCTTCCTCTCTCTTCGTTCTTCATTTGTCTGCAGGAGACTTTGGCCCACCTTCTCAGTTGCCTATCATCTCACCCCATCTGCATTAAGGGGGGGTTATGTTGTTCTAATGCTTCTATGGTTTGATGGTTCAATAATGTGAACTATGTATTCAGTGGTTGATCCTATATACAAGATGATTGCAGTGGCTGGCTACCTACACATTTTGGTGAGATGGATCATCTACCATATAGACACATTCGATTCGTGCCCTCTTCTTCCTTGGAGGTTTTTTAGATTAGCAGTTTTCTTTTTGATGGTAGAGTTTTGCAGTTTCTTCATGCTTCAGTGATCCTCTTCATGATCACTCCTTGTTCCTATTTTAGGGGACATTCCCCTAGTTGGAGGCTTCTTCAGTTCTTCACTAGGTTCTTACCTCTTCTTGGGGGAGGGTTTTTCCACATGGTTTTCTCTATTTCCCCATTTTTAGAGGTTGCATTGTTCATGGGTACCTAACATGGCCTCGTTGCCTGGACCCATTTTGCATTTCTTAGTTTTGTGAGCTTAAGGCATTTCCCTAAGTTACACTTAAGGGGGGATGTTAGAGTAAATAATTAATTTACTAATTATTTATTCTATTTACTTAAGCTTACTTAGGTAAATGCATTTCATTTATTAGTTTTAGTCTAGGAGTTTGTTATAAATTATTGACAATACGAGAGTTTGTTCTCTCCTAAGTTATGCTTATCCTCTCACCTTATTTGAGGACTTTCCATCTCATGTGGAGGTATGCTTAGTTGTCACACATATCTCCTAGAGTCTTCTAGCTTGTTCTAGGAGATTCTTTAAGGCCTTTATAAGTGGTCTCTCCCTCATTGTATAACACATATCACATTCAACATATTGTAAATACATATTTTCTTGTGTTACAATATCTTGTGGTCTCTCATGTCCATTTAGGGTTTTTCCCTTGCTCCATGGTCTTCCCTCTTTGGCTTCTCTTTGACCGATTTTTGCATGCAGGTGATCTTGGGCATCTTCAGAGTTGGATTTCATCAACTCCAACAAAAAATATCCAAGGCCTATCTTATCATAAGAGGGTCTCTGGTAAAAATTTTCTCATCAATTTTCTCACTACTTATATAAAGCTTCTCTAACTACTAATTATTCTTTCACAATAGTTTCATACTTTTCTAACTTAGCATTTTCTATCTTAATAGAGTCTAATTTAGATGTTACATGACTTAACTAGAATCTAAGGTCTACATTCTTAGCAGTTAGATCAGGTTCTATTTTGCTATCATCTTTCTTAAGACTTAACTTAAGTTCAACAATTTTCAACTCATGCTTCAAGATCTCATTTTCTTTCTTGAAAATTCCTACTTTATCATTGTCACTAATTTTCTCATTTGATTCCTTTCTCGACTTTAGATCATCAATCTTTTCTTTCAGTTTTCCATTGTAAACTTTTTCATCGTCATACCTATCTTTTAGGTTATCTCTTTCTTCAGTAAGAAGATCAATTTTCTCAAGAGCTCCTTCAAGGTTTCTCTTCAATTGTTTCATATCCATAAGGATCTTACTCAAGTTGTTAAGCCTCTTCTATATAACTGAGCTTTGATACCAATTGGTAGAAATAGATAATATTGAGAGGGGGGGGCTGAATCAATATTCTACAAACTTTTTCCCACAACAAGATATTGTTAATTACTTTATAACTTGCATATGAAACTAGCCAAAAATACTGAATAGTGAATATAACCATACATAGAGAGAAATCATAACACCATTATTTGTTAACTAGGGAAACCTTGGCCAAGGAGAAACCCTAGTGGAGATGATATGCACAAGATGATCCACTAAAAAAAAAATCTATTTAAGGATATCGAACTTGTTAGGAGTCTATGAGGTACATATAGTGTGTTGAGTCCTTGTTAGAGGAATAGGCCCTTTAGAAGCCTCAACCCTATCAAGAGTTGTTTCAACCCTGTTAGGATTTGGTAATTCAATTTCAACGAATGCAAGACGAGCCCACTGCCCTAACATACAATATATAATTAAGTTTCTTCATGAGAGTAGATATACATACGCATTTTCTCTAATCATACATCAAATTTTGCATCACACATAGCTCGCATATCACTTAATCTTTCTTGACTATGGCTCACATCACATATTTACTTCACATTATTTGTGCAAGATATGATCTTTACTTATATCTTACAAATTAACAAAACTCTTCTTACTTGGCCTTGATGTTTTCACATGCTTGACCAAATATAAAATAACTTTGGGGAAACATCTGGGATGTTGGCCCAACATGATCAAGTAATTATTTTGTTTCCAAAATAATTCCTTAATCCATACACTTCAATTCATGAATGTGCTCTATTTTTCTCTATTAATTATTGGTGTTGGTAATCCTTCTATAACTTACGTCGT
Source organism: Cupressus sempervirens (assembly GCA_028749045.1). NCBI lineage: Eukaryota > Viridiplantae > Streptophyta > Pinopsida > Cupressales > Cupressaceae > Cupressus > Cupressus sempervirens. The sequence continues at coordinate 471,350,224 of CM053788.1, forward strand.
AATGTCCATTATCACTCCTCAACTGTGCATAAGCTAATTTGAGGTTTTTCATCCTTACATACCTTATCTGTCTTTATACTATTGCAAACTATGTAACACTTAGACAATTTTCTAGTTCTGATTACATCATGAAATACCAAAATGGATATGCTTCCATAAATGATAACATTCATACATCTACCTAGCCATATTGCCAACATATGTCCCTTATGTGAATCTGAGGAGGAAGAAGTTCACCACCTATTTCTTCATTGTTCACATTCAAGAACTATATGGTTATGGCTATGCTCATAATTAGGAATTAAGATGGCTTTCCCTAGTTGAATGAAGAGTATGTTGACCTCTTGGCCCTTGCTAAAACAAGGTAGTATTTTCAAATTTTTTTGGATCATAACACATTCCATAGATCTTTGGGAACTATGGAAGGAGAGGAATAGAATAATTTTCCAAGGTAATCAAATGTTGATAGGGTATCTTATTATGAAGATAGAAGCCTCAATCACATAATTAAAAAACAATAAAATCCAAAGGTTGGGATCAAAATAGACTAAAATGTCACACTAGGATGAAAAGATGGGAGGTAAATGGGAAGCCCTAAATATTCCTCCTTTCATTAGACTAGGGGATTCCCAAAGCAAGATCAAAAGAGCAGAATGTGTGTGGTAAGCCCCGAAGAATGGATGGTTCAACCTTAATTTTGATGGAGCTCCAAGAGGAAACCCCAGTCATGCAAGCATTGGATGTACCATACATAACAACCAAGGGACAAAGATAGAAATGATCTCAAAATATATAGGTAAAGCTACTAATAATTGGACAGAGATGTCTACTTTAGAATAAGGTATTCATCTATTTAAATATCTAGACATTAGAAATATTGAACTAGAAGGGGACTCTGATATCATTATAAATGTTATGAGAAAAGGGACTACCCCTAACTGGAAACAATATGCAAAACTAAATTTATTCCTAAAACTTAGTAAATCCTTTCACCACATTATTTATAATCATATCTATAGAGAGGGAAAAAAGTAGGTGGATAAATTGGCAAACTCTAGGATTAATGTCTTTCTCTCCTAATTTTCACCCCTTTTCCCCTTACCCTAGGATATTAAGCATTTAGGCCCAAAGTGAAATAAATAAATATTAAGTGACCTGTTAGGAGTAAAACGCATGGTTACCTTCACACAAAGTATCATGATTTATGTCATCATTTCTAAAATTTAGGAAGTTAGGAAAACTGATGACAAAGAAAGGGTCCTTTAATTAATTAGGGTAAGTGCACAAAGATGAGTCTCAATTTTGTGGAAGTCCGCAAATTGAGATCATTCTCTTATAGAAATGGGCACCCATTTTTTTTTAAATGGGCACTCGTATTAGGCTTGGATACCCGATCCGAATTTCAAGAAATGAGTTTCCATTTTTGAAAAAAAAATTAAAATTAAAATGGGCACCCATTTTTCAAAAATTGGTTACCCAAAATGGGTGCTTATTTTTAAAAATCCTTTTTTTTGGTATTTAAAATGTGTTTTAACCATTGAAAATACTTTTTCAAAATGCTTGCCCATTTCTTACAACATGGAGTGGGATATTTTTCTCCCACCTCGAACTTCAATTTGGGATAGGCTTGGTGAGATCAAGCATATGCCTTGACCTCTCAAGATTTGGCTAAGACATTGAATTGACAAATTTAGGCCTTGCCATAATTTTTAGAGGCTCTTCTTGATCAATTTTTTTACAAAATAAAAACCCATTAGAGTTCTCATTGTCCTAATTTCAAAAATATAAATTTTATAGTGTTATTATTTTATTTACTAATTTTGCATTATTTTTTAATCAAAGGTGGTACCTAAATGTAAAATAGCGAGGTTCACTAAAACTTTAATAACTTTTTTATTTTATGGTTTTTCTTAAATTAATTTATTTCATCAATCTACATACAATCCTTTTGAAGTTAAAAAAGGATAAAATTATTGTATTTGTACATGAGAGGTTTTAAAATTTACCTATATAGCCAATTAATAGTTAAAAATTAAGGAAAAATATTTCCATCAATCTTTGGTGTGTTAGGTAACTTCCTTTAAAAAGATTTACAAAAATTCATTTATTTGTGTTAAATTATGGTGTTTGTACGTGAGTGTGGTATGATCTGGAAATAGGCATTTTGAAAAAGTGGTTTTTAAAGATCCATACCAAAAATAAAATCTATCATAAGGATTCACAAATAAATTTCATATTCAAATAGTAGATTATGAGCACTACAATCATTATGTCTGAAGTATTTTTATATTTAATTTCTAAATGCCTCAAATTTTGACATCAATTGACAAGAAATTTCAAAAATAGGAAAAGCACTTCCACTTTTTTCACAAAAGTCAGACCCAACTTCTTGCACTTACCCATTATGTCTTTTAACCAAGTGCAAAAAGTACTTCACATCATTTAAGTAATGGAAGATTTGTGATCTATGATTCTTTTAGCTAATATTAATAAATGTAAAGATCCTTTTGACCTCATAAAGCAAGCTTTGAGGTTAAAGAAAGTAGAGGAGCTTTAGTCATGAATTGGTGATGGACACTATTCTTTGACTCAGAGGAAAGAAACATCAAATAGAAGTAAAATATGTCAATACTAAGGAAATATTGAAGGACATTCTCTAAATTCCTCATGCATTGGTAATGGATGAGGTAGCTAGACTATTTGGGGAGAAATATATGGAAAATACAAATAGGACTAAGATAGATTCTGACATCACATCTATGTTTCTGACACTAGTAATGTTTTTTGAACGGGACAAGAAGGTGGCAAAAAATATTTCTTATAGTATTTTTCACAAAAATACCTAGTTAATATGGACCTAGGCTTGAGAAATAATGACCAAAACCTGACAGCCCCAAGGGCAATGAATTGCAACAAGGTGGAGGTAAGTGGAAAACTAGCTTCCAGGTTCTCAATTTTGGCCCTCAATGGTTGGGATCTCTTCAAGGATAAAATAGAAATAAGAATGCTGAGTTTAAATTTCTTGCTAGCCTTATTCCATGTCAAGAGGCTCTTGAAACCCCAATTGGTTTGTCAAATATCTCAAGGAGGAAGGAGTTGAGGGTTTTAATGACATTCCAAATTATGAAAATGTTATCCTTTTATATTCAGATGATGAGGATGATGATTTAGATTAAGATATAGTCTCAGGAAAGCTAAAGTTCAAGGAAAGAGAAAGGATGAAAGCCCAAAGCTCTAGAGTAGAGGGGAAGGGAAAGAGTAAGCTATTGTAGAGGATTTAAAACTCTTCATTAAAGGAAGGAGCAATTTTTGGAGTATGGTCTTTATAAATAGCCTAAGTAAGGGTTAGTCTCTAGATTCTTAAGAGGGGTATTTATTATAATATATTTTATCGATGTTTTATGGTAATATGGAACTCTTGTAGAATTTTATTGACAAGATGACTATATATATCTTCTAAAGTTGTATTATATCTCATAAGTTCCATTTTGGGTGTAGTTTTAGGCCTCTAGGGCTTTTTTCTGATAAATAGATCTCAAGATTTAGATTTTGTAATAGTATATCATTAGTGTTTCATTTATTTTTCTATACTTAGAACTTATTAGGTTTTCAATCTCAAAAAATAGTAATCATTTGAACAATGGACTATGGGTTGTAATACTCTCAGACATTTGGAATTAATTATATTTGGGAATTCATACTCATATTATTGCTTTATGCAAATCTTTTGAATCAAAGATTATAGGTATACTATTTTTATCTTTTAGAATTTCCACTCCTAGAGATGTATTTCCAGTAAATATTTGTGGTTATAAGAGTTTTATTTATTACAATACCCTTGTATAAAATTGTTTACTACAAGTATTATTAGTTCAAAATGAGGATAAGAAAGGAAGTAAATCATTTCTGCTAGTTTCTAAATGGTGTTGTGTTGATCAAGATGTGATTAGGCCATGGGTTTTCTTCAAATTATCTTAGTAATAGTATTTATGTTGTTTGTTTATTCATACCTATTGTTTTGATTAGTACAACTTCAAAAGGATGGCAAGAATGATTTGGACTGTGGTTTTAAGATAGATCAAGGGTATAGTCTATTTTTCTCTCTGGTTTCTAATTTCTTAGTACAAGGTTAAGAAATTAGCCCTCAAAAAGGATCCTTGTTAATAATTAAAATAACATAGTCTATTTTTTTCTAAAATATGACTAGGATATTGGCACTTAACAAGCTTTTACAAGTTCAAGATAACTTTTTGTAAATCTATTACAACCATACCTAGGTCTCAACAGTAAGTGGAATCATGAATGAGTTTTTTGGTACGATCATATAGACCCCTTATATCCATTCAATGATAATAGGCTAAGCAATGAATCAACTAGTCTGTTAAGTCTTTTCAATTAAAATATCTCCAAACTTTTCCTAAGATCTAAAGGACATAACATAGTATTTAAAGATGATACTTTGGCAGAGAAATAACCATACTTGAGATGGATACCATAATAAAGTTGAAAGGCTCAGCCTCCCAAATTGCATTTGATACACCTACCTTGGGTATTCTTCTAAATGAGGTTCTTGTTAATACTCATTTTCTAGTAATCTATGTAGTTTTTAGGATTATAGGGAAAGATTTCATTATGAATATGGACTGGTATTAGGTGTTAAGTGATACAATGGCTATGTTCTTAGCAATGGCCAATATGATTGATATTGATAGAGGAAGCTTCATAGAATGATGAGAAGATTGTTTAATCCCAAATTCTTAGGCAATTTCGAGGTCCTGGCCAACTTAAGAGAAGATATCCTAATCTATTGACCATGTCATTACAATCTTCCCCAACATGGTAGACAATTGCTTCCCCTATTCCTAGTTCTTTCCCTCGATGATCCAATAAGAGTGATAGAGTGGTATCCCATAATGCACAGAAATGTATGTTTTATCATATGCTTTTTGCATGTAATGAGGGAAACATCAAATAAATGGCTGGAAGAATATGTGGAGGATAGAGTGGGAACATGGGAGAATTTGAATGAAGTCAGTTTAGAATGCTTATAGTTTTCCATTCTCACTAAAATTGTTGAGGAAGCCCCAAAGGTAGATGACCCTCCATCTTTAGTCCACATGCAATCAGATTGAAGGAACAGAACCTTCCTATTCGATTAAAATGAAAACTTGTAATGTATTTTTTTAAATATAAAACCTTGGTAATTCTATGTGTAAAGCTTGGAGTTAGTGTAGGAATTACAGATTATTTTAGTTTAATATTGAAAATATGTTCTTTGTATTAACTATGTTTATCTACTATGGATGTCTTGGCTATCTCCTTTATTTTTTATTACAGTACAAATAGGTTTTGAGGGCACCTGAAACCCCATACAAAAAACAAAAAATATATTCAAAATAGAATCCACTAGGTTTTAAAAGGACCTAAAACCTAAATAGTACTATTCAAAAATAATCCATCTAGAAAGAAAAAATAATAGTAAAAATACCCAGCACAAAGAGACAGAATCAAAAATATGAACTAGCAACCAGAACTAGCAGAAGAAAAGTAGGAAGCTACCTTATTACTCTAGTGCCTCCATAACCTTAGCCATTTCATTGGCAGTATTAGCAACCTCTAGAAGGAGACCATTAGCATTGGAGATAGGGGCATCTTCAATGGTTCTTTTAGTGCTCAACCAAGTCCTTCTACTTGGTCCACCAATCATTTGGGCAAACATAGGGGAAATAATTTCCTCATTTCTCCTCCTACTAATCCTAACTACCACCACACATAGGCTGGAAGTAATCATGTCCATATATTGGCCGTTATCCTTCACCAATTGCCTCAATCCAAATTCATAGGTTATAAATTTTCCAAGAATGTTCCTAACTTTACTTGTTAACCATTTTAGCCTCCTCCCCACCCAACCCCCCGGTTTGTTCTATATTGATAAATCTCATAAAACCCATGGTGATGGCCATGTCCATGTCCTTTGAATTGTTTATATTTTCCATGCAAGCATATTAGGGATATGTAAAAATTTAACTTCCTCTTTATATTCCTAAGTCATAACCATTTCCTTCATATTGCATTGTATGCTCTTATGATATTTCAAGTTGTGATCATGTGACAACCACATTTCACTTTATTGCCCTAGTCTATCCCTTAACTATTGAATATGTTGAAAGGGTGCAAAGAAATTAATTCCATAACCCAATTCCAAGTCACGAAGGTCAAAGGACACCTACAGTTATTTCCTAGACCCTTAGATCTTGTTAGATCTATGGTTGGCACATTACTACTTTCCAAAAATGTGTGAACTTTACCCAATGTGGGAATATGAGTTGCTGACATCTATCCCTATGGGCCCCTTTTTGGCTTCTATCCAATATAGATTTCTTGACCATCAAATTTTGTTAGATCAATGCCTAGCATTTTCTCACTTTCTGCAGATGTGCAAGATTTAGTGAAAGCTGGCAAGTGACTAGCTAACACATGGACTTGGTGGGACCTGAATCAGTTGTGGGCCGCAAAAGAAGGGTGTCAGAATGATTTTTCATAAAGGCATTTTTTGATTGGTCATAGGTACTAACTAAGAAAAAAAAATTAGTTTCATGGTGATTGTCAAATCTTATTAGATCAACATCAGGCATTTTCCCACTTTTTGAAGATGTGTGAGATCGAATGAAATAGGAGAAGCAAGGATACGACACGTGGATGTGGTAGGATCATCCTTTTTATGAGTTTCCATTGGATGTTGAGTTGGATCAGTGGAACTAATGTTTTCAAAATGAATGCAATAATATCTAGGATAATTCAGGATCATCGATCGAATGAGGATCAACGATCATCACTTCCCCAAATTTTGAAGATGGTGGAATTTTAACAAATATGAGAAAGAGAGAGGGTGAAGCGTGTCAAATTCAAATAGTCCAATTAAATCTTCTACATTGTTATTCATGGTTAAAGGAAGCCAAATGTCAACGTGGCGAGATTGTAAAATGCATTGTTCACACTTTTGCAAAGAGTTCAAGGAAAGCCCTAGTCAAGGCTACAATGCAATGATAAAACATAAAATGGAAGGTTGATGTTTTGTAAGACCAAACAGTTGATGAATATAATAAGTTGTGAAGCTACAAACAAAGGTGGGTGTAGGATTTTAACAAAGGTGGTGAAGTATTTCAGGGGAATGAGGCCATGTGGTGGATGAAATGGTTGATTTTAGTTGACTTGTTGATGTGGCTGATCTGGCATAATGTAAATGTAATACATATAATGGTCGGAAGAAAGGAGAAATGATTTGTTCATGTGCAACCATTTTTGGATGTCCTAAACACCATTGCACTTAATGCTTCTTAAATGCATATCATGATCATTTATGCTTTGATTTGATCTCTTATAGTTGAGTGCACTCTTTTCCTTGTTCTTTTTGTCATTTCTTATGGGCAGTTGCACTTCATGATTAGATTTTCTTTGGATTCTTAGTTATTGCTCTCATATATAATCCAATCTCATGGTCGTGTGATTTTAAACTCAAGGTTGTATCTAGGTTATGCCTACACCCTATAAAGGCAAGTTTTGTTGTTGTCCAAGGGGTCTCTCTTTTCTAGTCTTTTGCAGATATTTTATGTAAATATTCTTGCCTCTTGTTCATTAGAAATCATTATTCTTGTATCCATTCTCAACTAGTTAAGTTGGTGTAATTTTTTATGCCTCATTTCCCTAGATGTGTTTCAGCAATTGTAATACCATATGATTATGTTCATATCAACTAACTAATCTTTTAAGTGAATCTGTCGTATTCCTTGCATGGTTATGTTAATTTTTCGCTTCTCTATGGTGTTAAGATTAAAGTAATGTAGATAGTGGTATATATTGTGGACTTTATTGGATTTTAGTGCAATTATTGGAAAGAAGTAGACAGAAATACTATTTGGTGTATCACCTCCTCTAGATTAGAATAGGTAGTTTGATTTTCATGCATCTCCTTCTCCCTTTTCCTTTCAAGAAATACATAGGTGCACCCTAATAGTAAGGAAATTGGCATTCTTTGGGGATTCAATCTCTGATTGCAAAGTTCCACACTTTTGATATTGTTTCCATGTTACACAAGGTTTCCTTTAGGTCAAAAATTTAGGCAAGGGTGCAAACTTTCATATCAACCATTTTTAGCATGCCCGGTGGGATAGATATTGAAGCATTTCTTAAGTTTAATGGTTCACTAGTATCAAGAAAAGAACTTAAAATTAATGTTGAGGAGATAGTACTGCTCTTAGCATTTCAACTCTTTAAGAGGCTCATATTCAAGCACTTGGTGACTCCATCTCTACATCTTGGTTTCTAGACCAGAACTGTTGTGATTCATGCCCAAAGAGCAAACAAGGGAATCTTCTAGAGGTACTTTTCAACATATTGAACTCTCATTTTTAAATACTAGAAGAAAGGGAAGTAGGCTCTCTCTATCACCAATTAGGAGTTGAAAAGTAATATATGCACCTATTAGATATTTTTATACTCCTTCTATTGATAGGTCACAGCCTATGGTACCATCTTTCCAGTTGAATAGATCATGATTCCACATGGCTCTCCCTAGAAATTAGGTTTTTGACACCTTCAATGTTGAGTGTCCTCCCATTTTAGCTGAAAGACATGATATCCTAGTGGATGCTCTTAAAATTTGACCTAATTGTACTAGTGAAACTTCTATCTCCCCAATAGACCACATTCGGGAGACGTTAAATATCTATAATATACATGGTATTATAGAACATGGTATTATTTTTAGACTTATAGCTTCATCTTTAAAAGGAAAGGCTTTACAATTGTATAGAGGATTACCACATAACTCTATTAATAACTGGGATGACCTAGGAGAAATATTATGTAAACATTTTGAAGATAAAAGTGATCATTTATCACTCTTAGAATAGCTAACCATAATCAAAAGGGCACATCACGAGTTCATGATAGATTTCAATTATAGATTCCAAAAAACTTGGGCTAGAGTCCCCGCTGTAGTGAAGCCTACTCCTAGTAATATTTTCTTGCATTACCTCAAAGTCTTTAATAGTGATATTGCCACCATATTACAAATTGTGGGTGGGAACACTTTTCTAGATGCTTATGAAATTTCTATCAAGGCAAAGAAAACTCTAATTCAAGGATGAAAGCTACCTCCAAAGCCTCCAATGTCACTATTTCATAACATGCCTACACAACTACAACTACAACTACATGTCAACTTCTTGTTACTACCCTTTCAAATTCTACATCTTCAAATGGGATGGATGAAATTAAGACTATGATACAAGCTATGATGCAAAATATGGATAAAATCAAGGATCATAACTCTAACATAGATAAAAGATTTCGAGATGCAAATGCAGTGATGCAAAAAATGAACAATGAATTGGTGACCCTAAAGAGACAACAAACTCAAGGTAGTAGGCCTTTTCAAACCAACTATCAGAATCCTTCATTCAATAGGCAACCAAATTATGGTCAAGGCCTATTTAACAAAAATATACTTATGGGTAATGTAGCCCCTACAAATGCAAGTGTGAATCCAGTAAGGACTATAGTTGCTCAAAATAACTTGGATGATGAACAATAAAAAAAATTCAATTTGTAATTTCTCATATGAGCAATGTATCTTCCATAGAGTTTCACACATCTTTTTTTTGGGCTTAAAACAAAATCACACCAACTCTTGAATGCTTTAAAGGAAATTAATCGATACTTGACGTGGAGGGCCTCTGGGCGCATGGGTTTACTTTTTTGTTGACCCTAACTCTTCTTCTTGTTTGCATTCTTCGATCGATTTTACTTTTGTTAATGCTTCAAGTTGGAATTGAACATTTTCATCTTAAACATGAGCGCTTGCAAAGTCTAGATCAGCACACATAAGAGTCAGCTGGAAAAGGAACAAGCGTGTTTTTTAGCCCAAGGTCATCCAAGTCTTCTCTCCCCTTGTCGTCTTTCAAGGCCATCTTGGGTGCATAAGATTAGGATCAAAAACCTTGTTTCTCTTTTTAGGAGGCCTACTTGGGGATTTCATCACCCCTTGGGATGACCTCAACTCCAGCGTTCCGATGGAGTATAAAAATCGGGAGGTGAATCCAAAGACACCTCTCTTGGAATCAAGATTTTGTCACTCGGGCTAACCCTCAAGGAACTCTATACCCTTGAGAAGTGAAAGAGGAGAAGTGGGTTACCGCTCCTATCGGCTGTGTGACATCTTTTTGGTTTCATCTACGGATTTGGGCCTCATGTACCCTGTGTATATCGAGGACTCCCTAGCTATAAAAAATTTCATCCTTGTAGAAAGCTTCCTAGGATGTTGGTGTGTTTAACGTGCTTGCTCCAAAATTTTGTCTACTTGTTTGTTTATAGCTTTTGAATGAATGTTTGCCAACTTTGGTAAAATTCCAAAAAAGAAAAAATCTCCCAGCTCAAGGCATACTTAGCGTAGTCACTACCTCATCAGAAAATCATCCAAGCTCCCCTGTTGCAACCGAATCTATCTAGTTAATTGCTTTAGAAAAATCCCAAATCTAAAGTCCATCCAAATCATCCCCCCAGCCAGCTAGCAACCCGATCCAAAATCACACCCAAGCCTTTACAGAGTTTTTGTTATTCTACCAGAATTTGCTATCCAATCAATCCGACCAATCCACCAGCCTCACCAAGGTTATCCCTTTGACAGAGCTTTGTCTAGGGTAATCTAGCTTTGTCACTTGTTATCCCTCATCACCTTGAGCTAAAGGTTGGGATCCACAAGTGGTCAATCTCGTGTCATGCCCATAGGATCATTAGTCTATCCTTAAGTTGACACAATCTCCACCAATCCAACGCATAGGAAAGCAAGACTCTCACTTTTGGACAGCATGCCCTTGAAGTCTTCCATCCACAGGAAAGCCAAAAATCTCCAGCCAATCCTCCTTAGGTCTATCATACAGCTTTGACTCTCCCTAGGAAATCCTTCATCAGCCAATCCAAAATCTATGCTTAATCCAAAATCCAACCATGAGCTTCCGTGTTCATCCATATGCAAGACCCCATCCCCATCCAACTCATCATCAAAACATGAAATCCCAAACCTATCATGATGTGTTCAGTCATATTGTCCTTGCTCCCACCACCTCCTATTCCAATGATGATGAAAATCTTGTTGACTATGATGAGTATCTTGAGAGCCTTAGAGGCCTTCCACCAACCATCCCCCAAAATCCAACAGTTATTCCAAACTATCTAGTCATGCCATCTGATATCCTAGCTTCTCCTCCATCACCCAACCAACCATGCTTCCAATCTTCCACCCTCATCACTCCAGCTATTCCTATCAATCCACCACCTCTACCTTCGACACATGAGTCTCCAAGGAATCTCCTAGAGGAAATACAAGAAAAGCTGCCTCCAACAGTCGATAATCCATGTCATCTAATCCAACCATGTGAAGTAGTTAGTGATGAAGCTTCCCCATATATAATATCACTCCCATCTCCCATAGCTATCATCCCCATACCATCCATCAAGTTGCTTAAAATCCTTCCACTTCCCGTAAGCATCAAATTCCCACCACCCATCAAATCGCTCCAAATCCCATCCACATCTCCTCCTCCAAGCATTATCCAAATCCCATATAATGAACCTCATGCATCCACTCCCATCCATTCCTGTCAAGATCTTGTCCAAAAGCATGTTGAAATATCCTCTGACAAAACAGAAGATCTCGCCATCCCACTTATTCCCCTACATGATCCACTTTTACCATCCCCTCCATATCTAAATCCTTCCATCTTACTTAATCCATCTCAAGATCCCTTTCCCTCAGCCCACTCAACTCAAGAACCTATCCTCCCATCTCCTCTGCTTCATGATCATACATCTCCCATAATCCATGATGATAGATCCATCGAAAAAGAACTAATTATCATATCTAAAGCTCCAAATCCTTCAGCTAGTAATGGACTCACATCTTATGTTCCAAATAATGAACATCATATTGAAAAAAGAAATGAAAATGTATTTCTAGATGTTGGTATCCCTGCTATTCCTGCATGGTCCCAAGTCCTTCCATCTCCACCCCAAAGTTCCCATCCATCTTATTCCGCATCTATTTTGGGACCTCATCCTACTCCTTATCTCCAACCCTCCATTTTGGGTCCATATATCCCTTATCTAAATCCCACACCCTTTCCATCCATTTTGGGTCCTTACATACCTAATATGAATCCTTTATCCCCTCCATCTATTTTTGGACCTACACCTTCCCCGTTTCCATCTATTTTCGGCCCATTTCCTTCCTTCCCTCCATCCATTTTGGGCAATTATATCCATCCATATCCTATGTTCCAATCTATCCTTCCATCCCCTCAAATCCACCAGCTAGATCATCAAAGGCACTCACCCTTGAATCCCTTCCAACCTTTAAACCCTATCACTCCATCAATTATCCCTCCATCCCCTCCATGCTCTTGTTCCCATCCCATGGCTAATAGAAGCATATTGGATGCCAAAATACAAAAGCATAAATCCAAAAATCCACAAAAATCCAAGTCTCAACATGTCCCTTCTAAAATACAGGTTCAAAACAAGAAACATTTAATCCCAATCAAAGCAAAAGTCAAGAGGCCACAAAAGCCCAAGCTAAAAAAGTCAAAAATCATTTGGATACCCAAGATGCCCATAAAAGAAATGCATCTCAAAGAAAAATCTCAATTGGCATCCATTCATGCTACTCAAAAAGCCTCATCCATCCATCCTTCATCCAAATCCCCATATAAGCATCCTTCATCCCCCCAATCCACTTTTAGTCCATATGCTTCTTATCCTAAATTTCCCATCCTCCATCTTCCAAATCTACTTTTAGTCCTTATCTTTCTCTTCCTCCATTTTCTCCTCAACCTTGCTCAAAACCATCTTTCCCACTATTTTATCACCTCTCAAGGTGTGTGCCAATGATGATCTTTCCATTTTCCTCACCCATTTACCCACAAGCCTTATGTCTTCGCATCCATTATCTGTCAAACTCCCACCCACCATTCCACTTGTTCAATCCAATCCTTTTTCATCCATCCTACCAACATCTATGAGCCAAAAATAGCTGAAGAAAGCCAAAATCATTCCAGCTAAGTCGAAAGTCAAAAAGTCAAAAAAAAAGTAAAGAAAAATAAAGCGTCCACTAGTGAAAACTTGGCAATTCCAGCGCCTTGGACAAGTACCATGATGAGAACTTGGAAAACAAGTGTCATGCGTAATCCAGCGATCCCCAGCTTAGCTTATCATCCTCATGCTTTTGGTCACATCTTGCCATCCAACTCCATCTTCCAATCTATCCACCTATCCTCCACCCTCCATCTTCCATCTCACACCATCCACTTATCTCCTCCAGCTTTAGCCAGCCATCCTAGCTATTATCCGTCTCCCTAGCCCCTTCAGCTTTTTCTATCCTAGCTTCAATCCTATCACATCCATCATAAGACCTCCTTCCGCATGTTATCTTTTGATTGGGGGCACTATATTCCTTGGAGATATTATCTTGTCCATCCTCCCTTGTCATTGGTATTTAGCTCTAAGCTATCCTCATGCAAACCCAATGTCATCTCTTTATATCCATCATAATCCTAGCTATCTACCATCCTATCCAGCCATCTCATCCTGCTCCTCTAGCTATCTTTGGTCACAAAATCTCTCATCATCATTGGATGCATCCTGCCAAATCCATATCTTTCATTATCACCCCACCCTTAGCTTTTGCATCTTGCACAACATCGAACCATCCCGCTATCCTATCATCCTGAGCTTTTTCCTGCTTGTAACTATCTTGGTCAACTTCAGCTTGTAAATATCTTGGTCCATCAGCTTGTACATCTTCTTTAGCTTAGTACCATTGTATATATATAGCTTTCATGTCAGTTCCTCCTCGATCAGCATCTTGCACACATCGCACAACCCTTGGTTAGCTATTCCAATGCATCCTTTAACTAGATCATCTATCACCAAAGTGTTATCCTTCTTAGTTGAGCTTGCTAGATGCATCACTCATCTAGATCCATCAGCTTAGGTGCTCTCCAATAGATCCTTGCAGGATATAGCTTTCCTCATGTCTTATCTTGGTCCGTTAGTACCTTGTCCTACCCATCTCGTTGGCAAACAGTTCTCTTTTGGATTTTCACTTTCTTTCGATTTGGAATCTTCCCTTTTGGGTCTTGAACTATCTTTTCCAAACAATCTTATTCTTCCCTCTTCAAAGTTGCCATGATCTTCCATATCATGGTATACTGGGAATGGGGCAATCAGAGTGTAAGGTTTTCATGATCTTCCATAGCAAATCTAGTGCTCAGCTACCTGGTGGTACTTCTCTTTGAAGTATACCCCCGCTTAAAAAGCTTCAATGGTTTTCCTTCATCTACATTATCCCCCATCCATATCCAACATCCGTCTCTCCTACCCTAGCTTATGCATCAGTATCTCTTTGAATCACTCCTCACCTTTAGCTTTAGGGATCCACAATCCTAGTCTTAGGGATCCACCAATCCAAATCAATCCACCAAGCCTCATCTTTTGAGATCCACAATCCTAGTCCTAGGGATCTCCGAAACCCATCTTCCACCAATCTGTCTCTTTGAAATCCCATTGCATCAGCTTTTTAATCCCCTCATCCATCTCCCCATCCTGGATTCCTTTTATAGCGCTCTGCTCCTTCATCCTCTGCAATCCCTGAGATCTTAAGCTTGCTTCCTCTTGCGCCTCTGATTCTCCCTTTATCATTCTCTCGTAGTGAGAGTTTGAGCTAACTAAACCTCTTCTCTTAAGCCAATCTGAGTCTTCTTGCTCATCTCAGATTCTTGTACTTTTCAAGAAGCCATCGAGCCTTGCTTTCTCTCCCCGCCGCCTTCTTGAGGGGGCATCTCACAGTCCATTCTCTCCTCTTCTGCTCTAGCCTTGGGCATCTTATTTTCTTATCTTTGATGCCATGCCACTTGTGGCATCACATCAAAGAGGGGCAAAATGTAGACACCTAAAAGCCTTTAGAAAATAAAGTATTTTTATTTTTTGAAAAATTTCTGATGACATCATCATTTATTAATTAATTAATTATTTTATTTATTTATTTATTTTTATGCCATTAAATCCCTTTATCTTAATTAAAAATATTTAATTAAGGAATCCCTCCAAAAAATGTTTAAATCTTATTTAAACATTATTTCCTTATTTATTAATTATTTAATTAATAAATTGACCAAAAAACCCAAAATAAATTAAAAATTTATTTTTTGCTCAAAATTTGGCCAATTTCCTTAAGACCACTAACCTCTTCCAAAATCTTCTAATCCTTCTTTAATTTTGATTAAAGGCTAATCCCATCATTTCCTACCCCTAATCCCAACTCAAAATATTTAATTAAGATTAAATATTAATCCTCATGTTTATTAAAAAAGTTTTAATAAATATCTCCTCAACCCAAACCCTTGAAATAAATAAAACTTTATTTATTTCTTAAAAATCTAATTTATCCTCATCCTAAGAAGTTCTAGACTCTTCTAGAAAGTCTTCATCCTCATCCTAAGAAATTCTAGACTATTCTAGAAAGTCTTTATCCTCATCCAAAGTTTAGACTCTTCTAAAAGATGTCTTTAAACCTAATCCTAATCCCCTCCTAACCTTGTCAGATTCTCTAAAAATGGGTTAAAACTTTACTAACCCAAGCCAAAGTTAACAAATATCTCTTCCTTCACCCACCCTCATTAAATGCCATCCACTTGCCTATCCCTAAGCTAATCATAAACCATCCTAATCCATCCTCTAATCATTTGTACAAGCCTAAGCAAGTTTAAAACCTTCCTAATCAAGTCCAAGTAGAAATTTCTCTCATCTCCCTCAAAATATCTCAACCATAAAACTTTATTAAGTCCACTAGGCCATAAATGACTCTTTCAAGCCCTTTTATTGCTCTTACAAGCCATTATGAGGGTCTTTATAAAGATTTTATCCCTTGAGCCTCCTTTGTTGACTCATACTTCCCCTTTCCTCCATCCTCTCACCCTATGACATGTGTCACTCCTTGATTGGTTGTAAGGAAGCACAATCCATGTGCTCTCCTCTCATACAATCTGAGCCCTCCATGAGCTTTTTCCCATCCTTGCATCTTAGCCCTCAATCCCTCAAGCCTCTTGCCTATAAATTGGATCCTTCCCCTTTGCAAAATAACACAATCCATGAAGTAAAGTCATAATGCCATTTTGAGAAGCCATTTTACATCAAAACCATACACTCACACCCAAATTCCAACTCCATTTGAAGCCATTTTTGAAGCATAAGCTTGAGCATACATCCTATCTATTTAGACAAAGCCACTCAACAAGAGAGCTTCTTATTGAGAGAGTCCATTAATGGCTCATATTCTCAATTGAGAGCTCATCTTAGTCTATCTTGAAGTTTATGAAATTTTTTTAGTTTTTAGAAGCTTTATTTAAATTTGGTTTCTATTAGCATACTAACATTTCTCATATACATTTTGGCACGCCCGGTGGGACCCCGCATGGGTCATCTTCATTAGCTTTTTTAGTCAAGTTTTGTATGTCATTTGCTGATTTATGCTAATTTTGCTTGTTTTTGTGATTGGTAGGATTGTATAAATAGGTTTTGTAGGTCCACATGAGCATGAAGAAGACAAAGGAACTCATAGTGTTTGCAAATTTTTTAAGCTTATAGGTGGACAAAGAACTTGGAATTCTTCTTCCTCTTCTTGTCTATATTCTTCTTATTCCATCTACTTCTTCTTCTTCTTCTTGTGGGAGATCTTGGCCATTTTTTTTTAAGGAAGCAAAATCATACACACTTCTTTTTAGTGCTTAAAATGAACCCCCAAATCATACTTAAATCCATTAAAAAATTAAAAAATTGCAAAAAAGAAAAAATCTTTTAACAAGTGAAACTAAACCAATCCAATCATTAGCATCCTCGCAACATCAAGGTTTTAGATGCATTCATGCAAAGTTAGGAACACTTCATTTTTGGGAATTTAAAAAGAACTTCAAGTTTCCATTTCAAAAGGTTCAAAATCAACACTAAGTGCACACTAAAATCGAAATCAAACTCAAAGCATCAATCAAGGATAAAATGAACCTCATTTGCAAATATTTTAAAGTTCTTTTAAAAATCTCATGAAAACTAAGAGTCCTAAATGGTTGCCAAAAATTGTCCTAAAAGCTTTGTTATTTGTTCCAAACAAATGTCTTGTTGCAAAATCTTGAATGTTTCTTAGGTTTTTCATGCTTCAAAACAATCTAGGAATATCATTTTTGGGCTTAAAATATGCAAACTAGAACACAAAATCTTGAATGAAAACCAAAGTCCAAAGAGTCATTTTCACTTTTGAGTCCAAAACAATCTTGAATGATCTAAGGTTAAAACAAAGCACTTCAAAGTTCTTAAAACAACACACAAAATCTCAATCTTGAATGCTCAAAGGAAAAAACTTGAATGTTTAATCACTTGTCTTTGAATGCATGTTGCTAAAATCACTCTTGAGTGCCATGGATTAAAATCAAGTTTGTTTTTTTTATGAATGCATGATTAAAACAACAAATCCAATCTTGAATGTCATAGATCAAATAATCATCTTTTGGGGCATAAAAAGAATCCACATTTTTGAAATTTTCTAAGTTATAAAAACTAATAAAGACGCTTTTAGTAAGTTTGTAGTTGGACTCACCCTCTTTAATCACCCATAAATTTAACCATTGGTTGCAATCTTAGCGCCATCTATGAGGATGGGTCTACCTAAGAGGGTGTTAAGTACTCCACAAAGATCAAACTCCACTCACTAGGGTCTTTAGTGGTTTTTCTAAGTTAGAAAATTCTTTGAATGCACATTAATCTCACTCACACTTCATTTGGGCATAAAAATTGGACAAATCTTGACGTGGAGGGCCTCCGGGCACGCACTTGACAATCGATTTTCACACATCTTTGTTTTGGGCTTAAAACAAAATCACACCAACTATTGAATGCTTTAAAGGAAATTAATCGATACTTGACGTGGACGGCCTCTGGGCCCATGGGTTTACTTTTTTGTTGACCCTAACTCTTCTTCTTGTTTGCATTCTTCAATCGATTTTAATTTTTTTAATGCTTCAAGTTGGAATTGAACATTTGCATCTTAAACATGAGTGCTTGCAAAGTCTAGATCGGCACACATAAGAGTCAGTTGGAAAAGAAACAAGCGTGTTTTTTAGCCCAAGGTCATCCAAGTTTCTCTCCCCTTGTCATCTTTCGAGGCCATCTTGGGTGCATAAGATTAGGATCAAAAACCTTTTTTCTCTTTTTAGGAGGCCTGCTTGGGGATTTCATCACCCCTTGGGATGACCTCAACTCCAGCATTCCGGCGGAGTATAAAAATTGCGAGGTGAATCCAAAGACACCTCTCTTGGAATCAACATTTCGTCACTCAGGCTAAGCCTCAAGGAACTTTATACCCTTGAGAAGTGAAAGAGGAGAAGTGGGTTACCGCTCCTCTCGGCTGTGTGACATCTTTTTGGTTTCATCTACGGATTTGGGCCTCACGTACCTTGCATATATCGAGGACTCCCTAGCTATAACAAATTTCATCCTTGTAGAAAGCTTCCTAGGATGTTGGTGTGTTTGACGTGCTTGTTCTAAAATTTTGTCTGCTTGTTTGTTCATTGCTTTTGAATGAATGTTTGACAACTTTGGTCAAAATTTCAAAAAAGCAAAAATCTCCTAGCTCAAGGCATACTTAGTGTAGTCACTACCTCATCAGAAAATCATCCAAGCTCCCCTGCTACAATCGAATCTATCTAGTTCCTTGCTTTAGAAAAATCCCAAATCTAAAGTCCATCCAAATCATCCCCCCAGCTAGCTAGCAACCCAATCCAAAATCACACCCAAGCCTTTAGAGATTTGTTATCATTCTACTAGAATTTTCTATCTAATCAATCCGACCAATCCACTAGCCTCACCAAGGTTATCCCTTTGACAGAGCTTTGTCTAGGGTAATCTAGCTTTGTCACTTGTTATCCCTCATCACCTTGAGCTAAAGGTTGGGATCCACAAGTGGTCAATCTCGTGTCATGCCAATAGGATCATTAGTCTATCCTTAAGTTGACACAATCTCCACCAATCCAGCGCATAGGAAAGCAAAACTCTCACTTTTTGACAGCATGCCCTTGAAGTCTTCCATCCACAGGAAAGCCAAAAATCTCCAGCCAATCCTCCTTAGGTCTATCATACAGCTTTATCTCTCCCTAGGAAATCCTTCATCAGCCAATCCAAAATCTGTGCTTAATCCAAAATCCAACCATGAGCTTCCATGTTCATCCATATGCAAGACCCCATCCCCATCTGACTCATCATCAAAACATGAAATCCCAAACCTATCATGATGTGTTCGGTCGTATTGTCCTTGCTCCCACCACCTCCTATTCCAATGATGATGAAAATCTTGTTGACTATGACGAGTATCTTGAGAGCCTTAGAGGCCTTCCACCAACCATCCCCCAAAATCCAACAGTTATTCCAAACTATCTAGTCATGCCATCTGATATCCCAGCTTCTCCTCATCACCCAATCAACCAAGCTTCCAATCTTCCACCCTCATCACACCAGCTATTCCTATCAATCCACCACCTCTACCTCTGACACACGAGTCTCCAAGGAATCTCCTAGAGGAAATACAAGAAAAGCCCCCTCCAACAGTCGATAAGCCATGTCATCTAATCCAACCATGTGAAGTAGTTAGTGATGAAGCTTCCCCATATATAATATCACTCCCATCTCCCATAGCTATCATCCCCATACCATCCATCAAGTTGCTTAAAATCCTTCCACTTCCCGCAAGCATCAAATTCCCACCACCCATCAAATCACTCCAAATCCCATCCATATCTCCTCCTCCAAGAATTATCCAAATACCATATAATGAACCTCATGCATCCACTCCCATCCATTCCTGTCAAGATCTTGTCCAAAAGCATGTTGAAATATCCTCCAATAGAATAGCAGATCCTGCCATCCCACTTATTCCCCTACATGATCCACTTTTACCATCCCCTCCATATCTAAATCCTTCCATCTTACTTACTCCATCTCAAGATCCCTTTCCCTCAGCCCACCCAACTCAAGATTCTATCCTCCCATCTCCTCTGCTTCATGATCATACATCTCCCATAATCCATGATGATAGATCCATCGAAAAAGAACTAATTATCATATCTAAAGCTCCAACTCCTTCAGCTAGTAATGTATTCACATCTTATGTTCCAAATAATGAACATCATATTGAAAAAAGAAATGAAAATGTATTTCTAGATGTTGGTATCCCCGCTATTCCTGCATGGTCCCAAGTCCTTCCATCTCCACCCCAAAGTTCCCATCCATCTTATTCTGCATCTATTTTGGGCCCTCATCCTACTCCTTATCTCCAACCCTCCATTTTGGGTCCATACATCCCTTATCTAAATCCCACACCCTTTCCATCCATTTTGGGTCCTTACATACCTAATATGAATCCTTTATCCCCTCCATCTATTTTTGGACCTACACCTTCCCCGTTTCCATCTATTTTCAGCCCATATCCTTCCTTCCCTCCATCCATTTTGGGCAATTATATCCATCCATATCCTATGTTCCAATCTATCCTTCCATCCCCTCAAATCCACCAGCTAGATCATCAAAGGCACTCACCCTTGAATCCCTTCCAACCTTTAAACTCTATCACTCCATCAATTATCCCTCCATCCCCTACATGCTCCTTTTCCCATCCCATGGTTAATAGAAGCATATTGGATGCCAAAATACAAAAGCATAAATCCAAAAATCCACAAAAATCCAAGTCTCAACATGTCCCTTCTAAACTACATGTTCAAAACAAGAAACATTTAATCCCAATCAAAGCAAAAGTCAAGAGGCCACAAAAGCCCAACCTAAAAAAGTAAAAAATCATGTGTATACCCAAGAAGCTCATAAAAGAAATGCTTCTCAAAGAAAAATCCCAATTAGCATCCACTCATGCTACTCAAAAAGCCTCATCCATCCATCCTTCATCCAAATCCCCATATAAGCATCCTTCATCCCCCCAATCCACTTTTAGTCCATATGTTTCTTATCCTAAATTTCCCATCCTCCATCTTCCATATCTACTTTTAGTCCTTATCTTTCTCTTCCTCCATTTTCTCCTCAACCTCGCTCAAAACCATCTTTCCCACTATTTTATCACCTCTCAAGGTGTGCGCCAATGATGATCTTTCCATTTTCCTCATCCATTTACCCACAAGCCTTATGTCTTCACATCCATTATCTGTCAAACTCCCACCCACCATTCCACTTGTTCAATCCAATCCTTTTTCATCCATCCTACCAACATCTATCAGACAAAAATAGCTGAAGAAAGCCAAAATCATTCCAGCTAAGTCGAAAGTCAAAAAGTCAAAAAAAAAAAGTAAAGAAAAATAAAGCGTCCACTGGTGAAAACTTGGCAATTCCAGCGCCTTGGACAAGTACCATGATGAGAACTTGGCAAACAAGTGTCATGCGTAATCCAGCCATCCCCAGCTTAGCTTATCATCCTCATGCTTTTGGTCACATCTTGCCATCCAACTCCATCTTCCAATCTATCCACCTATCCTCCACCCTCCATATTCCATCTCACACCATCCACTTATCTCCTGCAGCTTTAGCCAACCATCCCAGCTATCATCCATCTCCCTAGCCCCTTCAGCTTTTTCCATCGTAGCTTCAATCCTATCACATCCATCATAAGACCTCCTTCTGCATGTTATCTTCTGATTGGGGTCACTATATTCCTTGGAGATCTTGTCTTGTCCATCCTCCCTTGTCATTGGTATTTAGCTCTAGGCTATCGTCATGCAAACCCAATTTCATCTCTTTATATCCATCATAATCCTAGCTATCTACCATCCTATCCAGCCATCTCATCCTTCTCCTCTAGCTATCTTTGGTCACAAAATCTCTCATCATCATTGGATGCATCCTGCCAAATCCATATCTTTTGCTATCACCCCACCCTTAGCTATCTAGGTCAGCTTCAGCTTGTAAATATCTTGGTCCATCAGCTTGTACATCCTCTTTAGCTTAGTACCATTGTATATATCTAGCTTTTGTGTCAGTTCCTCCTTGATCAGCATCTTGCACACATCGCACAACCCTTGGTTAGCTATTCCAATGCATCCTTTGACTAGATCATCTATCACCAAAGTGTTATCCTTCTTAGTTCAGCTTGCCAGATGCATCACTCATCTAGATCCATTAGCTTAGGTGCTCTCCAATAGATCCTTGCAGGATATAGCTTTCCTCATGTCTGATCTTGGTCCGTTAGTACCTTGTCCTACCCATCTCGTTGGCAAATAGTTCTCTTTTGGATTTTCACTTTCTTTCGATTTGGAATCTTCCCTTTTGGGTCTTGAACTATCTTTTCCAAACAATCTTTTTTTTCCCTCTTCAAAGTTTCCATGATCTTCCATATCATGGTATACTGCGAATGGGGCAATCAGAGCGTAAGGTCTTGATCATATCTTTTACTTGTTTTCTTTTCTGCTTGTGGGTTACCCAGTGTCGGTTCCACTCTGATTCTTTCAAGAATCATGTGTGATGCTGGGGCAATCCTTGCGTGTTTGTTTTGAGTCAGTTTGTCAGTCCTCTAGATAGTTGGTGAAAAGGCCTTGATGTTCTTGGTAACCTTGGCAATTAACCAATAGTCCTATAGCAAATCTAGTGCTCAACTACCTGGTGGTACTTCTCTTTGAAGTATCACCCCACTCAAAAAGCTTCAATGGTTTTCCTTCATCTCCATTATCACCCATCCATATCCAACATTCATCTCTCCTACCCCAGCTTATGCATTAGTATCTCTTTGAATCACTACTCACCTTTAGCTTTAGGGATCCACAATCCTAGTCTTAGGGATCCACCAATCCAAATCAATCCACCAAGCCTCATCTTTCGAGATCCACAATCCTTGTCCTAGGGATCTCCGAAACCCATCTTCCACCAATCTGACTCTTTGAAATTGTGTTGCATTATCTTTTTAATCCCCTCATCCATCTCCCCATCCTGGATTCCTTTATAGCGGTCCGCTCCTTCATCCTCTACAATCCCTAAGATCTTAAGCTTGCTTCCTCTTGTGCCTCTGATTCTCCCTTTATCATTCTCTCGTAGTGAGAGTTTGAGCTAACTAAACCTCTTCTCTTAAGCCAATCTGAGTCTTCTTGCTCATCTCGGATTCTTGTACTTTTCAAGAAGCCATCGAGCCTCGCTTTCTCTCCCTGCCACCTTCTTGAGGGGGCATCTCACAATCCATTCTCTCCTCTTCTACTCTAGCCTTGGGCATCTTATTTTCTTATCTTTGATGCCATGCCACTTGCAGCATCACATCAAAGAGGGGCAAAATGTAGACACCTAAAAACCTTTAGAAAATAAAGTATTTTTATTTTCTGAAAAATTCCTGATGACATCATCATTTATTAATTAATTAATTATTTAATTTATTTATTTATTTTTATGCCATTAAATCCCTTTATCTTAATTAAAAATATTTAATTAAGGAATCCCTCCAAAAAATGTTTAAATCTTATTTAAACATTGTTTCCTTATTTATTAATTATTTAATTAATAAATTGACCAAAAAACCCAAAATAAATTTAAAAAATTATTTTTTGCCCAAAATTTGGCCAATTTCCTTAAGACCACTAACCTCTTCCAAAATCTTCTAATCCTTCTTTAATTTTGATTAAAGGCTAATCCCATCATTTCCTACCCCTAATCCCAACTCAAAATATTTAATTAAGATTAAATATTAATCCTCATGTTTATTAAAAAAGTTTTAATAAATATCTCCTCAACCCAAGCCCTTAAAATAAATAAAACTTTATTTATTTCTTAAAAATTTAATTTATCCTCATCCTAAGAAGTTCTAGACTCTTCTAGAAGGTCTTCATCCTCATCCTAGGAAATTCTAGACTATTCTAGAAAGTCTTTATCCTCATCCAAAGTCTAGACTCTTCTAGAAGATGTCTTTAAACCTAATCCTAATCCCCTCCTAACCTTTTCACATTCTCTAAAAATGGGTTAAGACTTTACTAACCCAAGCCAAAGTTAACAAATATCTCCTCCTTCACCCACCCTCATTAAATGCCATCCACTTGCCTATCCCTAAGCTAATCCTAAACCATCCTAATCTATCCTCTAATCATTTGTACAAGCCTAAGAAAGCTTAAAACCTTCCTAATCAAGTCCAAGTAGAAATTGCTCTCATCTCCCTCAAAATATCTCAACCATAAAACTTTATGAAGTCCACTAGGCCATAAATGACTCTTCCAAGCCCTTTTATTGCTCTTACAAGCCATTATGAGGGTCTTTATGAAGATTTTATCCCTTGAGCCTCCTTTTTTGACCCATCCTTCCCCTTTCCTCCATCATCTCACCCTGTGACATGTGTCACTCCTTGATTGGATGTAAGGAAGCACAATCCATGTGCTCTCCTCTCATGCAATCTGAGCCCTCCATGAGCTTTTTCCCATCCTTGCATCTTAGCCCTCAATCCCTCAAGCCTCTTGCCTATAAATTGGATCCTTCCCCTTTGCAAAATAACACAATCCATGAAGTAAAGTCATAATGCCATTTTGAGAAGCCATTTTACATCAAAACCATACACTCACACCCAAATTCCAACTCCATTTGAAGCCATTTTTGAAGCATAAGCTTTAGTATACATCCTATCTATTTAGACAAAGCCACTCAACAAGAGAGCTTCTTATTGAGAGAGTCCATTAATGGCTTATATTCTCAATATAGAGCTCATCTTAGTCTATCTTGAAGTTTATGAATTTTGTTTAGTTTGTAGAAGCTTTATTTAAATTTGGTTTCTATTAGCATACTAACATTGCTCATATACACCAGCCACCATGGAAGGAGCAACAAGCTTTGTGCAACTACAATAAGCCTTCTCCCTTTTATCTCTCTTTGACAATAGGAGATAACTTAGTTCACAATTGCATGATAGACTTTAGGGCTAGCAACTCAGTTATGCCAAAGTGTGTGGTTGATGGCCTTGGTATTCAATATGAACCAATGGCTAAAGGGGTTCTTCAGTTTGATGATAGCTCAGTCACAATAGTAGGAGTGTTTAAAAATATGAAGATGGCATTACATGTATGTCCTAGGTGTACTATCACACAAGACATATTAGTGTTGAGCTCCATCCACATTTTTCTATCTGCCTATCTAGGGACTTTACCATACAAATTGGTGGTTATATTGCATCTAACTAGTCTTACATGTCTTTTAGAACAAGCTATGGAATGAATACTTCTATAAATCACATACAAACTTATACTTCCAGCCCCATAAATATGAATTGCACAATCCAAGAAGAGGAGGAGAAGAATGGGGTTCCTAACTATCTTCTAGATGAATGGTGTAATGCTTTTCATCCTGATCTAATACAATAATCTAAGGAGATAGGTCTTGGAACTTATTGTATATTTGAGGAAGATACTCCTATTCCCAATCTCATGAAACAAAAAAAAGATATAAATGGATTGTGGAATATGTCCTTTGATGGCTAAAGGAACAAAAAAGGCTCAACTGTTGGTGTCATTCCTATTTTTCATAGTTTGGATAAATATTAGTTTTCATATAGACTCCAATTCAGCTACAATTATAATGTGGCAGACTATGAAGCCTTGATCCATGGTCTCCAACTTGCACAAAGGAGAGGCATTAAGCTCTTGAGAGTATTTTGAGATAGCAAGTTAGTTGTAAATCAAATAAAAAATTATAATGTCACAAAGAAAAAGCTTCTCAAGTCATACAAACACAAAGTTTGGGATCTACTTGAAGGCTTCCAAGCATTCAACATCCAAAGTGTTCCTAGGAATAAAAACAAGCATGTTGATAGGCTTGAAACAATTGGTGTTCATTATGATATACCAGAACATGTTGCTAATACAAAGGAACAATAGATTAGACTTTTTGTAAGGTCTATTGTCCTAGATATTTGCACAAATTGGTAAGTATTTGATTCTGATTTGCAAATTGTTAATTTCCTACAAAATGAAGTAGAGCTCTCTACTAAAAATCAGTCTTAATTCCAATAAATTGCCTAAAGGTCTACTCACTTTAGAAGGAATATTCAACTTTGATGATCAAGTAAGAAGCAAACATTCAAACTTGACTACAAGGAGATATGACTTCATGTCTATCACCATTACTGATGGAAAGACTCTTAACTTGGGAAAGATTGCAACAAGACTGAACAAGAATTTTTCATTAATTTATGTCAAGAATTTAGTGGTCTTATTGCTTGGACATATGAATACTTAAAAGGATTTGACCCAAACTAATTCTAGCATACTATAGAATTAAATCATGATGCAAACCCTGTTAGGCAAAAAAAAAGGCTAGTTAACCCTAATATTGAACCATTAATGAGAAAAGAGATGTCTAAGCTCATAGAAGCTAATATCATTTTCCCTATTGATCACTCTTCATGGTTAGATAATCTTGTCCCTATTAGGAAGAAAAATGGAGAAATTAGACTATGTGGAGATTTTAGGGACCTTAATAAGGCTTCTCTTAAAGATTACCATCCCCTTCCTTCTATGTAACAAATTTTGTCCAAGGTTAGTGGCTTAGAAAGGTTCTCTTTCTTAGATGGCTTTTCAGGTTATAATTAGATGTTAGTCCAAGGGTCAAACTGATATAAGACAACCTTCACTACCAAATGGGGTACCTATTCCTATTGTAAAATTACATTTGGACTAATTAATGCAGGTGTTAATTTTCAAAAGGAAATGGAGATGGCCTTCAAGGGTGTGTTGGAACATTTTGCGCTAGTATATCTTGATGATATAACTATTTTTTCAAAACATGCCACAAATCACTTTTATCACTTGAGGTAGGTATTCACTAGATGAAGAGAGTATGGTGTGTCCCAAAACCCAAAAAAGTGTGTGTTTTCCACTGATCAAGGAAAGCTCATAGGGCACATCGTATTAAGAGATGGGTTAGCAATAGATCTAGAGAGGGTAGAAGCAATTCTCTCTCTCCCACTTCCTAGCCACAAGAAGGGATTGTAGAGTTTTCTTGGTAGGATAAAATTCATGAGAAGGTTCATCCCTGATCTTGATTCCATGGTGAAACCTCTCATAGCTATGTTGAAGAAGAATATGATGTTCACTTGGACCAAGGAGAGAAAGGCTAGTTTTGAGGAGATCAAGAGATCAATTTCATTAGCTCCCAATCTTGTCAATCCTAAGTTTTATAGAGATTTCATCCTTTACTCTCTTGAGGGAGAGTCAAGTATATTGACTATTCTAACACAATTAAATGAAGAGAATCTAGAGTAGCCTAGTGTTTTCTTTAGTGAAGGGCTTAAAGATTATGAGGGAAAATATAGCTATATAGAGAAGCAGGTCCTTCTTGTAAGGGCCCTCAAAAATTTTAGACATCTTCTATCTCATAACAAGGTCCAACTCTTGGTTCCACATGCAAGTGTGAAGGAGTTCCTTCTGAACAAGGATATCAATGAAAAGAGAGCTGGATGGATTACCAAGGTCATGGAGTATGACATTGATATTAAGATCACCAAGCTTGTGAGAGGCAAGGGATTGTGTGAGAAAATGGCCTCATATTTTGACACAAATGAAGATACTTTCCTCGTAATACAAGGTGAGTAACTAGTAGAGAATGAAAATTAGAATGATTGGTTGCATGACATGACTACCTTCTTGATAGAAGGAACATATCCCGAAGGCCTAAATAGGGCCAAGAGAAAACAATTTGGATTACAATATATCCCTCATGTCTTGGTGGATGGAATATTGTTTAGAAGGGATTCTGATGGAGTCCTATTGAGATGTATCCAAACTGATTAGATCAGTAGGTTATTAAAGGAGTTTCATGATGGCCCTACTGGTGGTCATTTCTCAACTAGGATTACAGTAATGAAAATAATGAGGGCTAGTTATAATTGGTCATCCTTGTTCAATTATTCTCATAGGTAGGTGAGGAAATGCAAGAAATGTGCATTATTCTCAAGAAAGAAAAGATTGGTTTCCCTTCTTCTTCATCCCATTCAAGTGGAGCAACCTGTTGCTCAATGGGGCTTGGATTTCATTGCTCCAATAAACCCACCATTGAATTCTAGTCACAAGTGGATAATGGTAGTCACTGATTACTTCACAAGATGTATAGAAGTAGTAGCTTTGAGAGATGCAATAGAAGCTTCAATGGTAGAATTCCTTGATGGAATTGTTACCAGATTTGGTGTTCCTTCAACTACCATATCAGATAATGCCAAATCTTTTGTTGGAACTCATATATGCTCTTGGGCTCTAAAATATGGAATATATTTGAGTAATTCCTCAAATTATTATCCCTAAGGGAATGTTCATGCTGAATCCTTTAGCAAGAACCTCATTAGAATGATGAAAAGAACAACTGAAGATAATCAGAGGTGTTGGCAAGCCAAGTTAAGGATAGCCCTTTGGGTTTATAGAATTACACCCAAGAGAGCAATTGGGAACTCACCTTTTATGTTATTATATGATGAGAAGCAAGGCTTCCTATTTCACTCAAGTTACCCTCTCTTGAATTGGCTCATCAATTGGAGCTAGCTGAGAATGATGCTATGATAGTCATGCTGGCACAAGTGATTGAATTAGAAGAGAAGAGACAACAAGCTATTCATTCACTAGAGGTAAGAAAATGAGAGGTCAAAAGAAGTTTTGACAAGAAGGCTACAGCCAAAGTTTTCAAAGGAGATATTATTATCAGGTGGGATGCAAAAAGAGCTAAACCTGGTAGGCACTCCAAATTTGATGCTATGTGGAGTGGTCCATATGTTACCACCAATTGTAAGGAGGCCAATGTTTTTAAGTTATCTAGGTCTAATGGTGATATTCTACCAATTCTAGTTAATGGAATTTACCTTAAGGCTTGCTTCTAGAGAAGGTTAAGGTTTTTTATACATAATAGATTAGTTTTCTAGTTTTCAATAGGTGCATGAGCACAGGCTATTTTCGATGAGATAGCATTTTTTTAAAATTTTTGCAGTTGTAGAGATAGGTTATAGGTGAAATGAAAGGACTCATTTTTGTGACTCTAGCCCAATGGATTACTCAAGGTTGTTGGTCCATGCTTAGCAACCAAGCATCCCCTCTAAGTTGCTAGAAATGTTAACCATTTTAGCCCCCTATATTTGTTCAATGTTGCTAAATCTCATAAAACCCAAGGTTATGGCCATGTCCACATCCTTTCAAAAAAAATTAGTTTTCATGCAAACATATTAGGGATACATAAAACTTTGACTTCCTCTTTATATTCCTAAGTCTTAACCATTTTCTTCATATTGCATGGTACCTTATGATATTTCAAGTCACAATAATGCAATAGCCCCTTTTCATTTTATCACTCTAGTTTGTCCCTTAACTGTCAAATAGATTATGAGGGTGTGAAGCAGCTAAGATGACCATTAGCATGGCTTCACAAAAATTTAATACCAAACCCTAGTTTTAGTTCACAAAGGTCAAAGGGCACCTTTAGTTATTTCCCTGACCATTAGAACTTGTTAGATCTATGATTGGAATATTATCACTTTCCAAAAATGCATGAACTTTATTGAATGTAGGAATATGATTTTTTGAGACCTATCCCTAGAACCCCTTTTTGGATTCCATCCAATACAGATTTCTTGGCCATCAGATCTAGTTAGATCCATGCCTGGTGTTTCCCCTCTTTATAAAGATGTGCAAGATTTAGTGAAAGTGAGCAAGCAACTAGCTAACACATGGACTTGGTGGGACCTAACTTAGAAATGTGCCATAAAATAAGGGTGTCAGAATTATTTGGCATAAAGGCATGTTGTGATTGGTTAGAGGTACTAACAAAGACAAAGAGTTTCAGTTTCATGGAGATCATTAGATCTTATTAGATCAACTCCAAGTGTTATCCTGCTTTGTGTGAGATTTAATGAAAGCAAGGAATTGAGGATGTGACACGTGGACATGGTGGGGTCAGCTATTTCATTAGTTTCTAGTGGATGCTGAGTTGGATCAGTGGGCTCAATGCTTTCAAAATGAACACAGTAATATCTAGAATCAATTGAGATTGTCGATTGAATGAGGATCGACAATCATCACTTCCCTGAATTTTGAAGATGATGAAATTTTAAAAAATGCAGGAAAGAAAGAAAACCATGCATATCAAAGTCAAATGATCACAGTAAAATTTAGTCTTTCACATCATCACACATGGTTAAAGGAAACTGAGGGTCAACATGGCAAGATTGTGAACTACATTTTTTGCACTTTCATAGAGAGTTCAAGGAAAACCTTGGTCAAGGTTGTGATGCAACAATAAAAGATAAAATGGGAGGTCATGCTTTCACAAAGACAAAATAGTAATTGAAGATAATAAGTTGTAAAGCCACAAACAAAGGTGGGCGTAGGATGTTAACAAAGGTGGAAAAGTATTTCAGGGGTACAAGGCCATGTGGCAAATGAAGTAGTTGATTTCAATTGACTTGTTGTTGTGGTTGATCGGGCATGATGTAAATGTAGTGCATGTAGTGGTTGGAAGAAAGGAGAAATTATTTATTCATTTGCAACCATTTTTTGATGTCCTCACTACCATTGCATTCCATGCTTCTTAAATGTGCATCATGATCATTTATGCTTTGATTTTTTCTCTTGCAGTTGAGTGCACTCTTTTCCTTATTCTTTCTATCATATCTTGCAGGTAGATGCACTTCATGATCTAATTTTCTTCTAATTCTTAGTTATTTCTCTCATCTATAATCCAATCTCATGGTCATGTGAATTTAAACTCAAGGTTATATATTGGTTATGTCTACACCTTGTAAAGGCAAGTTTTGTTGTTGTCCAAGGGATCTTTCTTTTTGGGTCTTTTGTAGATATTTTCTATAAATATTCTTGCCTCTTATTTAATAGAAATCAATGTTGTTGTATCCATTCTCAACTAGCTAAGTTTGTGTAATTTATTATGCCTCATTACCTTGGATTTGTTTCAACAATTTTAATACCATATGATTATGTTCATATCAACTAACTAATTTTTTAAGTGAATCTATTGTATTCCTTCCATGGTTATGTTAATTTTTAGCTTCTCTATGGCATTAAGATTAAAGGAATTTAGATAGTGGTATATCTTGTGGAGTTTATCAGATTTTAGTGAAGTTATTAGAAAGAAGTAGATCTAAATACTATTTGGTGTATCACCCCCTCTAGATTAGAATAAGTACTTTTATTTTCATGCATCTCTTTCTCCCTTTTCCTATCAAGAAATAGTTACATGTACCCTAGTATTAAGGAAGTAGACCTTCTCTGGAGATTCAATCTTTGATTGCAAAGTCCCACTCTTTTGAGATTGTTTGCATGTTACACGAGGTTTCCTTTAAGTCAAAACTATTGGAATAATTTAGAATAACTAAGAGGAGGGGGGGTGAATCAATTATCCAAGGTCCAAATGTACAAATAAAAAATTTCAAAGCTTAGTAAACTCATTCATATCCATGCATGCATTCATAAGATTATGCAATCACTAAAACCTGTAGGTTACTGTCAAATCAACTTGTAGAAATGTAAAGCATGAAACATAACACATTCATCAACACACCTGACAAAATGATTTATGTGGAAACCCAATTTGCAAAAAACCACCAATAACATGCTACTCCTTTTCACTCTTCTGAAGTGATGCCCTATGAAAGGTCAACCCTATTAAAGGTTACAATACACACTATTAGAAGTGAGTCTTGTTAGAGGACTTTAAGTCATTCACTTGGAATGCCACCCAGTTAAAGGATTTACAAATGAATGTTAAGTCAACCTTACTCCAAAGGATTTACCCTAGATTAATATAATTGTTAGAGTAACAATAGAGCTTTGATCTGATACAACTTGCAACTTCTC
Organism: Cupressus sempervirens; assembly: GCA_028749045.1. Taxonomy (NCBI): domain Eukaryota; kingdom Viridiplantae; phylum Streptophyta; class Pinopsida; order Cupressales; family Cupressaceae; genus Cupressus; species Cupressus sempervirens. The sequence continues at coordinate 471,382,179 of CM053788.1, forward strand.
TTGCAGATTCTAGATCTCTATTCAGTCCTCAATTCTTCCTAGCCTTCATACTTTGCACCTCTGATAGCTTGTTCATCCTTCAAGCATTCATCTCCTTAAACCTTCTTGCTTAACATGCCATTCTAGACTCTTCTCTTGGGTCACTTGATGAAGCATTGATTCTCTTCCTTAGGTTCTCGCCCATGACAACTTTGCTTCATGACCAGACATTCCTATAAGTAGGATATTAGGATATTTTCTCACTTATCTTCTATTGTCAAAATTTATGGTTTGGATAGATTTGGTAGGATACAATGTATCTACTCCATATCTCATATCTCTTCTAGAAACTTCTCCTAGAATCTATTTGAATTCACCTGAAAATGGTTTACCTCAAATTCTGTGCCACTAGCTTATCAACCTTATCTTTCACCTGGTTCACAAAATTCAAGAAAATAAACTTGTCAGCTCAGATTTAGTCAATCTTTGATCTTTAAAATAATGTAGCAGCTTGACATTATCAACCTTCTAATGCTCAACACATACTATAATGCTCAGCATCTATTAACCTCCTGATGCTTGGCACATACTGTATTGCTCAACATCTATTGTGAACTGACTTGGCATCAACTAAAGTTTACTAATGCTTGGCATCAATTAAACTTTACTCAACATCAACTACCTTGCTCGGCATCCACTAGAATTTTCTTTCACTCAGCTCCAATTGAATTTATGCTCAGGTTGCACTATCTTTGCTCAACACCTACTATCCACTCGGTCAAGCTTGGCAAACAAACTTTATGTAACTTGTTCTTCTAAACTTTCTAAGTGTAGCCAACATTAGTAACCTTAAGTAGATTATCAATACATCATGTCATCACTATCTTAGCTGATCCTTGTATTTCATTACATAATCATAACTCATCCTTTCCTCTCAGTGCTTTTGTTACATCTTATTGATCAAATTCTCTTCAACAATCAACTAAGTGATAGTACTTGAATCTTATTAGTAATTGTCTTACCAGCAAATAGCAGGTTTGACATCAGTGACAAAACAATGATTGAAACATATAGTCTTCTTCAAAAATCTCCCTCTTTCAATGATCTCTTTCAATTTTATCTCAACAATCTCCCTCTTTGACATTGATGGCAAACCAAGCTGATCAACTAAGTAAATCAAATGATGAACATCTTGTTTAACCAAACTGACTAGGTTAAAATAGTAAGACAATACCAAAGAGAAAAACTTGTAACAAAATTTCTCCCTCTATCAACAACTTTCATCTACTAGTAGGTTACAAAACTCCTTTTTATCTTATGACTCCCTCTGAGTTCCTTCTTGTATATTTTTCATCATTCACATGCTTTCTTCTATAATTTCTAACCACTAACACTCTTCATCTCTTTGACAATAATATCTTGATACTTCCCTCTTGATACTGTTGGTTAGGAATATCTCCCTCAACATTTATGCCAGTTTGATCAGCAGAATATCTCCCCTTTTATCATTAAATCTCTCCCTCTTTTCTGGCTCTTGATCAATATCTCCTCTCTCTATTCTAACTCTTGATCGGTATAATATCTCCCCCTTTGACAACAATGCCAAAGACATATCATCTTAACATCTTAAACATGCAAATATAAACTTTTTTAGTTTCTTCAATTTCTCCCTTTGTCACCTTGCTTGTCTCTGATTTGAAGTTTTAGATCTGTGATTACTTTAGGCAGCTCCTAAGGTAAAATCCTCTACATCAATGTGTGACATATGAATATCAGCTTGTTTGATGTAGGGCCTTTGGTAGGGGTATCACCCCTAATTTACCTCTTAGATACTCATGAGCATCCTTAGGTAATCATTTTGTAAAGATATCAACAATTTTCTCCTTTGTGTTAACATATTCCATCTTCGCCTCTTTATCTTGAACTAACTCTCTCAAGTAATGATACTTGATTGCAATGTCCTTAGTCTTTGTGTACATCACTGGATTCTTTGATATATTGATAGCACTTATATTATCACAATAAAGTATCATTGGTTCTATGATTTCATCCTTCATTCCTTTGAGTAGCTATTTGATCCATACAATATTTGTGCAATTTATAGCAACAACAACATATTCAGCTTCAGTAGTAGATTGTGAAGTACAACTATGTTTCTTGCTAGTTCATGTAACTAGTCTCTTGCCTAAGAAAAATGCTCCTCCACTAGTTCTCTTTTTGTCATCAATGTTTCCTACCCAATCAGCATCAGTGTAGGCTCTCAATTCAAACTTTTCATTATTCTCTTCACAGCAATTAAATGATTTTCCTTGGGATTAGAAAAGAATCTTGCAACTATCCCTATAGATAATGCAATATCAAGTCTTCTATGTACTACATATTGCAATTTGCCAATCATAGACCTATACAAAGTTTAGTTCACCTCAGCAGAATCATTATTTTTTGATAACTTATCTCCTATCACCATAGGTGTGCTTACTTGTTTAGAATCCTCTAATCCAAAATTTCTCAATATCTCCTTGACATACTTTAACTGAGTGATCTATATACCATACTTCATCTGATATACTTGCAAACCCACAAAAAAATTGAGTTCTCCAAACATAGACATTTCAAATTCTTGCTTCATTTGATTTGCAAAATCCTTACATAAAGCATCTTAACCTCCAAATATGATATCATCAAAAAATATTTCAAATAATAGAATACCTTTTCCTTTCTCTGTCTTTATGTATAGATTGTTGTTATCATTAGTCCTTTTAAATCCAATCTTCGTAAGATAATTATGAAGTCTCTCATACCATGCTCTAGGCGCTTGTTTCAAACCATATAGAGCTTTGTGCAGTCTACATACCATGTTCTTATAATTATCATCAACAAAACCTTCTGGTTGTTCTATGTAAACCTCATCCTCCAATATGCCATTGAGAAATGTAGATTTAACATCCATCTGATAAACTTTGAAACCTTTGTATGTAACATAAGCAAGTAGAGTTCTTACTCCTTCCAATTTGGCAACAAGGGAAAATGTCTCTCCATATTCAATTCCTTCTTGTTCATATCCATTGCAAACTAATCTTTCTTTTTTTCTTGTGACTTCACCATTCTCATCTAGCTTGTTTATGAATACCCACTTGGTACCAATCACATTCTTGTCTTTTGGTCTAGGAACTAGACTCCATGCTTTGTTCTTTTCTATTTGTTCAATCTCCTCTTCCATGGCTTTGTACCAGTCAACATCTTCTAGTGCATCTCTTACTGATTTGTCTCCTTCATGCTTAGCAAAACACAATTCACTTCTCAATCTGTTTCTTGTCATTGGCCTAGCATCTTTACCTCCAATTATTTGAGTAGTAGGATGATGCCTTTTGACATATTTGGACAATCCTAGCTCAGCTCTTGTTTCTTCATTTTATTTTTTGACTTTAGAATCACTATGTATATCTCTATCAGCTATCTTAGCATCTCTTACATGTGTACTAATATCAAAATCAGAATGTGCATCTACTTCATTCTGTAACTTGGCATCTGAATGTAACTCAGTTCCTAAATGCAACATAGCATTAATAGGACGTGACCTGGCAGTCACTGAAACTTGTTGTTGGCTTGTAACTTGATTTGCAGCATCTTCTTCGGCAAGCTTTCCTTCATAAAAGTATACAAATGATTTGTATTCTTCTAGCCTTTTCATAGGTTCAGCCTCATCTACTTCTATATATTAATTAAAATTCACATTTGCACTTTACAAAATTTTGTTAGCATTAGTATTCAAACACATATAACCTTTATTTCTTGTGGAACATCCTAGGAATATACCTTCTTCACTTTTTGCATCAAGTTTTCCATTCCTAACATCTTTAAGAATGTAACACTTACTTCCAAATACTTTAAAGTATTTTACATCGGGTGGATATCCATACCATCGTTCAAAAGGTATTAAATGAGTACCTTTTTTATTTGCACATGGTTCAAGGTATAGATAGTTGTACTTACATCTTCTGTCCAATATTCCAAAGCAACATTCTTCTCCATCATGAATGTTCTAGCACAATCCATTATAATTATGTTTCTCCTTTCAGTTATTCCATTTTGTGGAGGGGTCCTAGGGGTAGATGTTTGTCTTTTGATTCCTCTATCATTACAATACATCTCAAATTCACTTGATGCAAATTCTCCTCCTCTATCAAATCTCAAACATTTCATACTTTTATCTATTTCTTTCTCTACTTTTTCCAAGTACCACTTAAACATTTGAAAAGCATTAGATTTATGCTTCAGAAACATAATTGTCATCATCCTAGAATAATCATCAATAAATAGAATTATGGACTTATCTCCCTTGTAGCTTTGTACTTCAATCAATCCACACAAGTGAGTATGAAAAATATCTAGTATTCATTTAGAGGTACAGGTTTTATTCTTAAAACTTGACTTTGTCATTTTGCCTAGCTAACATTGTTTGCACACTACATTATCAGGCTTCTTCAACTTAGGAAAACCTTTAACTTTCTTCATGTTACTAATACTAACCAAGTTATCAAAATTAATGTGACATAACATTTTGTGCTGAAGCCATACATCATCAAATTTTGCAACAAGACAAGTAGCATCCTCTATAACAAGATAAAATAGATTACTTCTAGTTTGATCACCTTTTTCCAATTATTTTCCCATTTGTGTCATATATCTTAGCAATATTGTTTTCAAATTCAACCTTGCATCCTAAATTGTTCAATCGTGACACACTCAACAAGTTATAGTTTAGTCTTTCAACATAGTAAGCATTGTCACATGAAATCTTATCTATGATTTTGATAGAACCTTTTCCTTTTATCAAATATGGTGCATCATTACCAAATCTCTGACTATTTCTATCATAACAATTTAAGTTAATGAACTTACTTTTGTCTCCAGTCATATGATGTGAACACCCACTGTTAATGATCCATATGTCATTTTTATTCACACAAGTCACAAGATAGTTGCCTCATCTTCATTAGATTCATCCTTCATTGCAACATACACCACTTCATCATCATGTTTGTTAGAATCATCCCTTGTTTCCTCTTTAGCAATGTAGGATGACTTTTTTCTTTATATTTGTAATCTTTGGTATCATCATCTATCTGACCAGTAGCTCCTTTTATTACACTAATGACTTCTTTTATTCTAGCAACATAATGAGCAATATTTTCACTTTCTTACATTCTCATATCATCAAACTTACCTCTAAGACTCTCAAATTTGGCTCACCAAAAAAATTTGTCTCCTCCATAGATGGTGGCAAGGGCATCCCACATTTTCTTTGCACTATCAAGACCTTTGATATCATCAAATTTGGCATAGCTTAGGGCAGAGGCAATATCCAACATCATCTAATTGTGTTCTTTCTTCTTCTTCATATCTTCAGCAATTAGAACTCCAATTGGATCAACATGTTCCACAAAAATGGTAGATTGTGCATGATCTCCAAGTCCTCCAAGGTGTAGCTTCATCAAACTTTTCCATGTAAGAAACTTATCTCTATTGAGCTTGGGTACTTCTCTTTTAGACATCTCGATCTTTGTGCTTCTAGTACCTTAAAACTAGTCCTCTTAAGCAGATGGCTCTAATGCCAATTGTTAGAATAATTTAGAATAACTAAGAGAGGGGGTGAATGAGTTATCTAAGGTCTAGATGTATAAATAAATAGTTTCATAGCTTAGTGAACCCATTCATATCCATGCATGCATCCATAAGAGTATGCAATCACTAAAACCTATAGGTTACTATCAAATCAACTTGCAAAAATGTATAGCATGAAACATAAGAAATTCATCAACACACTTGATGCAATGATTTACATGGAAACTTGATTTGGAAAAAACAACTAGTAACATGCTACTCCTTTTCAGTCTTATAAAGTGATGCCCTATGAAAGGCCAACCCTATTAAAGGTTACAATACACATTGTTAAATGTGATCTGGTTAAGGGATTTCAATCACCCTGTTAGAAGTGAACTTTATTAGAGGACATTAGGCCATTCACTTGGAATGCCACCCAGTTAAAGGATTTACAAATGACTGTTAAGTTAATCTTAATCCAAAGGATTTACCCTAGACTGGTACAATTGTTAGAGACTAATAGTAGAGATTTAATCTGATACAACTTACAACTTCTCTTACAGATTGCAGATCTCTATTCAGTCCTCAATTCTACTTGGCCTTCATACTTTACAGCTCTAATAGCTTGTTCAACCTTTAATCATTCATCTCCTTAAGCCTTCTTGCTTAACATGCCATTGCAAACTCTTATCTTGGGTCACTTGATGAAGCATTCCTTCTCTTCCTTTAGTTCTTGCACATGACAACTTTGCTTCATGACCAAACATTCCTATAAGTAGGAAATTAGGATATTTTCTCGCTCATTTTCCATAATCAAAATTTAGGGTTTGGATGAAGTAGGTAGGATACAATGTATCTACCCCATATCTCATATCTCTTCTAGAAACTTCCAAAATCCATTTGAATTCACCTAAAAATAGTTTACCTCAAATTCTATGCCACCAGCTCATCAACCTTATCTTCCACTTGGTTCACAAAATTCAAGAAAATAAACTTGTCGGCTCAAATTTAGCGAATCTTTGATCTTTAAAATAATATAGCAGCTTGGCATTATTGACCTTCTAATGCTCAACACATATTGCATTGCTCGGCATCTATTGTGAACTCACTCGGCATCAAAAAAAGTTTACTAATGCTTAGCATCAATTAAACTTTACTCGGCATCAATTGTCTTGCTTGGCATCCACTAGAATTTTCTTTCACTTTGCTCCAACTGACTTTCTACTCGGCTTGCACTGTCTTTTCTCAGCACCTACTATCCACTCAATCAAGCTTGGCAGACAAACTTTATGTAACTTGTTCTTCTAAACTTTCTAAGTGTAACCAACATTTGTAACCTTAAGTAGATTATCAATACATCATGTCATCACTATCTTAACTGATCCTTGTACTTTAGTACATAATCATAACACAACCTTTCCTCTAGGTGCTTTTGCTACATCTTATTGATCAAATCCTCTTCATCGATCAACTAAGTGATAGTACTTAAATCTTATAAGCAATTGTCTTACTAGCAAACAGTAGGTTTAACATCAATGAAAAAACAATGATTGAAACACATAGTCTTCTTCAACAATCCCCTCTTTTAATGATCTCTTTCAATTAGATCTCAACAAAAACTTTAGACAAGCATACAAATTTTTGTGTCAACAATACCCTCTAGCTCAATTCTTTTGGTTTTTCATTATCCAGATTCTTTTGCAACTCTTTAACACTTTTCTTTGGGGCCATGACTTCATTATAGAGCCAAGTATCAACCTATAGAGTCACATCCACCCTAAATTTGGCTTTGTTAAGAAACATAAACCTTCTACTAATATTCTTCTCCCCAAAGACCTCATTAGCACAGTTCAACTTGAGATGATTAGTATCAATGTGGACCTCTTCAGGCATAGAGTCATTTTCCTCAGCTAAATTGTTTTCCCCATTGTCATTCTTCTACATTGTATCAGCTTTATTTGGCTCTTGGGTAGTAAGGATCAGTCTATCATCCTTATTAGCATCCATAGGTGGCCCCTTCTCCTCATCAACTTCAAGAGTAGGCATATTTTCTTTCACATTTTTGTCTTTTCCCTTTGAGGAGTTTAGGGAAACGTCTTGATCCTTATTTTTAGGGTTTGGAGAATCCACATTATTCCCCATGCTACTGGACTTAGCCATGGTATCATCCTAAATACTTGAGTACCCATCATTGTTATTTCAACAATTTGCACTCTCTATTTCTCCCTCCTCTTCATCATTCTCCACTTTCGTGGTGCCTATATCTTCTTTCAAACTTTCTTCAGGTCTAATATATGGTTTTCCCTTACTTTTACCTTCACCCTTAGTCTTTCTATTTTTCTTTTTCTTTGCACAGTCCTTCTCACTAGCCAAGTCATCTAACTTAATATCCATTTCCTTAATCTTATCAATTTGAACATTCTGGGTTTTAATTTTTTGGGCACTAGATTTATCCACTATTTCCTTCCTAGATATCTTCTTTCTCTTTCCATCTGAAGGAGATATCTTCATAGCATTCTCTCTACAATATTCCTCAATTAGTAGAATAAGCCCTTCATGAAGAATGGGTGTGGAACCTTTTTTTCCTATGAGCTCTAACATTGTTTAACAAGGAAAATTTCAACTAGAACAAGAAAGAAACCCTATCTTTGTATTTGAAGTGAATTAAAAAAATGAAATGGAAATTATGTACTCTTTTAGACCTCTCATCAAGAATGAAATACTCGTGGATACAGGACAAAACATCTTGCCAAAGGACCTTAATTTGATCAAGATCAAAGAAGTCCCCTTCCTTAACTAGTTTCTTTCTTCTTTAGGGTTCTTAAAAAATTTCTTCAAGGTGGCATTCAGAATTTTGGTCTCTTTCTTGAATTTCATTCCCCTAATAGGGAACCCAATAATTTCCACAATAAACTCTTCGATGATAGACACAGAAACCTCATGCAAATTCACATTCTCCCCAGCCCAATTTCTAAAAACTTCTTTAGTAATATGGGTTTTGTAGCCATTTTATTTCTCCAGGTAACCATTTACCTTACCTTTGTGAAGAACATTCCAAACCATTGTTTTCTCCTTCTAGTGCTTACAATTCACAGACTCTTGCTTCCTCAATTTACCACCCATACTATAACCCATGCTAATAACCAAAATGCTGCAATGAGGGGAAAATTTGCAAGAAAAAAAATGTAGGCTTTCACCTTTAATTCCAATATCACCCACAAAACACATCAGTTTAAGAAGGTAATAATGAAGAGGTACCTCCTCGAAAAAAGGTTACCACTATCATTAAAGTTACAGCTACCTTCAAAATTTGAAAAAATCTTAATTAAAGTTTGCATTAAACTTTACTTAGATTGGATTTGTCACATCAAATTGAATGATCACCTTTAAATATGCATCCTTGCGTAGGTCGTCCACCCACAACAGTGGTCTTTCCATACACACTTCTTTTTTGGCAATCCAGTCAGCAACCCTATTAGCCTCATGATAAATATGGGTTATAAAAATAATTATTAATGACTAATGGTTTCTAAACTTTCTGACTTAACAAGAATGGTTGTAGTTTTGGCTTGTTTGTTGGGTTTTTTTTGTTGTGGTTTTTCAAGTTAAACAAGAAGGTGACTCTTGTGTTTGGGATAAGCTTTTTAGGTAGAATTTGGTAGATCAGTTGCTAAATTAATTTCAAAAAGTGTTTTGCCACTGTTATTAGTGGATAGATGTTACATAGGTGAAACTAAAGGACTATAACCATCTCTGTCCTACCAGTGCCTCTCAAGTTGGGTTGTAAAAAAAATATTCCATTGTTAATATATGGATTTGGCCTCTTTCTTATCAAAAAAAAAGAGTAATGTCACACCTAGTAACTACAAATTTAAAAAACCTAAAATATATATGAAACCAAACCAAGAAAAAAATATAGTATATGAATAGGTAGTTGCATTCAAAAGTGTTGTTTCTTCTTCCTCTATTTGTTAGATGATTCATAAGTTTAGTTATCTTTCTAATTATTTTCATTATATTAAGGCAATGTTGGTAAGTGATAATGCTATTAAACTTCCTCTTGTTAGAACTCTTCTTCCTTCTACTATATCCAATCTGCACTTTGATTCTAAACCCTTTAATCAATATCATCATCAACTTGGTCATGAGATTGAGTAGTATTTTACTTTGAAACATAAGATTCAATACTTGATTGGTTCCAGTGCATTTTATGTTGATAATGAGGTAACAAATTTGTGGTGCCTCCTAATCAAAATCTCGAAATTTTTAGTAATCATTTACCTCAACACACTACCAACATGATTGCTCAACTATCTGCTTCCTCGGTTATGCACATTTTTTATGATTGCCAAATGGAAGAAGATAACCATATTGTCAATATTATGGAGCATGTACCTCAACCTAAACTTAAGCCTCAACCTAAACCTCAAGTTCAACCAAAACATAAACATTCCCTTAAGCATGGTAGAGAGCTTACAATCACATTTGATGATTTTAAAACTATTAATTCTCTTGATAGTCCCCTTTACATTTTTTATTATGTTGTTAAGTCATCTTCTTATGGTTGTCTTGTTGATCCTACTACCATGGTCAATGTCATCACTGAGGAACATATTTATACCAAGAATTTTCAATGTCACTTTTATGATTCAACTAATACATGGATTTAGACTTGTAATGGTTTCTTGTATAGACTCATGGTTCCATTTCCTTCTCTATTTAAAATTGTGGTAAAATGGTGGATACTACCTTTATTTTTATCCCTACTTTTGATTAATACCAAGTGAAGTTTGGTTTACCTTGGTTGATGTTGAGTTGTCATTTTGCATGATGCTTAATGGTAGGAATCCTTTCAAACTCGTCTCTTGAAAAGCTAATTTGATATCAACTTGAAGGTTCTAGGTGATCTTGTGACCTACTAGAATCTACTTAGTTGAAGGTAAATGTTATTGTTCACAGGGAGGCCATTACTGGTTCGAACCAATTCAGATGAGACTTTTGATTTGTTGTAATGAAAGTAGCCACAAAAGAGATATATTTTTGGTATTTTCTATTTTATGATGACATGAAATTTTAACATCTCTAGTGTCACAGCAAGAGTGATCTCCAGATGATCTGGGTCTATCAGGACCATTATTCCATGCAGATAACCTCTCATAATCTCATTATGTTTTCTAAGCATCACCAATTCTAACTCATTCTTGTCCAAATACTTGAAAACCTCTTTTCATGCTCATTGTGATCAAAACTTTGGCAATATCTACCATGGGCTTCCCTAACAAGATCTCCTTGATTTGGTAATCACTTGGAGTCAGATCTTCTATGTCACCATGTGGAGGAGGGATGGCAATATGTGTAAGCAAGTCTTGGTCTTGGTTCTTCATTATGAACGTCAATGGTCATGCATCACCCATAGGTGGCTCAAGCTTCTTGACAGTTTTGACTAGCTCTTCCATTCCCTCATTTTCAGTTACACTTAGATGACTCTTTTGTCGAACCATAGCCTCCCTCTTTAGCCAGGCTGGTGTAGTACCCATTGGAGACATATATTTGGTTGAAGAGGGGGTTTTTACTGTAGGAAACCTTCCTCTTATCACTCCTTTCTAGTGTCTTCTCCTTTTGAGAAAGATCTATACTTGGAGTCATTGTATCTACTATAGTCAGGCTCCTAGCCTCTGTATCATGAGGAGTTTGTTGAGGTTCTTCTGGTATTTGATCCTCATGAGGTTCGCACATGTACATGTGTGCAACTACATATGCACACTTTTTGCAAGTGCATTATGGCCGGGGGGACTTCACTTTTCTTCCCTTGTTATGTGCTAAGGGTGTGCACATGCACACCTCAATGGGGTGTGCATGTGTGTACCCCCATGTTCTTGGTTGTTCTTTAAGGTTTATATATAGTGCACAGATGTGCACCATGACAAGGTGTACATTTGTGCACCATCATCTTAGATTCTTCATTTTAGTACAAAAAGGTGCACATGTGCACAACTTGGGGCTTTCTCTTATTATTTTTGTTAAGTGCTTAGGTTATTTTTTAGGGTATTGCATGGATAAAGATGTGCACATGCACACCTAGGATAGGTGTGCATATGTGCACGTTTGGTGTGTTAACATTTGTTTTCTTTCTCTTGTAGGTTAGTGCACCTTAGGATGTGTGGGCGTGCAGGAAACTGGAGTGCGTGAAGAATAATGAAGAAGGGGGAGGGGGTCATGGGATTTTATAGGCCCAGGCCAGTGCACACCCTTTGGAGGTGTGCACCTGTGCACTCCAAAGGAGAAAAGTGTGCACTTAGCACATTTAGCATACTTGTGCACCCTGAATGGGTGTGCATGTGTGCTAGGTGCACTAGTGCACCTTTTAGCACTTAAAACCTTCAATTTCTTTAAAAAATCTCAATTTTGGCATCTAAATCTTTCCATTTAGGGGACAAGGGTTGGACCCTGACTCCAAGTGGAGTCCCAAAATGACCCAAAACCTAGGTGGGCTAGGGTTTTGGGAGAGAAAAATTTACTAGGGGGTCCCCATTTCTAGGAGAAACGAGGCATTCATTGTGAAACCACAATAGTTGACTTGCATGCAAGCCACTGCTTCTCCTATCCATTAATGGAAAAATTTCTTCATCATGATGAGATAAGATGATAAATCATAGTCTTCACCATCTTTCTAAGCCTGTGAATTGTGCTACACTTTACTTCTTTTGGCCTTCTTTGCCTACAACACCTTCTACTCATCCTGGTTTTCTTTTCCAATCATATAAAGCCTATAAACATAGAAACATTGATGAGTTATGTATGCCCAAGGATCTTACTCACTTTCATTACCTTCTACACTCTTCAAAATATAATGAGACATCACCTCCCACATCAAATGCTTTATTTAGCGTAGTTCCTCCTCCTAGATATCAACCTATTGCAGTTCCTTTTGTTCTCTATCACAAGGTAACAAGGAATGTATGTCTATTGATCCCTCTTCTTCTCAACCAATTTATAGCAAGACTAAATAAAACCAACATGCCCACAATCATCAAAAGAAATTTCAAGGTAGAGTTAAGGCTTTCTTACGTGCTTCTCATTCTTCTCCTCCTTCCTTTGACCAATCTATGTCTATGGAGGTATTTAATAACAATCATAATAATGAGATATAAAAACATGATGTTCACATTTTGGATTCTATTGCTATTAATCTTGACGAATAAGATAAATTAGATGATCTTGATGATGATGATGATGAATATGATACTATTGATAATGATTTTCCTAACATGATATCAAAACAACTTTCACTTACATCTAGTCTTGAGCATAGTGACTTTCATGAGGGATCCTTGTTCAGGTGTAGTTATTGTTCCTGTTATGTTGGACATTACTCCTCTTGGGATTTTTCCATCTTCCCTAAATGATACAAACTAAGATTGGTGAGGTGGGTGATGCACTTGAGTGGTTTCTCTAGTAAAGTATCTTTTGTGTGTTTGCATGTTGTGATGCGCTTCCCCTGTATTGTGCTTTCTCTATGTGTGTTTAGACTTCTTTACACAACTTGTATTTATCTATTTTTACAATGCAATAAAGGAATAAAAATGTCATATCATTATTCTATTTGTATCTCACTTATATACATTGTTACATTTATTTTGTACAAGTGTCAGAGTTTGTACATGTGTCCTTGTATTTTTTTGCTTGGATTTGCAACGTGGTAGAACCAATTCTTTTTGGTCTCCATGATGATAGTCCAAAAAAAAATCTTCCCCATAACTCTTAAATGTCTTTATTTCATTGTGTTGTACTTATACTTCCTTTGTGGAATTATGAAATTTAGTTTTCAATAATATTCATAGATTATCTCATGATCATACTGACATTGAAGTTGGTAGATCCCTTTTGTGCTCTCTATATGTTATGTGATCATTTCCCTTGATTTGTCCTATCTTATGGGCATTTCATAGTGGAAACATCTCTAATTATATGTATGTAAATCCCATTAAATACATTTCTCATGTTAGTGTTAGTAATGACTTTAATGTCGGGGCATACGCTCTACTTACTTTTTGTACACACACACTTACTTGGCAGCCCAAGACATACACTTGTGAATCCCTTTATAGATTAAGCATAATCCTGAAGAATAGATTCTCAATGCACCCCTTTTATTCCACAAGGATGAGAGAGTCCCTAAGATTGGGTCTCTCTTTATTTTCTACATTTAATATGCTAGATCTCATGCATAGTTTACACATTCAAATTTAATATGCTAAGTCCCATACATGGGAAACATGTTCAAATTAAACATTTTAAGTCCCATACATAGGTAATGCATTTTTCTAACTTTAGTTTTATTTGATTTATAGTGAAATGTACACTTCTTATTGGACAAGCTAATCATAGCTTTACCATTGTGTTTTTCTCCATCAGTGATTTCATCTCTTATTGTGATATTAGAGTTAGCAAAGACTCAATCCCTTGGGGACTTGATGGATTATTTGTTGCCTTGATTGCAATAACATCATCATATGTCTCACGCTCTACTTTGCAAAGAGTTTAAGTTGATCTCATACTCTCGTTAAAGTGTGGGCTAAATATATCATCTTAAATTGGAAGCACTTCAATTTAATGATGGTTTAACACCTATCATCTTGGTGTCCTCCTTTTTCATCTTTCAATCACCAAAATCTCTTTTTCATATTGAAATGAGGCTTTTCTTGAGATCTGTACCTAATTTCTCAAAATTAGCACCTGATCTAGTACCCTGGGGAATTTTTGGACCTTTTTGAGCCCTAAGATTAGGGACATTGTGTATCCTTGCCACATGTCAAGGACATAGTGCATCCCTACCCCAAATCATAGATGTAGTGTGTTCATACCCCAAGACCTATTTTGGTTCCTCTTCTAATCCCTTGTGTTAGGGTTGATCTAAGGAATTTTTTTGTTGCATGGTTAGCAAACACAAAAAAGTATATTTTGAATCCTTTGTAAGAACATCAAATTGCCTCATTTTCCACCTACACAATCCAAAAGCTATCCATCATTTCATAACGTTAAGCATGCACATTCAAGCATTCAAGCCATCTTCAGGTGCATTTGAGGATATCATTTTGCAAGTCATTGAAGATGAGATATCTTGCATTCAAGGTTCTTTCAAGGAGCTTCAAAGGAATTTATTTGGGGATTTCGTTAGAGTAATAAGGTATTTTCTTATTAATTAAATCATTTTGATTTAACTAAGTCATGTATTATCTCTATTTCACTTAAGCTAAACATCAAGCATATAAATTTTTTTTTGGTACTTATTATAATGCAACCTAGGTTAGTTACATTCAAGGGTTTTGATCTCCTTTTATAAGGATTTATCTCTCTTTGTAAATTAAATTCCATTATCTCTGAAATCGATCTTTCCTATTTTCAAATTTATCTTCTTTCATTTTGCTTCATTCTTCCATGTGATGAATAATTTTGTACACAAATATTCTTTGGATTCTAGGAAGTTGTATTTCTCAACTTCTACATTGTATCAGAGCGTTGACCTACTGTGGCCTATTCTTGTCTTGGAGAATTTTTGGAGCTTCAAGCATTTGATGGTTTCTAAGGTTTTTCTATTAGATCTAGAGGTGAGCCTTTTTGGAGCACGTTAGACCCAAATGGACCTCATGGATGGATTCACAAGGCCCAAAAACCCCAATTTCCACATAAGGCATGTCCAATTTGGACATAGTTGACTAGTAAGGAAAAACAACTTGCCTCTAGACCATATGCCCTATACACACAAATAAAGAATGACATTATTTTTTGAAAAACAAAATTATCAATTTTGTTTTGAAAAAGAGCCTTGTTTCTTTAAAAATTGGGTTACATAATTTTATTTTTTTTAAGAAAAGAAAGCAAGCAACTTATATAAAAAATGTTGTTGCGTGCCTTTTTAAAAGGGGTGTACCTTCAGAAGGAATCATACCCTTTCCTACATATGCAAGCATGATATCATCCATCAGAACATGCAAGTGTACCTTTGAAAGATGCAAGTATGATGTCATCAACTTTTTAGATAAATTTTTACGATCTTTAAACCATCATATATTCGTCTTTTTTTTCCTTAAAAAAGTTGATGGTTTTGGTCGTTTCTTAGGCATACAAAGGTATTTTTGAAAAATCATATATCGTAAGAAAGTTCTTTCTGAGCTTGTTACGATGGTACAAGTTAATTTTGGATTTTAGTGTTGTTTTGTTATTTGTTTATGTAGTCAAAGCCAAGGGTTCTATTTTGTATTCAAGGAGACATATCTTGAGCATTTGGACTCCATTTTTTGAAAACTGTATATCATTGGAAAGCTTGTTATGTGCTCTTTCCAGTGATTCTAGTTTTTTCCTAGACTCTTCTCCAAGTACATTCTTTTCTTTTGCACTCTAGTGGATATCTTGATTGTTGCAAGTTTGGGGTTCATTGTCATTACATGGGATGACTCATCTTGGGTAGTACTTTATATTGTAACATCCTTATGTCTCTTCTAATCTTTTTTGACATTTTTGTAGTTTTTTTTGCAAATACACTGTGATAAAGTGTCATTCTATTGCATTCCATGATCTTGCACATCTTTGTGTCTTGTTTTACTCAAACTACATTATACAGTGTCACAAAGGGTTTCATGTTGGACATTTTCTTCATATTCCTTTATCAAGTGAGTGGTCCTTCCATCACATTAGCCTCATGTTGTGTCAATGATGTTGTGATGTGGAGTCTAATTAGACTCTGAAGTTTATTTGGCACAGTTTCTTGCTAGATTATTTCTATGAGGATTTGGGGGCAATGCCCCAAGTGTTCTCCCTATCGCAATATAGGGTGGGGTCAAGGGGTAATGCCTCCATGGGGATTTTCAAGGGTAATGCCCCTAAAGCCAAAAATGACCTTATATTTTAAAAGGTGTTGGCTACTATTTTTTCTATAAGACGACTAATTTTAGCCCTAATTTTGTAAGAAAAAAATCTTTTATAAAATGGAATAGGGTAAGGGATTTCATAATGTATGGTAATATTATAGCTTCTTGTGGCAGTATTGACCTATAAGGATTGTGGATTGTAATCACTCAATGATAATAATATTGGACTTGTTGTTGGTGGATGTAGCCCAAGGATTGGGTGAACCATGTTAAATCTTTGTGTCTTGTATTCTCTTTTGTGCAATCTATTATTTTCTAATATTGGTTATATTTGAATGTAAATGTTATTTTTCTTGGAGGTTAATCCTAACAAATGACATGGGCCTTTATAGGTGTTTGTACTTCTTTTTCAATCTCAATGTTCTTGGTTCTTCATTTTGCAAGAGTTTGTGCATTTAGTTTCAGTGTACCTATCTTACATATCATCATTGTAGGGGGGTCTATTAGTTCTAATTTTTCCTTGGTTTAATAAAGCGAGCTATGTATTTAGTATTTGTTCCTATGTAACAAGCGATTGCAATGACTAGGTACCTATGCATTTCAGTGAGGTGGATCATTTACCATATGGACACTCTTTCATTCTTATTTTTGGAGGCAATGAAGATACCTTCCATCTTCCATTGATTAGCTCTTCAGACTTAGTTTTCTCTACCTGGTCACGTTATATTCAATGGATGTTCTTCAAGTTAGCAGTTTGATAGAGCTTACAACTTCCTGGTTTAGTAGTGTTCTTCATATTCTTTGTCTCTTTTTGGAGAACATTGTTTCCCATGTGATTTTCTTTATTTCTCCTCTTTATAGGGACTCTTAGTACTTAGGTACCTAATCAAGCCTTTGTTGCTAGGACCTATTTGCATTTTCTCTCAATATTAGTTTCTAGGTTGTTAAATACTCCCTAAGCTTATCTTAAGGGGAGTGTTAGAGTAATAAGGTATCTTCTTATTAATTAAATTATTTTTTATTTAACTATTAAGTCAGTCATTATCTCTATTTACTTAAGCTAAACATTAGACATTCAATAATTAATTATTATAATGCAACCTAAATTAGTTACCTTTTAGGTTTTTTATCCTTTCATAAGGATTGATCTCTCTTTGTAAATTAAATTCCATTATCTATGAAATACATCTTTCCTATTTTTAGTCATCTTCTTACCTTTTGCTCATTCTTCCATGTGGTAGGTTATTTTGCATGCGCGTGTTCTTTAGGTTCTATGAGTCTATATTTCTCAACTTCTACAGCTTCATCGCATATCTTCCTCCATTGGTGATATTGGATCTTGTCATAATGAGAGGGTTCCAACATTCATTCTTCTACTACATTCACATCTTCTTAATCCAAATAAATTAAATGAGCTCATTGTATTTGATTAATAATCCTACTATTGTAAGGTGAATTTGTATATTTACTTTACATTCTAGCATTACAATTATTTCTATTTCAAGATTAATTTCTAAACCAGGGTTTTACCAAGGCAAACCCTACATCAAAAAAACAAAATCATTTTTCTTGTAGGTTACAAATCTTAGAAGATGGAATAGAGTGCAGATTTGGATACCCTTTTCATAGAACTTTTAGAGATCTAAAATCAATTTTGTAGTCGGACATAGAAGGTAAGGGGCATGATGTGTCTCTTCCCCTTGCATGTTGACCCTATCCTATATTGACACTACCCCTGTAGGTCAACTTTGACTTGGAGCCAAATAATTTATGGGTTTTGTACAACTTGTAGTTTCAATTCTATAACCAAATATGTTCAATGTTTGGAGCAGTATAGAGGGAAGAAATTCAGATCCAATATTCCATTCACTTTTTAAAGTTAGTAACTTATTTGCTTTATATATTTCAATAAATTTACTTTCTACATCTATAATATGAATTTCATTTCATAGATCTTTCTACACTAGGGTTTTAAGGATCTTGTATTCTTTCTCTAATTCTATAATCATTAGATCTTGGTTTGTATTAGTGCCCCTTCATCATTTGGATTGCCTTAATCTACTTGGATCTAATAGCCTTAGAGTTGGAATTGAAAGGGATGATCTCCTTAACTTTGTTTTGAGGTATAAGGTCAACTCCAACTTGAAATGTGGAGTAATTGAGACCTTTTTTTATTTCTTCACATTTCACCTTATACACTCCCAAATTATTTAATTCATCATTTAATTAATATTTTTTGTGATAACTACAAAAGCCTAAATGCATAGACACACTCACAGGTTTGCATTATGAATCTGGATTTTCCAATTATCCAAAGGTTAATAATAACAATAATATGGATAGGTTTTCCATATAGGGGTGACTTTGCTCGACATGAATGATTAAGGTCACTATCTTCTTGTGTCACTATTGGGATATAGCTACACACTCAAATCTTAAAATCAAGGTAAACTACCTAGTACCTATTCAGTAAATAGAAAAAATCAATTATTCATTTTTTATATGTAAATATTCAAAGCACTTATAGATACATAATCACACAAAGGAGAATGAGACACTAGGTAGATTTCGTAAGCAAGTGACTATGAATTTGTTCCCACTTTGTATTTGCACCAACATGCAACAATGCATAGCAATGGTGTAGCAGAACATAACAACATAATCATATGATAAAGAATTTAAATATTTAAATAATCATTATTCATCATTCGAGCATATATCTACTCAAGATAAAAGATAGATATCCACGACAAAAAATCATAGTACAAATGAATCAAATAACATCCAATTGATAAAATATAAATCATAATCCAAGTCCACATATGAATAAATTAGGTATCATCATAAAGCATCATGTCACATCACTAGTATCGTCATAAAGATATGATCAAACTAAATAGCAACATCATCTAACATCTAGCATCTATGATACTATTAATCAAAATATTGTATAGTCATCAAAGCATCTCAATACACAAATAAACACATGCAATAACAATCAAAGTATCTCTCAGGTCAAAATAACCATGGAACAAAATGCAAACACGAGAGGCACTACAATTTTTCCTCTCCTTTTCTATGCATGTTGAAAAAAATTGTTTCCCACAAACATGGATGTCACGCCTTCCGAAAACACCCCCATAATTATGGCATTCCTCATTAATATATTGTAGTACCCTTTGGTCAATTCATTTCTAAATTTCTTGACTTAAAAATATTTCTTTAGTTTTATTATTCATATTTTTTTATTTCTTTGAACATATATGTCAATTAAATGGGTTTTGAACAAGGATGTGAAAAATATGGCATGCGTTCTTGAATTATAGCATTATACTTTACATATAATATTAGATCATATTGTCCCCAAGGGTTAGGTGAGTTGGTGTGAGGTTTTAGGTACATCCCACTGTCAAGTTTGACTCTTTGACTCATCATTACCCTACCATGGACACTTGGGGGCATTGTTGGCTATCTCATGGCCAACGAGACAAGTCTCGTCTCAAGATCTTTCGATAAAGGGAACCTGTTGTTACAAGCTAGAGTTGTTGTTGCACCAAAAGATCGACCTATCAATGCTTGATACAGCCACTAGACTTATAGAACACAAGAGGTGGTTAAGCCATGTCACAAATCCTAGAGGGGAACATTGGCAGCTAGTCCAAAAATCCCCCCTCAGCATTAACTGAGGAGATTCAAACTTGTGACCAAGTTCTAATACCACTTGTTACAAGCTACAGTTGTTGTTGCACCAAAATATCAACCTATCAATGCCCGACACAAACACTAGACTTATAGAACATAGGAGGTGGTTAAGCCATGTCATGAATCTCGAAGGGGAACCTTGGTGGTTAGTCCAACACCCACTAGGATTGGATCGTGGGGATACCCTCCAAGACCTATATATATAATCAAAATTCCAAAATCAAGGTTCTACCTCAATTAATACCTCCAAGGAACTTTGGTAAAGGATGTAAAATAACATTATCATGCTCATGTCTGATAGAAATTAATCTTAAGCATGAACATTAGGGGAAAATTTATTTTTCAGTATACCCTTTGGAAGGCCTATGGAAAGTAGCTATAGATAAAATCCTTAAGCTAGGTTTCTATGCTACCTAATTTTATTCAAGGGTATTCTAAGGAGTCCTATAGAAATTAGAGATTGGATCTCATGTTCAAACACTTGGAAAATAATCAGTGAATTCTCATCCACATCTTAGTTTGTCAATAGAGCCATTTTTCTTGTGCTAGTATTCAGTGTTTTCTTTCTTAAACATTGAGGAAGAAAACATTTTTCTATAATTTATATTCTTTTCTCCACTTTTCAAGCCCATTTTGTAAAAATTTTAAATTTCATTATGGACATGTTAGGAAGTGTTGTGAGGTTTCCACACCATCTGTTAGAATTGCTTTTAGAATAATTGAGAGGGGGGGGTGAATCAATTATTCAAGGTTCAAATGTCCAATTCAAACTTTTCACTAAGTATTGTGAACCCTTTCAACTATTCATTCATCCATGCTTCTATTTATCTAATCAACAAGTTACTGTAAATCAACATGCAAGTGAAACACATAAGAAATCAACACATAACACAGTGATTTATGTGGAAACCCAATTTGGGAAAAACCACCAGTAATATGCTACTCAATTTTCACCCTTCTGAAGTGATGCCCTATGAAAGGCCTAGCCTATTAAAGGCTTACAACACACTATTAAATGTGACCTTGTTAGAGGATTTAACCACCCTATTAGAAGTGGGCCTGGTTAGAGGTCTTTAGAACATTCACTTGGAATGCCACCCTATTAAAGGATTTACAAATGGTTGTTAGGCCAACCTAAGTCCATAGGATTTTCAAATCTAATACAATTGCTAGAGAGTATTAGAAAATCTTGACCTAACTACAACATAGAAATTATCTTACAGATCTCAAATCACTTCTCAACTCATACCCTTGCCTGGCCTTCAATCTCTGCAACTCTTAATAGCTTGCCCTCCTTTCAACCTTTCTCTCCTTAAGTCTCCATACTCAATGTATTAGTGCAATCATCTCTTCATGACCACTCATATAAATAGAACCTTTGTGCTCTTCCTTCTCCTAGATGTCACCTTCTTGACACCCTTTCAACCAGTTCATAGATTTGGCACTTCTGCAGCAACAATATCAACAGCTCTTTGCTTCTTAGTTTATGAATTCTTAAATAGAAGTCTTGGAGTTCCTTTTCCCACTCGATTCTTCCATTTTTCAATTTTAATTCACATGGATTAGGTAGGATACATTGTATCTAACCCATATTCTATTTCCTCTAGAAACTTCTTGAATAATCCTTTAAAATTCACCCAAAAATGGTTTACATAAGATTCTGTGACAACAACTCATCATCCTTATCTTCCAACTTGTTCACAAAATTCAATGCAACCACTAAGTCGACTTAGATTTGGAAAATCTAAATCATTTGAAATAATGCAGCAACTTGGCACTATTGAAATACTGGTGCTCGGCACATACTGTGTTACTCGGCATCAACTATGTTTTCCCTGATGCTCAGCACCTGAAGATCACTCAGCACCAACTGAAAATTTTTTGTAATCTTCACTCGACACTTGAAGATCACTCGGCACACACTAGAAATATATGTTACTTAGCTTCTAATAATAATTTGCTCGGCTTCAACTGACTTGCTCGGCACCTACTAATGATCTCAATTAAAGCTTTTACAGTCATCCTTGTTACAACTTCTTCCTCCAATATATCTAAGTGTGACCAACCTCTGTATCTTTGAGTATGTCATCAATACATTACTTAACCATTGTCTTAACCGATCCTTGCACTTCATTACAACATCATAACTCAATCTTTCCCTTAGGTGCTCTTGTTACATCTTGTTGATCAAATCCTCTTCATCAATCAACTAAGTGATAGTACTTGGATCTTATAAGAAAATATCATTCCTACAAATAGTAGGTTTGACATCAATGGCAAAACAATGATTGAAAACATTCTTTTACAACAATCTCCCTTTTTTATCTTCAACAACAGTGAGCTTTTCAATCAGATTTCCAACACCATCAACCCAAATTGATTTTATGATTATAAAACTAGGCATTGGGAGTTATTTTTCTATTGGCTGCCATATTATAGCCCTAATTTTGAAGTGGCATATGTATTGTATGAAATGGGTTAGGGTTAAGAATTGTTTATGATGTATGATGATTTTGTATCTTTTTGTGGGAGTGTTGAGTTGCAATGAATTTCATTTGTAATTAGGTTCAAATCATTGATATAGCCTAGGGATTGGGTGAACCATGTTAAGTCTTTGTATCTTTTGTTCTCTTATGTGTGCTTTATTCCTTTGTGATATTGGTTATATTTGCATGTAATTGATATTTATGCTGCTCTAGTTCTAACAATAACAATTTTTATGTCTCGAAGTTTGAGAGTGAGTTTGAAAATTTTTGGCTTGGTAGAAAGTATTGTATATTTGGGGCATGAGCAAGAGTTAAGTATGATAGGAATATAGAGTTGAAACCAAGTGATTGGTGATGAAATGAGTAAAAACATTTTGAAAGTCCTTTTTCTAGATTCAATTTGATCTTAGAAAGTTGGGATAGGTTACGAAAGGTTAGAATCCTAAAGGCATGTTGAATCCTAAAATTTGGATAGCTCTATTTTTTAAAAACCTCTCAAATTTAGAGTCTTTATTATAATTCCTATGAGGTTGAAGCCTATCTCAAAAATCCTAATACTTTTTATATAAATATAACTTAAAGTATAAGATAACTCAACTTAAATGTACATTTATATAAATCTCCCTTCCCTCTGAGGTAAAAATGAAAAGTATGGAAATAAAGTTGTCAGAAAAATTTGCCTATCCCAAAAAAACTTCCTCCAACACTCCTTAATTTTTCCCTATGTGGATGGCCTAGAAATATGATCAATTATTCTCTAAGATGCAATGTGATCAAAAAATGAAAAAAAAAAAGGCAATTAGACAAGTCAAAAGTGTGATTGTATAAAATGAGATAACTGGAGGAAAAATCCTCTAACTAGAGGAATCTTTCCTCTCATGAGTATGATATATGTCATCAAAGTTGGGAATTCTAAACTATAGCAACTCTTGATTGAAAAAAGGTTTGCTAAGGGTCGATTATAATCTTGGAGAGAAGGAAAGAGAGAAAGAGGGGTGATCAAGGATGAAAGAGGAAAATTCCTCTAAGTTTGGTAGATTCTACCATACCTCAAGGAAAATTACTCCCCCTTATCAAAATTTTGACCTAGTCAGGATTGGTCAAACATTAGCACAACACCCCCCGCACCCCCCAACCCTAAAAGCAAACTTGCATTGCAATGAGTTGAGTAAGGTTGATAGATTTTTTATTCTTTGAGATAATGTATTGAGGCATGTTGGATGAGTAAAATTCCTCTAAGGCTAGAGGATTTCATTGTGCCATGAGGAAAATTCCTCTTGCCATTAAAATATAAGCCCTCAAGATTAGTGAAGAGAAAGTGAGACCAAGGCCTTTAGACTAAAATGAAACAACTATATGATCCCAAAAATGAAGTAGGCTTGAATTAGACTAAGTTTGGGAGGAAAGGAGATTGAGGAGAGATTAGGAATCAAAATTCCTCTTGGTGTGTTGATTTCCACCTCATAGTTGGGGCTTGAAATGTGTCTCATTTTTCTCCTACGTGGAAAGATAATTGAACAAATCAACAATTTAAAAAGATTGCCTAAGGGAACAATATTTAAGGGCAGAAAATGAGGAGGCTTGAGGAAAATTCCTCTAAGGGTGGTGGATTATGCGTCCCCAAGAGGAATATTTCCTTGTCTATGTTGAAGACACAAATGAAATCAATCTTAGGGTTGAAACCATTCAAATGCATTGACTTGAAAAGGATGGGATCAAGGAAAATCGTTGAAGGGTGATGGATGTTCCCACCCTCCAGGGAACATTTATCCTTGAATAATCCCTAATTTTATCTTGCAAAAATTTGGAGATGGGCAAGACATGATGATAGTGATATAGTTTAGAATTGGAAGAATGAGGGAGATTTGGTTAAAATGGTATGAGGGAATATGAGTTAAAAATAAAGATTGGAAAATCCTTGAACAATGACAGATTCTACCACCCTCCAAGGAATTATTTGTCCTCAAACAAGGTATATTTCCACCTTTACAGTAGGGCTCACCCAAGAACCAATAGGCAGTAATTCAATAAAGGAAAATTAAGTATTTAAAAATTCTCACACTTCCTAATGTAGGTGGTCCTTAAGAGGCTAAAAACAAATTAAGATGAATAATTTCATTGGTTTATAATAGCCAAGTTGACCTACATAGAGGATGATGCCTTTTCAAATTTTAATTGCCTATATATGAGGGGAGGAAGAATTCATTTCCATACCAAATCAAGTGTAGATCTATCATTGTTGCAAGTAGTGAGTTCTAACATCAAGGCAACAAATTTGAAGAAAGGACTGAGATTCCACTTCCAAATGATTAAGTAAGAAAGGAAGTTTTGAAAGTACATGACATTGAGAGAGTAAAATCCTCTAAGAAGCAACAAATTTAGATAGATACATGCAATTTACCTTCAAAAATTAGAGATAGAGATGGCAAGAAAAAGCAAAATCTAGGCATGTCATATATTGAAAAACTTGCTTATTTCCCAAATTTTTAAGAGGAATTCACATCAAGTTGCAAAAGTAAGACCATTTCACCAATAAAATCAGAACTAAGAATATTTAAAAAGAAAGAAGATTTACTCTTGAGCTTCGAGAAAATCTGTTTTGGCCTCCTTGTTTTAATAATGATGTAATTTCATGAAAAGTTTCATATTTCGTTCATTTTGTTTTTTCTTATCATTTCATTAACTTGATATTTTTTCGCTCTCATTTTGCATGGTAAATTTTTTTGAGAAGAAGCTTGGAAGGCAAGATGTCCAAGGCTTCAAGCTCGAGCTTGAGGATTCCAAATGAGAAGAAAGATTCAAGTCAAGCTATCAAAATGAAAATCCAAACTAAGATCAAGATAAAATTCAAGAAAGAAATCAAGATCGAACCATGTGAAGACATCATCAAGAAGTTCCAGATATGCCAAGATCAAGACACAAGTGAAAATTCAAGTCAAGTGATGATAAAATTTCAGGAGGATGAAGAAAATTCAAGGACATGAAGCAATTTGGAAATGTGTCATCATGTTAGGGAGCTTGAAAAAGTTGAGTATCAGTAGATATTTTCTCTTCACCAAGAAGATTGATAAAATCTACAAGATAAGGATGATGAGGGGGAGCTTAGTTGTCTTCTCTAATCATAAAAGCCCAATTTCAAGCATAGACAATCGAATCATGTCAAATCTCCAATTTTCCCATTGGTTATTAAAAGATTTATAATTTTCTTATTAGCATACAAAATGGTGCCTCCATGTAATTGGTTGATATTATGGAAACCTTAATTAGGGTTTTTAGTGTTAGAGTAATTATTTGTTCTAACTTATTAATTAAATCACTTTGATTTAATTAATTAAGTTGCCTATTACTCTAGTTTGCTTAAGCTATCTTGTAGGTGCATATAATTAATATTTTATTAATTATATTGTGCAACCCTAGCTTTTTTAGGATTTAGTTTCCCTTTCCGGGTTTCGTGATTCCTTTATAAGGATTCACCTCTTTGTATTTTATTCATTCACTTATTGGATTATATGAAATATTGCTCTTTGCATGTCCATAAGATGGATCTGGCTTTTTGGCCTCCATGATTTTTCCTTGCCTCTGTTCTTTGCTTCATCCATGTGACAGGGTTATGCATGCAGGTGTTCTTGGGAGATTAGTTTTTCACCTAATCTAACATGTAGGGATATACCTTGGCCCTTGATCTTGAATCATTTTTGGTCCTCTATTGTAATTGAGCACCTAGAAAAAGCCAAGGTCTTCACATTTGTACAAGGAGTAGACAAATTAGAAAAGTAGAGCTAGTAGGGAGCTAGTAGTAGATTTGATTAGCTAAGTGAGACTTCATCAAATTATTTCCATAATGTTATAATAGTAATTAATAATTCATTGTTGGTTCTTCATGGTCATGAATTGCTTAATATCGCATTGAACTGTTGCATGGTTTCCTTAATCTCTCACTTGAAGTAGATTTATTTTATGTTGAAGTTGTTTAGTTGGATGAGAGTAATTTTGGATGTTTCCTTCCTTGGATCGAACAAAATCATGCCCCTAGACTCTCTTTTTTTGATAAACAAGTTTTGAAGGGGCCTTGAAACCCAAATACAAACAAGTGTAAAACTAAACACTTGTGGTCCAAACTTGAAAGAGAAACATTACGCACTTCAAAGTGACATGGGACAAAGACACAACATAACTTAGATATAAAGGGGGTGTAAAATGACTTGAAAACACCCAAAAAAAACTAGTGGTCCAGAGGATAAACACTTAATAATCAGACCACCCATCAAGATGTCGAATTTTAAGATTTCCCCTTAACCCCCTTCTTGTGGGGATTAGGAGAAGAATGAGAGGGAAATTTCTTTGAATTTTTTCCTTTAACCATGATCCATCCCTCCTCAATCTTGGTTTCCACAGAGTGTTAGGCCAACAAATCAACATAAATATTAGGACTAGCAAAACTAGCATCATATCTAATAGGTTTAGCAGAAGCAACTCCAATGGTGCAAGTACTACCCTTCATGGATCCACTTCAAACAAGGCCAACTGCATTAATCTTATCGACGAAAGCCACAATGAAATTACTACCAACCACAACAGCCTATTGGTCTAAGCCAATATAATCAATCAGAATCTAATCTATAGTAGCAGTTACATCAGAAGCTCCAATGATAGAATCAACCAGAGGGGGGACTACAGCAACAACATCCATATGGTTGGCCTCAGCGATCAGAACAGAAGAAGGGCCAGCATCAAAGTCCTGATATTGAAAAATAACAACATGGGATACTTCCACTTCAAATTCAGGCACTTTGACAATTGTATAATGTTGTTGCAAAGCCCCCATCCACCAAGAGGGCTTCTTGGCTTTGATCTTTTCAACCACAGACTTTGCCGCAACATGCCTTGTATAAAACATTTCCTACATCTAAATGGGAGACCCTCATAATCTAACGACTAGATCCAAGAGTCAATAGGGCTACACAGTTTAACCTCTATCGAAAGGCTTTTTGAAGTATCTATATCAACAAGTATCCATACATAGGTAGAGTGAAATTCATAGGATTCTAAATCCACCATTAAGAAATTACCTAAGGCCTCTCCAACTTCCTTAAGCACATATCATGTCAGAGATGAAGAGGGAGATTAGGAAGTCCTTGTGCCAATTTTTAACCATCAAAGCGAAGTGGTTTTCCCAAGTGAAGAAATGACCACATAAAGTCATTCTCCTATCATTCACATTATCAAATCTAGAAAAAAAGAAACCTCTTAGCAAAGGAAAGATCTAGACAAAATTAGTAAGATATGGATCCTATTGCTTTGAGATCCAAGTATGGAGCTCCTTGAGAGAGGACCAAAAGCCCCTAAATCAACAAAGGAGTTAATCCACCTCAAGAGCCTCAGTTCATTACTCAATCTCTGAGACTATATCTTTATTCAAATTGACTAAAATATTGTTGCATGTAGGAAAAATTTAGAGGTTGTTGACTTAGTAACAACCCCCAAATTGTTTCCATTACACACAAATTGGAGATAAGAGGGCCCTAACAAACCCCCCAGGACCTCCTTCCAAGCCCAAGCTTCCTGCAAGATTGCAACATCAATGGTAGAATTAGACCCAATCAAAATCCTCCCCTCTTGAGAAGAGGGCATCTCATTGTAAGTGTGCCTTTCTAATGTCCCTTGTTGGAACTTTACTTAATTTATCTTAAATTTCTTGATTAGGGTTTGGATAATAATGTTTGTGATATGATTTCTCATTTAACTCATTATATTTATGTCATGTTTAACACTTGTATCCAACATTATTACTATTTAGCTTACTAGCAAAAGGAGATGATGTTATCCAAGTTGCCTAGAAATCAACAATGAATTCCCTCGAAGTTTATAGGTCCAAGTCCATATTGCAAAAGCTTAAATGAAATGTTGATCCCTACCCTCTTTTGGGATAAGATCCATTTTCTTGAATTCATACAAGCCCCTCCTTAGAAACATCACACATTTCCCTTCATAAGTTAAATAATAATACAAGTTGGAAAATTATTTCTATATGCAATTGTATTTATATATATCTTGAATATGTACGTAAATATTAATTATACCAAATTCCTTATTAACAAGAATTGTAATTATTTGTATATACCTGATAAGAGATAATATGTTCACAAGTTGTGTTTTTCTTATAATAGATTGTAAACCCTTAAATTTATATTATATGATATTATGGTCTTATACTATTACTACTTTGACACACTCATTACTCTAGTGTTCTTCTCCAATATTCTTCTCATCTTTTCCTTAGAAAAAAAAAAACATTTACATTTTTATAATCTTCATTCTTATATTTGTTTCATATTCAATAATATAATTCCTTCATTATGTGTATTTTTTATTACCCATTCTTCTATTCTCTATCTTGTTGATTGTATTCCTCTCCTTAAGTATATTTAATAAATCATTGACTCACTATAACAAGTGTTACTCTCTTACTTAATCGGTGCAATCTATTTGTCAATATTTAAACATGAATATAAGCCCATTCCTTGGGTTTCATTATTTATCGTATTAATCTTGTTCAACATTGAGTGTACTCTTGCCATACTAGACTCCTTACTACTTATATTATTTTCTTTAATCTACCTTCCATGTTCCATGCATCTCATAATTGTATTCTTTGAATATAACTTGTATATATTTCCTCTTGCAAGATTCTAAACCAACATTTATTAAGTGATAGGCTAACAATATACAATTTGTTTATTTTTTGTTTCCCTTGTATATCCTCTTGATCCCCTATATAATGTTTATTCTCATTTTCCTTCTTTATTCCTCTTCGACACCCTTCATGGGACGAGACCCTTATCATTAATATAACATTCGTCGTTCTAGGTACTAGGCAGGACTCATCCTTATGGATACACCATTTCAAGGATAGATGTCACTTATGTCTTTTATCCTAGGTCGACGACAAATAGGATTTAATTTAGATTAACCATAAATGATTAATAAGATATATTAACAATTAGATTTTTTATTATTAAGGATAATTAAATTTATAAGTTATTATAGATTGATACTAACAATTCGTAATAATATATATAGCCCTTGGTCTTTTGTTTAAGAAATATTTTGTAATTATTTTTTTATTGATTATTATTATTATGATCAATGTAGGGGATTAATTATATATATTAGTTAATATGAGGTCATGACAATCTTGTGTTGTTAGTGGATGATTGAAAAGATTTAACTTCAATTCATATTCAATCTTTAGTTTGCATCCATTCGATGGGAATGGAGAGGAGATTTTTTATGTAAAAAAAATTCGAGAATTCCTTAGAAACATGCACTATGTCAGTGGAGTAGCTAAAAAAATTGTGCCTAGTAGAGTCTAAGTCCATCTACGATTCCTTGCATTCATATTTGGAAGTAACAGTAGAACTTGAGTTGTAGTTGTAGTTGAAATGAAATTCAGAAAGTCAAAATTATGCTTTCATTACACATTATGAAGCTAGATCTTTAGAAGTGCAAAAGTTGATATCTATTGATTGAACAATGTAAGGCTCTTTGTGATAACAAACATATCACATCATAAAACTGAGTGAAAATCCACAATAAAGAAGGAACCTTGAGGTTGTCTCATTTGATCACATGATTCATATACATCGTTTAGTGTAGCGTCCTTATTCAAGAAAGTTGGAGATTTACTATTTCAACTTGGAATACCTAGTATTTGATTTTGCATGTTGTGGAAAAAAACTCACATCAACAAGGAGACAAAATCTGTTAGTGTATGCATACAAATG
The DNA here is from genome assembly GCA_028749045.1 of Cupressus sempervirens. Lineage (NCBI taxonomy): Eukaryota > Viridiplantae > Streptophyta > Pinopsida > Cupressales > Cupressaceae > Cupressus > Cupressus sempervirens. The sequence goes on from CM053788.1 coordinate 471,412,602, forward strand.
GACTCTCCATACAAAATTTCAATTTACATGGCATACACCACAATTCCTTACTAAGATCAACCACACTGACCCCAATGGCATGTTCAGCTAAATCTAATGTGTGTACTGATGTATTAGTTAGTTTATTTCACTGGTTTATGCATTAAATGTATTTACCTTGCCATTTGCCTCCAAAACATAATATACCGACGAAAACAACAAAACCAAGCAGCATGTATGTACTCATAATGAAAAGATTCATCAACATTTTTTAAAAAGTAAAAACTTTGATTCTTTATGTGGCACAACTACCTTGTACAAACTTACATAGCATTACATTTGTTTGAAAAAAAACATAATATAACATGAATCCAACACATAATTAATTGCTTGAATTGAACTGCACAAGATACCCTGCTAGTTGAAGGTGCATATAAATAAGGCATTGTTTTGTGGCTAAGTAATCATTGTGGATAATTTCTAAGATATTGATTTTTTCTGTATAGGCTAGGCTTCCACATCTGATGCGAATGAATTCCACACCTACAGCCACTTCTCATTTGGTGTCTAGTTTGCATTGTCATTGTGAAGCCAAGTTCAGCATTTTCAAAAAGGATCAATCGAAAAGGGAGAGATAGCTTTCTCAAAGGAGTTTAATTCATTCAAGGTAAGTGATCAATCCCATTCTTGAGTATTTTGATTAATTTTTTTGAGATTTTGATGATTTTTTTTTGAGTTTTTGATGAATTTTTTTGAGTTCCTGAAGAATTTTTTGAAAAAAATTGAAAGATATGTAGAAGCAAGTTTGGATATCTATTTTAGTAGGTTTCTCTCACTTCTTTCCACTTCTATGCATGATGTTCATAGTTTTTAGGACCTAATTAATATTTATTTATTTTCTTATAGATTAGGTTGCAAAAAACTAGGCAAGAATGGATACTGGAGGTAGTGCTAGTCAAAGTTCAGTGGGGGGCCAAGGAGGGGAAGGGACTGATAATTTCAAAACTGATATAGGTTCTCCTTTGTGGAGACATACAACACAGATATCATAGGTTGCAAGAGGTGGCTTATACTATTGGAAGTGCAATTATTGTCAAAGTAACAAAGGAAAACCTTTCAATAATTCATATTGCCTAGTGAAGCTTCATTTTATGGGCCTTGCTAGCAATTTGGAATGTGCAAAGGCAAAAATGGTACTGGGATGACTAGTGCAGAAATACTTTCATTTGTAAAGAAGCTCCCAATGCATTGATCAATAGATCAAAAAAAAGCTACTATCAAGGTCCATCCTCAAAAAGCAAGTTGCATGCACCCACTAAACCAATTGCATCCTCCCAACAACCATGCTTGCAAGTACTTGTGCCAAGAGAGAATGAGGAAGAAGTGAGAACTTCAACCCTCAAAAGAGGCCTATTGCACACTGCATTTAAAATGAAGGCAAGAGACTGTGCTAATGAAGCTATTGCACGTTGCCTCTATGCAAATGGGCTTCCTTTCAAACTGGTGACATTGACATATTGGAAGGAAATGGTGGCAGCAATCAAAGAATCACCAACTAACTAGACAAACCTAGGGTATGAAAAGGTTTGTATGACTCTATTGCAACAAGAGAAGACACATATAGAAAAAGACCGTCAACCAATCAAAAAATCTTGGAAAACTTTGAGTCTAACTATTGTGTTAGATGGTTGGAAGGATACAAGAAATCGGCCATTGATTAATGTGATTATAATTTCCCCCAAAGGGGCAATGTTTTTGAAGGTTATTGATTGTGAGGGCCAAGTAAAAGATTTCGAATTCATTTCTAGAATTCTCATCGAGACCATCGAGATGGTGGGTAATGAGAATGTGGTACAGGTGGTCACAGACTGCCAAAAATTGTAGGGGTGCGGGTGCTATAGTTGAGAGTCGATATGAGCATATTTTTTGGATCCCATGCACTGTTCACTCCCTTAACTTGATCATGCAAAGGATTGGTACTCAAATAGATTAGGTGAAGAAAATATACCAAGAGGGGAAGGACATACAGATGTTTGTGACCAACCACAACATGTCACAATCCATTTTTAGAACATACTCCAAATTGGAGTTGCTGAAGATGAATTGATTTTTTAAAATTACTAAGTTTCATGGATTTGTAATGTAGTTAAAATTAAAATTTATAATTATATTGTCAATTGACATATTGTTAACTTGCTTAGGTTGCTAAGACCCGTTTTGCATCTCATACAATTGTTATGAGACGACTCCTCAAGATAAAAGATGCATTGGGCCAAATGGTCATTAGTAATCAATGGGACGTATGAAAGATCGCAAATTCAAAAAGAGCACAAAGGATCAGGGATTTGATCTTGAATGAGACTTGGTGGGCTCATGTAGCATATGCATTGGATTTCATTGAGCCCATCATGACTATGCTTTGTTTTGCTGATATAGATACACCTTGTGTCATGAGCCCTAATTAGCGTGAACAATACAAAAATATTTTTTAAAATACATATACTTTATTTAAATACCTTATTACTATTATTGATAAGTATGATATTAAGAATAAAATAATAATCAATGTAATATTAATTATCTACAAATATTAACTAATAATAAATAATATAACTTATTATTTAACTATATTAAATAATATAATCATATTACATGTATTATAAAATAATAAATATTCTTTATATTAAATAAGACAGATTATAATAAAAATAATCTTAAATATAAAATAAAATATTATTTTTTAATCTAAAGGACACAACCATTCAATACATAAGGTATGTAATGGAAGAACATGAGGAAGAGTTCAACATAGAATTTAAAATAAAAAAGAATAATTGGAAAGAGACATTACAGAGGAAAATACATTTGGAAGAGACTTTTTTAAAAAATTATTTAATTTGTTCTTTAGAGAGATGATCAGATTGGGATCATCACAGTGGTATCAGAGCATAATCCTACCATCCTATGGATAATAATGCAAAACAATAGTTGCTGAAAATCATAAATATAAAAGATTAAAAAGGAAGATGTATTTGATTCTATTATAATAGTAAAAGATATAAAAGTCATAAGTGATGTATACATTCAATATACACAGTTAGACTATGTAAATGCTTCATATAGAAATCGCAATTTGAAGCAGTAAACAACCAAGAATAGTGACAAAAGAAAAATGTAATGTTTAAAATGAAAATGGATTGAATGACTAATATAAAGATGTATGTTTTTAGGACTAGGACCCAGTCATTACATTGCGCTTACAACATTTATCCATTGTATGTCACTGTCACGGCTTACTATGGCATTGTTTATAATAGTGATTGGCTGCTACTTGATATTATTCATTTGAAAGGGGCTACTTCTCTATTGTATTAATCATTAGTCATGTTGATCATTGCATCTCAATAATGTGTCCAATTATGCTTATGACTACTCATGTCATTTTCAGCATTCTCAATAGTTGCGTCTCTTCACTATTAATGAATCTTGATGCTCTTTTTTTAACTTTTAAAAGGTTACAGTGCTTTATATTCTATTTTCTAGTCTTGGCATTGGGCCTATCATGAGTTCTATGTGATTTTTCAGACATTTGGTAAAGCGTCTTTTAGCCTTGGACTCCTAATGGATATCAATTTTGTTACCATAATAATAGAAAAGGAAAATAGGAGAACAAGAATTTGAAAGAATGAATCCTACTAATTCGAACTCTACCCATGTGTAGAAGGCTACAAAAAATACAATACAAGAAGATGATGTATCAGTACCCTGACCTCTCCCATATTAAATAAAGGTATTACTAGACCAATCTTGGCAATGTCAAAACCATTTCCGCCACTTAATACATAACACCAAGAATTATCCAATCGACATAATCAATATAGAAGTTCACAAATTTATTGCAACAGCATTATAAATAAACATATCATGTATACTTTCTTTAGAACCATGGTTTGCAAGCTGTTTCCTGCGAAAATCACGTCAAATCGGTCAAACTCATAATTTTACAACTCGATAATAATAAGAAGCATTGCATTTATACATTAAATATAAGAGGTGGGCCCAAGCTCAAACCAAATGTAAGTATTTATACGTCTCTTTATTTTTTAAACTCCTCTTCATTTTCAAACTCTTATGTGGACATGATATTTAAGAAAATATAGATTGCCAATTGGTTAGAATCAATTATTGATAAATAATAGATTACTAAATATGGGTTTCTCACTATTTGCATATGAATTTCTTAATCATAGTTAAATATTTTATTTTTTTTAAAATTGTTTGAGGGGCATATATTCAAAATATGTAAATAGGAGATTTGAAATCTTATATATATATCCTTTTCACTATAAATATGTTATTTAAGTGAATATTGATTAAAAGTTGGTTAGAATATTATTTATGGAATGATATTATGGGGGAATTATCATTGAAAATAGAATAACAAGGAATCGTCATAAATAAGTATCAAGAATATTGTGTAACGGATCAACATTAATGTAATATGCAAACTTAAGGGACACAGAAGATTAATGTTATAATGTTAATAGTGAATTGGACAAGAATCCCTTTATGTTGCATTACATAATGGATAGGGAGTGTCAACAGGGGGAGGAGTGAATCAATCGCACTGGGCAAGAAAATCCCAATATGGATAAAGATCTGAGGGAGCCTCAAGCTAAGCATCTCCAAACTCGAGAAGCGGTAAATCTACCATCCACATCAAAATTGAACACGTTCCTAGTGGGTAGGGAGTGTGCACAGAAGGAGGAGTAAATCGGTCGCGTTGGGGCAAGAGAATCCCAATATGGATCAAGATCTGAGGGAGCCCCAAGTTGAGCGTGTCCAAACTCGAGCAGTAGTAAATCTACCATCCATAATGGAATTAAACATCTACCTAGTGGGTAGGGAGTGTGCACAGGGGGAGGAGTAAATCGATCATGTTGGGGCAAAAGGATCCCAATATGGATAAAGATCTGAGGGGGCCCCAAGCTGAGTGTCCAAACTCGAGCGTGGTAAATCTACCATCCACTAAAGAATTAGACACCCTATTATAATATTAGCTTTAAAGAAAAGTTTCTAAGACACATCTTCAAGAACTTTTGATTTCGAGACAAGGGAAAGGAGTGCAACATTCACGATCAAAGTGGTAAAACATTTCCTTACCTTTTCTTATTTCAAATTGTAAGCAGAATTCTAACATGTATACTATGTGTCTACATCATGTTATGTGTCTACATCATGTTATGTGTCTACATCATGTCCTCATGCATTAATATGTTTGCTTCATGTCTTCTTTATGTCTTCCTGCATTTGTGTGTCTACCTCGTATTTGCATTGTGTCTTCATGCATTTATGTGTCTACTTTGTGTCTTCATTCGTATGTTCTTGCACAAGCTATTATATACTAACATGTTTACTTTGCAAGTGTTTAACACATGCAGGAAAAAGAAGGAATCTGAGCTATGAATCAATTACGATCACATTGATTGCTTGAGGACAAGCAAATTTGAGAGGGGTGGACTTGTCATGGGCCCTAATTAGCATGAACAATACAAATATATTTTTAAAAATACATACACTTTATTTAAATACCTTATTACTATTATTGATAAGTATGATATTAAGCATTAAATAATAATCTATGTAATATTAAATAATAATAAATAATATAACTTATTATTTAACTATATTAAATATAATATAATCATATTACATGTATTATAAAATAATAAATATTCTTTATATTAATAAGACAAACATTATAATAAAAATAATCTTAAATATAAAATAAAATGTTATTTTTAAATCTAAAGGACACAACCATTCAATACATAAGGTATATAATGGAAGAACATGAGGAAGAGTTCAACACAGAATTTAAAATAAAAAAAGATAATTGGAAAGAGACATTATGAAGGAAAATACATTTGGAAGAGACTTTTTTAAAAAAAGATTTAATTTGTTCTTTAGAGGGATGATCATATTGGGATCATCACACCTTGTTTTGGGGATGTGTATGATGGCATGGACACCATGGTTGAGAAGGTAAAGCATTCTATACAAGCACATGAGAGTTTTGATTATGTAAAAACAGGTTTTAAAGGATCTGAAACCTTACATCAGCAGAGTATTAAGAAAGTATCAAGAATAAGAAAGTATCAAGAAAAGAGAACAAACAAACAACATGAAACAAACCTCAGAAAACAAAAAAGGTCACAGACAACATTGCTGGAAAAGACAGCAAAAGACCAGCAAAGGAACAGCAACCGACCAGCTAAGGAGTATTAATCAGATGCATAGCCTGGTCCACTAGAGAATGCATAGTCTCAGCAGCAGCATTCACCTCATCCTTCTTAGTGGTTTCCTCCATCTTCTTTGAATTGGCCCGAGTACGCTTGCTAGGACCTTGAGAGTCTGCCCTCGGGGGAGAAACCTGACTTTTATCTGCCTCATTCTTTTTCAGGAAGCTGGTCATATTATCCCCCAATTGTCTGAGTTGTTTATCCATGTTACCCAGCCTGGTTTCAAATTTAGACACCTTCCCCTGGATGCTACTAATGTCCTTGTCCATCACCTTCTGGTTGGCTTCCAACACAAGGATCTTATGCATCAGATTTTTCACTTCTTTCGCAGTACCTATGACCTCCGAGAGCTTGTCAATATGCTGACCTAATGTTCTTTCCCCTCTGGCGGTCTTGCTAAGATGCTCCATTTCTTTGTTCAACAGCACCATTTTATGTTTAAGAATGTCAATGTCCTTCATTCTAGAACCAGGGTTACCAAAGAAGCCTTTAGAGGGCCCGATTCCACCACCAACACAATCACCTCCATCAAATTTGGACCCCTGTTCACCATCATCAGAAAAGTTGGAAGCATCAATCCTTGTTTTCACATTTTTGTTTTCCTGTCGCCGTAAAGACTTTCTTTTTCTCTCCAAACATTTAGCAAGGGGCTCATCATCCGACAGAGGATAAACCCTCTCATCAATACAACCTTTGCCCTTCCCTTTGCTACATCCCTTGTTTTTTGCATGTTCTCTAACAATTTCATCAACAAAATCACTTTCCCTTTCCCGATTAGAATTATCCTTCTCAACACTCTGTTTTTTATTTTTAGTGCTACCACCCGAACCTCTTTTAGGACTAACCAGACCCCCTTCCGCCTCATCTTGTGTCTCAGAGTCGTAGCCCTTTTCCTGAATACTTCCTTCAGTATCTTGATCTTCCCCTTTAAAATTTCTAGGTTTTGGGATTTTTTTAGATTTCAGCACATTCATAATCAAAACCATTAATCCTTCATGACAAACATGTTCACCAGTTGGGTCATGCTAAATAGCTAGGGTAGAATTGGAGAGAGATTGCAACAAGTATGAAGGAAAATTTACCCTAATGTCATGACGAAAATGATTTGCCAACACAAAATGGTAACCATACAGTTTTGTATATCTTCCATCCAAAGTCAGATATTCCATAATAACATAGAACACAAACCGCCACGGACGAGACATAGAAGTCAGGTTAAAATAAGTGCCCATTTTAACCAGTTGATTTTTTTCCTGTTCGGTCTCGGCAAAGTCATCAATCGCCTTATCCAAGATCTTTCTTTCCTTGTAGAAATTCATCCCATCCAACTCCAAACCCATAGCCTCCGCAATGATTTCTTCTGTAACCTCCAGCCTCTAGTTCCCGACCATGACAGAACCATCCTTCCAAGATTTCACAAACTAGTGCGTAATAGCTGAGTTGTTACCTTTGAGTCTCTCCATGTAACCAGTAAAATTGCCCCGCCTAAGGATATCCCACACCTCGATTTTCTTCTTCCAATCCACGCAACTAGGTGGTTCGACCCATTTCCTCTTACCTCCCATGATCTCTGCAACAAAAGCACTGGTTTGCACGCACTAAAAGCCCCCAAAAACTCTGTGAATACCACTACCTGAGTACGGATAGAAAGAGGCAACCCATAAATCGTGTGTTTTGCACACATTTCTAAAAATAATTGCCCACCTCACTCCAAAGGAGTTAAAATCATAATTCCCTGATAACATCATAATTAAAGGATTTTTGCTAGGATTTCCATTTGTCCTGCTTAACATGCTCGCGGCCATCAACAGGTAAAGTGTCATATGAATCCCATATGATTTTTTGATCATTACAACATGCCACATTCGAAGCCCAATCAGCTAAACCATTAGCTTCCCTATAATTATGGGATATAATGCAATTTTGAAAGGAGTTAATAATATAACCAGCCTTAGACATAATATTACTAATGGTCCATGAAGGTGGATAAAAAAATTTAAGCAGTTTATAATATTGAGGGAATCACCTTCAATCCAAATGTTCTTCAAGTTCAAATCTTTAGCATAAATAAGACCATAAAGTGCAGTAGAGGCTTCAACAACATGATTGGTTTGACGACCCAAAGGTATTGCCATACCACCAACAAAGTCCCCATTAGAATTTCTAATCATCACTCCACAACCAGCAATGCCTGGGTTCCCTTTCGAGGCCCCATCAAAGTTAATTTTGAACCAATTTGTCGGAGGGTAGTCTCATCTAGCACTTTCCCTAGGGTTGGGATCTTTAGTATTCAAAATCATATTCCTAATATTCCAGTTATTCATCACCCCAGCATCCCATTCATTAAAAGGTTGATGTCCCTTACCACAAATTTTGATATTTTCATGCAAAAGGACCTTGATTTTATGGAAAACCTGAGTAGGATTGGATTCCACCCCTCTAAAAAATTTGTCATTAGGTTCCATCCATATACCCCAGCAAAGATAAGGAAGAATAAGTTCCCGTAATTTGATAATTAAAGTATTCTTGGAAGGAGCTCTCCAAGAAGAAAAGAATAGCTGGATGGTAGCATGGGATACCCAGTCCATGTTCATCAAACTCCAAATAAAATCCTACACCTGCTTAGTGAAGGAGCAATGGAGCATAATATGGTCCACCGACTCCCCATCATTTTTGCAGAGGGCACGTCGATTGACAATGAAAAACCCCCTCTTCTTAAGATTGTCAAGAGTTAAAATGTTGTTTTGCAAAAGAATCCTAAAAAATATATTAACTTTAGGAGTCATACCTTTCACATCCGTAGCCCAGCAAGGTACATCATGATCCTCAAAAGAATTTGTGTAGGCAAACAAAATGGAGTATTCTCCACTAGGATCATCTTTCCAAATCAGAACATCCTCTTCATGATTCAAACAATAAGCATTCAGGCATTTAGCAAGCTCCACCAGATTCAGGGCCACCGTAAGAAGATCGACCCACATATCATTATTCCAGTAATCACTAACCAAAGTACCAAACTGATTCTTGCACTGCACCATAAACCCATTCCATCTAGGGTCATCACAAAGGGGGTGATCCAAAATCCAAATGTCTTCCCCAAAAAAGACTTTCAATCCGTTACCAACCTTCCATTTAACTCTTTTCCCTAATATATGTTTAAATTTTTTAGCATTCTTCCATATCTAAGATCCCCCTTGATCAGCATCAAAGAAAAGGAAATGCTGAAAATCAAAGTTATCCGAATTGTATTTATCCCCAAATGTTCCTCCATTCCCCCTCTTCCTTATGCCATCTCCAAAGAAGTTTAGCCAGTAAAAGTTCGTTCATAGTAGAAATCCTTCGTAGCCCAAGCCCACCTTTCCCTTTAGGAATACAAACATTCTCCCAAGCAATAAGAGGGAGTCTCTTTTTAGACTCCATATCAGTCCACAAAAAGGTCTTCTGAATTTTCTCAATAGCAAGAGCAAACTTTCTTGGAATCTTAAAGACACTCAAGGCATAAAGTGGAGCACTTTGAAGAATAGATTTCAAAACAATCACCTTCCCAGCCTGACTGAGGAGAGAACCCTTCTAGCCAGCAAGTTTGACATGAATCATATCAATCAAAGAATCCCAAAAGTTGTTGGGGGGGTATAAACCCATAGGTAACCCCAGATAAGTGCCTAGCAAAGAACCACTCTCACACCCAATAATCCTTTTAATCTTTAATTGTCTAGCTTCACTAACATTGATAAAGTAAATCACACTTTTGTTCCAATTAATGATCTGGCCAATAGCATCTCCATAGTCAGTCAAAGCCCTCTTAATATTCCTTGCATTATGCACTGAGGCCTCCCCCATGACAATAGAATCATCCACAAATTGTTGATGCGAGCCAACTAAAGGTGAGGAAGATGGACTAAGACCCACAAAGTCTCCTTTGACAACCATATTATTAATATATCTTCCCAAGCACTCAGCCAAGATAATAAAAAGAATAGGAGAAATAGGGTCTCCTTGTCTAAGGCCCCTAGAAGCCTTAAAAAAGGGGGAAGGGGAGCCATTAACAAGCACAAAGAAGGAAGCCGAAGAAATTAACATAAAAATAAGATCCATGAATCTCTTATTAAAGCCAGAAGCTTCCAACCCCCTTAGAAGGAAGTTCCAGTCAACTCTATCATACGCTTTAGAAAGGTCAAGCTTAAGAAGAAACCCTTCCTTCTTAGAAACCATAAGAGAATGAATGTTTTCATGAACAGATATAATGGAATCCAAAATTTGTCTGCTCGGAACAAAACCATTTTGCTATCTAGAAATAATAACTGGAAGAATAGAGAGAATTCTAAGAGTCAAAACTTTGGATATGATCTTATAAAAAAGAATTACATAAACTGATAGGCCTAAACTGATCCATACAATCAGCACCCGACTTCTTAGGAATAAGAGCAATAAAAGTACCATTAAGCTCTCTAAGGAGGTTTCTTGAGCAAAAAAATTCCTTAACCCCATTACAAACATCAGAACCAATAATATGCCAGAATTTATGAAAAAACAGGAGAGGAAACCCATGAGGACCTGGGGCCTTATCGCCTTCAAAAGAGAAAACAGCTTTAGAAATCTGTTCCATAGAAGGTATGGACAAAAGAAAAGAATTCTGGGCTTCAGAGATGCACGAAGGAATACAGTCTAGGAACAAATTATGCTTCTCAGCATTGAGGACAGGGTCACATTGCAGCAAGCTGGAAAAGAACAACATGGTCTCCCTTTTAATAGCATCTTCATTATCAGTCATTCCATCATCTGTCTTAATTTTGGAAATTCTATTAGCCATCCTATGCTTGAGGGTAGTCATATGAAAGAACTTGGTATTCCTGTCACCTTCTTTAAAAAAAACCTTTTGGGATCACTGTCTCCAGAACATTTCCTCCTTAGTAATAAAATCATGAAGTTCAACCAACTTATCACTCTCCTCTTCCCTAGATACCAACTCATAACCATCAGCTTGAATCTTGTCTTGAATGTCTTTGAGTTCCTCCACAATCTTGTTTTTGTTCTCAAAAATGTTACCAAAGGTGGTTTTATTCCATATTTTGATGTTTTTCTTAACATTTTTCTATTTAGCTGCCACTCTAAACAAAGCAGTACCCTCAACATAATGTTCCACCACTCCTGAATGAGACTCTCCAAATTAGGATGGAGGGTCCACATTTTTTCAAATCTGAAGGGGAAATTCTTCTTGAAGAATCATTGATCAACAGAGAAGAAAATAGGATAGTGATCCAACCCAACCCTAACCTGGGCACTAAGGGAACATTTATAATTCAAAATTCACTCATTGCTAATAAGAGCCTGATCCAATCTGACTTGAATAAGATCCTTACCTATTCTCCTATTCATCCAAGTATACTCAATCCCATGTAACTCAATGTCATGAAGCATATGAGAGTCAATAAAATGCATAAGATCCAATCTATTATCTAGATTGGTCTGATTACCTCCCCATTTTTCAGAATCCTTTAAGGGGGTATTAAAATCTCCAATCACCAGCCACTTATCCTTGGCAAAAAACTTTCTTTGATAAGAAATTTCTTCCCACAAAGCCTTCCTTCCCCATTTGGTATTGGGGGCGTAAACATTAGTCAGAACCCAACTAAAGTTGTCTTTTGTATTAACAAAATGCACATTCATCATATTTCTACTATGATAGATGAGATCCCCCTGAATCCATTTATTAATCCAAAAAACAGCCAAGCCTCCAGAAGCTCCATCAGAATTACTGCCAACAATCTTTCCCCCCTTAAAAATAGAAAGACCTTCCACCTTCTCCTTTAGCATCTTAGTTTCCTGGATAACAAAAATGTCAGGTCTATTATCCCTAAACATGTTTCTTAAAACATCTTGTTTGTGAGGATTATTTAACCCTCTTATATTCCATGAAATGATCTTCATAATTTAAAAAAATGTTTGGAGTCAAGGATAGTTCTCTGACTACCATCTGCAATGTTCTTAATAGCCTCCACTGTTCTTATAATCTGATTCGAACGTCTACCAACAGGAGAAGGAGAAGACCCAACATCACCATTCTTGACAATGGCTCCACCTTTCTTAGACTGACCAGACTTACCCTTAATAGGTTTCGAATCAACTTTGGAACCCTTCTTGTTGCTTTTCACTGGGGCAGTATCCTCATCCTCTTTTTTATTATTTTTCTTCCTACCCTTAGAAAAAATTTCAACTGTTGTCCAGTTGGCCTCAAAATTATCCTTTTCCAAAACTGCTTCCTCAACATGGGAGATGGTGAGAATATCCTCAACGACTTCACTAACAAAGGAATTATTCTTCAGCACAGGAACCCGAGCAGAAGAAACAGAAATTTGATTATCCATAGAAAGACTATTCGAAGCTTCCTGATTCCTCTTCGAACAAACAATCTTAGGGATAACCAAGGGAACCTAGGAAGGGGAAGTCCCCTCAGTCACCATCAATGGTGAGTCCTTATTAAGCTTCGTCGAGGGGAAAACCAAACCAGTATTCTCCCCAACAGTCTTTGTCAGGTCTATAATCTTTCCAACCTCCTTAAAAACATCTTTTTGTGCTAAAAGATCAAAGTGGGAGGCACCTTCCATTCCAGTCACAGAGCAACTATCCTTTTGGGTTACCCCACACAAAGTGAAGCGTTATGCAAACAAGTGCAAGCAATTATCCACAAGATGACTACCCCATTGCACCTCCTTGCATATGCCTTATCTCCTAGGTACTATAGTGAGGAGGTAGTTGGTATGTCGAGTAGAGTTGCACCATTTGTGGATGAGGAGGTTGTCGAGGGGTGCCACAAAGCTCTTAGAAAACTCTTCCCATTGGAAGAAATGCATTAAAATTTGAGGGAAGAATTTGGGTTGTTTGCTTCGAGGTTAAGGTAGTCGTCATTTGCACTAAAGGACTAAAATAGAATGGGAGCTATCACATGGTGGTACATGTATGGTCAACCTTTCAAGCATCTTCAACCTCTTGCAATCAAGGTCCTATTACAAGTAAGTTTTTTATTTTGTTTTGTAAATTTGTTTTAAACTTTTTATGTTTACACTTGCAATCTAGAATTAGTGTTTCACACATTCTTTAAAATTAATTTTCTTTTTGTTTGTATGTTTTGTGACAAATATCTAAGTTGCTAGTTCTTATGTTGCTGAAAGGAATTGGATTACATAGTCATTTATCCATTCAATGAAGCGCAACCGGTTGGGATCCAAGAAAGATGAGGACTTGGTCTTTGTCCACACCAACTTGCGTCTTTTGTCATGTTAGAATGATCATTACAAGGAAGGGGAAACAAAGCTTTGGGATGTACCTCCTGAGTGTACAGATTTGGATGCAACACTTCATGATCTTACTACACTCGGAGTCGGTTATGATGATAGTGTGGCACGTGGTGCATCCAGCATAAGTGGAACCATGTTTGGTTCAAATGATCTTTCAGCAGTTGGAGATGATGATGAGAATGTGGATTTTCTTGCGAATCCCTATTATTCAGAGACTAACTCTGATGCAAGTTGATTGAATCTTCAATCATTAACTATGTTTTTATTTTGTTGGAATCTTGAACATGACCTATCTGAACTTATTGTCTAAGACTAATGTTGGACAAGCACATATTGATATATCATATGAATTTTGAAATATCTTGAATTTTGATAAAGGGTTAACTATCATAGTCATACTATCCAATGATTTGTTTTTGTATATATTTCTTACATTTCTTTGCACACACACACACACACACACATATATAGATACACGCGTTTCCTCCCACATCCACATCCAAAAAAAAAAATTCCCCACATCCCGTATCCGCTTCTGGAATCCACAATTGAATCAGTAACTTGGGATAATATAGTAAGTCAAAAAAATCTCCTTTGTCAGTGAAAATTGAAATATAAAGTAGCACAACAAAACCAAATCTTCCACAAATCCTTTTATTATCAAGCACCACACACCAGTTATAGTGATATTTAGTTGCATTGCATAATTTTTAATTCTAGGATCCATTTATCAGTATGCTATAAAGATATGACAACAATATGGAGATAATAGTTATCAGAATCTGTCATAGTCAATGAATATATACACAAAACACACACCCTTTGAGACATATACACTTCAAGCAACTTTCTGGCATATCTGATCTGCAGATGTACTCTCAAATATCTTGTCAGCATTGCCAACTTCAAATCCATCCCGCCTATGGCACTCCAATATCTACAAAGTAAAACAAGAGATGATGATTTAAAAGACAAAAAGTGTACCGAACAAAACATTATTCATAACAAACAGCAAGTTGAGATTGCAAATATATTCAATATAAAAAAGTTTAACCTATTGCTTGATGAGCATGTTGTACACCCTATTCAGAAACAGAAGTTTCATTTTGTACACAATGGAGAGTTGACCCTCATTTTAATGGCTATGCCTATAACATTATTGGTAAAGCCCTATGTGAATTGATGTAAATTAGTCAAACTACTAAATTGCATTATGTATTCTCAAATTTCCATGCTATTGTCCACTTAGATAAACTTGATACAAAAAAGGTCCACAAATGGCAGTACAATAAATAATCAAAGTTCAATAATATCATCTTAACTGAGTCAGTCTTTGAGTTTGAATAATAAGCCATGGCAAAGGTATTTAAGGTAAAACAGGTGATGATGATTAATAAAATCAAAATGTCCCTAACATGATGCTCAGATGTTTCTATGAGATTTTAAAGAATGAATCTTGCCATTGAAAGAGGCCTGGGTCACCCTGTTGCTTTTTGCATGGTGAAATGTTTAAAATCTACTAGGTGGTTCTTTTAGCTCATGGTCACAAAAGACTGTGAATCAACAATTGACAACATCAACTTGAAATTATATTAATGACAACTGTAAAATCATAACTGTTCAAAAAGTTGAGGTTAATCCTATGCTGAAAATGAAAAGCCATTAATTTAATGGCATAATAAATCAATGCTTATCTATTTCATCCAAAGATCCAACAGAAAAATCTCTGGAGATATAGCTCTGCCCCCATAATATATCTGTAATGGATCCAATGTATTTAGATTTTTAATGATTAACATATAATTCACAAATTAGGTGAATATATGTAATATTCAAGCGATAGAAAATATTTGATCATGTAAAGCATCATCTTTGATCGTGTTAATATAAGATGATAGGTGGATCATGGTAAATGATCAAAAGAGCTAGACTATAAAGATAGAAATTTGCATAGATCATAAAAACAATAGCATAAAAACTTATTACAATTACAGCTATGTTGAAAGCTAGATAATTCCTATCAAAAGAAATTAAAAAGGTATTTTGTATGTCTCGTGGATACCTTCTCATCTGGTAAGTTCTCATATTCGGGGGATACCAGCCTCTCAGCAAATTCAATGTATGAAGCGGGTACAGATTCAGAGGTTCCATCAGAAAAATGAAAAACCATAGAATCAGCCACTGTTGAGCTTTGTAGCAATCGACCATCAGGGCTGACTGCTCATAAGAGTTCAATAAAGTTAGCAAATAGTAAAACCGCTTGAATTGAAGAGGGCAACTAATAGAGGATAGCTTTCTATTTCAATCAGAAGATTACAGTAAAGTGTAAACTATAATAAGTGTAAGCTTTTTTTTCTTTTTTCTTTATTGCCACAAGGTATCCCTTTGACCTAACCCAGCAGCCATTTGGGGTGAGCTAAGGGAAGACTGGTCCCTGGGGATGTACCAAGCAGCCTGCATACTAGGTGCATCAGGTGAACCCGGGCTTTGGAGTCAAGCCCGAAACCACTAGGGAGAAAACCCAAGGCCCAAGCCAACTCTGCTACCCATGCCGGCTAGTAAGTGTTGAATACATGGTAACCATTATAGAAAAGTGCATACCTATCTTTTCCTATATAGATCATGAAATTCGAAAGGCAGATTGAAGAATAACTCACCTTTCAAGATACCTCCTTCTGAATTGAGTTTAAACTTATTGGATTGGATAAGCTCATTGAGCTTTTCAATTTTTCTAACATCAGATTTCAACCTATGCACAGAAATCGTCAAATGGTTCAAGGCATACCCATTCACAAGAGTCCATGCTGCATATTCACTTTCCCTGCAAAATGCAGAAATTAAAAATTTATAGTATGCATACCATAAGAAAATCTAATTAAATATCCAAACAAGACTGTCATTCAATATGAAGTCTGATAAAAAATCAGAACTGGCAAACATATTTAGTATTTACTATGAGCAATTTAAGAATTGGAAGGATGTTTCCAAAGAAGTCACCAAAACCCACAGTGCAGAAATGAATCTAAAATGGCTATTTGCTTTTGATCATAGTCGAAAATAACACCAAGTTGGAAAAAAAATCATGTTTATATTTTTCTCCACCACATCACCAAGGCAGTGTTTTTTGACTAATATAGTTCGAAGTCCAGAATTTTGTATCAAATAAGTCATTTAATAATTTATAGACCACATTCTAAGATGCTTGAATTTTAACTTTATTACCATCTCTCCTGGTTAAAAGAAATTATTGTTGGTCATACATATTTAAAATTATTTGGAAAATCTCCTATCCGTTTTTAAGAAATTTACCAAAAATGGGCCACTGTAAATCTTGACTGATAGCATAAAAATAATGCATTAAAACAAAGTAATACCAATATAAATTTCATATCAATATAAATTAAAGCTCTTTTGAGGCAATTTGTAAATTTATGACAATGATTCTGAATTTATCATCCATTTCTGAACGATGAATACTGACACACATACACAAATAAATACATAAATACACACACACATTGGCATACATATATATACATATACATACATACATACATATATATAATGGTTGAGTTGAGGTCTTTTTATGCTCCCATTGGGACATCATTCTTGGAAGTTTGGATCTTGCTTCTATTGGAGATGGGGTCCCTTGTTGGTGGTCCCACCATTACTGGGCTTGGTTAATGCCCAGATTGTGGCCGAGGGTCCACTAGTACCCCCTTAATTGTATCCGAATACAATAAAACAATTATCTAGATCAACAATGTGAATGCTTTCAGTCACCTAACTCTCCACAAATTCTGAAATTAAAAATTAAGTTTTTGTCAAGCTAAAAAAGATAACATCCTGAATTTGCCAAGTGTTAATCAACTTAGAACATCTGAAATCCCTTAAAGCTATGAAGTCTGTCGCAGGGAAGTATCAGAAATGTTACCTCGCCAGCAGCTGATAATCAGAGAACAAAGGTGTTGGCCATGTCAAAGAACCCATAACACTTGCAAGGGCAGCATAGTTGTTCCCATGTGCAGAGAAATTTGTATATTTCTTTACTATTGCCTGGTCTCAAAAAAAAGACAAGTATAAAGATCCTGCCCTTAAGAATAAGATTATTATTGTAGAATAGAAAGCTATCAGATTTCTGACAGATTTCACTTTAAAAAAATTGATTTCACATTGGGTAATATTAAAATTCGGAGCATAACTCAAGTCAATTTCATTAATCCAAATAGATAAAGTTACTATAACAATGCTTAAAGGTCCCACAAGCATGCAGTTGTTTTCTTCAAGGTAGCCAGATTCAATTGAAGAACACCTAAAGAGGGCAATCAAACACCCAAAAGATACAAAAAAGAAGAGATTGGATGCTAAACCATGTAGATTTCATGTTTTAAAAAGAAATATATTATATAATCCATTGCAAAGATCGAAGTAAAAGAAGAAACAGAATCATCAAATCACAAACCTGAGCTTCAGGGCTCAATTTTTCAACAAGGAGCTCTGAGATAAAGATTCTTGGCAATGGTCCACAAACACCTTCCCCTTTGCAATCCAAAAGATTCTCAGGAGGAGAAAACCACAATGCTCTCAAATTCTTTTGAGGAAATCTTAACTCGTCACGTACAACATAGCCAAAATCAAGGAAAATTTGTGCCATTGCACTGATTCCACAACCATCAACCTTTGAGGACAAAAAGTAGAGTATAGTACAAATAGATTAAAAAAGGATTTAGTTCATCAATTCAAAAATCAAAATTTGATCATAAGAAAAATGCTATTCAATTTTTTATGTAAATTCACATTAAGTGACAATTATGCATACATTAAATGTTCGGAAGGCAAAATGATCGTAGCAAAGTTGACCACCATCAAATCTGTGGACAAGGTCCAGAATAGCGCTAGCTGTTGGATTCTTGTTGAGGTATATTTTCTCCATTGATTCCAATACCTTTCTGAAAAATGTTTCTGGAATCTGGTATGGCATTAATAAAGTTATTAATGTATATCAAAATATTCACTAACACCAAACAATAAAGTGTGACTTAATAGTTAATATATATCAAAATATACACTAACACTGAACAGTAAAGGGTGACATTATTAAGTTACACACCCTACGGGTCAGATCAATTGATTGCAAAAGAATTAATTTATGAAAACAAAAAAAGAATAGGTGCTGGAAAAATCTTAAACATAAAAGCTGATATGAATTCTACAAATGAGTTGCCTCGCCACTAATAGAAATCATATTTGAAATTCAAGAGATGTGAGACAAAAGCACATTGATAGTAAAAAGTTACACTCTATTATTATAAGTAAGCATCGCCACAACAGGACAACAGATATTTTACTCAAATTTTGTGCTATTCCTTAGGTGATTAAGATGTTGAAAAAAGGATTCTTAGAACCATCTTTATCAAAATATCCACCTTCAAATTATTCAAGAAATTGACTGAGCTATATAGTTTAATAAGCTTCACACTTCGAACCATAATAAGACAATCAGGATGGAACAGCCACCATCAATGTATATGCAAGGATTCTTGTAGGAGGTAACAACACAGACTTTATTAAGATCAAGTTGCAGTTATTATTACGTGGAGTTTTGAAATCTTTCAAATCATTGTAAGGAGGTTCTTCCCATGCTATTCCCACAAAGGAGCAACTTGCAGTGACCACATTGCTCGGCCTACAGCACTGTCCCCAAGTGAGTTATCACATCATTTTTTTTATCAAAGTCAAAGAATTTCTTTTAGCTGACAGATAAGCGATTTTTGGATATTTACGATTCATAGCAAGGCTGAGGATGCTCTTGCATAGGGATTAGAAACTTTATTTAGGCTTTCTGCTCCTTTCAATATACTCATTGATACATAAATGAGACCTTAAAAAGGACAGAGTAGTGCATGGCGCTTAGGCAGGATATGAAAAGGATTTTCCCTATAAATGACACCTGCTTAGAAAGAAACCTTGTATGCAGGAATTACTTCCCTAAATACTCAAAAGTTCATGCTGTGAAGGTTTATGTCAGACAGCAGATGAATGGGTAATGAATGGAGGGAATAGTCTCAAAAAAATATGATCTTACTTTCTCCCTGATAAATTGTATAGGGTTGTGCCACAAACATAGTTGTTGCAATTAGATTGGGCACTGAATATAGTAGGTTAAGTGCAATGACATGACCTATAAGCATGAACCAGAGATACCAAATTATACCAAACAATGTGATTTTTTTAGGCTTGCAATGTTCAATAAGTCTAAAAGAATGCCCAACCAACCCCCACCCCGCAACCCCCTAACCAAAAAAAAAACTCTAAAGTGGGTAAAATATGCTAAATATGCCCTAAAATGAAGTTTTCCCCACTAACTGAGATTTTCACTTTTAGCAAGCACTATAAAAATCCCCTTTTTCAGATATAAAACTTTAGTCTTAAGCACACAAGAAAAGAATTTTATTTTTTAATTTAAATACAGACTAACTGCAGTTTGAACTAAACCGAGCCACAGATTTGACCTAAAATTCCCATCTATTTGAAAACCCTGAAAAAGAGATAAGATTACAAAAAACTCAAACATTATAATAATAATTAGCAGCTGGTTCATGCATGGAAAATCAATGGTTGAATGATTCTATTTGAAGTTCGAGAGAGGATAGGGACAATCTGTACATGAGCAGAAAATGAAAAACAAAACAACGTCTAACAGAGGTGATGGAAGAATTGTAATTGGTGGCAAAGGATTTCATGGGCAAGTGTCACCAACATCAGTGTGAAAGGACCAAAGCCGATGTATACAAGATCATCTTGTTAATGATATAAGAAAAAGGGATAGCAATGATTAAGAAGATGCAGATGTTTCCAGCAGTTAAGAAGAATTTAGATACAATGAGAGGAGAGTGTAGTGTGTTGTATAAAAACGGTCAATATGTACACTAAAATTGGAAGCCTTCGAGGCCTATGTATGTTGAATAAAATAGGTGAAGAAAGCCACAGAAAGAGTTAAAAGGAAGAAGTGTGTTGCACGAAAATTACCTATAAAAGGAGACTTGCAAAGGATAACCGAGCATAGAAGACTAGATTAAGACAGCAAGAATTTGCTGTATCATGCAGACATATATATAAGATGTGTGCCTTTGAAAGATATATTAGAAAAGTCCAATGCCAATTAAAAGGAAGTCAACAAAAGGCTGAGTTTGGGGGTATTTAAACAAAGAAATGATTGAAGAGTCAAAGTATTCATCATGCATTCAGACATGGTCGAATTCATATGATAGGCAATTTGTGAATTTAGAAGATTAGTGGACAAGCAACAAAGATGTAATTGTGATCTTTTTAAGTCACAAACCTCAGCGATATATATTGGCAGCTAGTAATGTTCAAGTCTTGGCTTGCAGCGACAAATATACAAGCATCAGATATACATACAACAGTCTTCCTAAGACATAATAGGTATCGAACAGGCTGGATAGAATATAAAATAGAACTCTAAAGCTAAGTCACAAGGTTCGAGTTTGTGTTCGTATTCGACAATCATCAAATTCGGATGAAGTTCGGGAAGGACAAAAAATTCGAAAAAATTCGTAATTAAATTCACTATATATGAATTAAATTTTTTACGAAAATATAACATAGAAAAATAAATAATTCATTTTTCTTTTACCAATTCATATATATATATAATAAAAACATTATATAGAGAATAGTATTAAAATTATGTAAATTATATATATTAAGTATCTATATGTAATCTTATTTCAATATTTATTTTACTAATATATTATATCAACTATATATAATAATAAAAATAATATTAACACATTATTTTAAAACTACTATATATAAAAATAAATAAAGGTAATATTAACTTATAAAATAGTATTATCAAAGTATAAAACACAATATGAATATATAATACAAACAACATTAGAAATTTTGAAAACAAAAATACCCAACACTAAAAATATTTTCATCAAAAAGGAAAAGCCTAGTTCGAAACCCGATGCCCCGCATTCCTCCATTTTCTTCAACAGCCACGACATTCTACAAATCATGGCCACAATATTTTAAAAATCCTTTGTTGGATGGAATCTCATTCACAAATTTACTGCCTGCACATCCGTGGGTAGTTTCTCCCTCCCATCTGAGACAATAAAATGCAAATAACGACCGACAATAAATGCGGATAAAACCTGTTGGTGTCAGAAAAGAAAATGAAGACGTGGAAAACCCTAAAAAATATTTTTTCAAAGATGATGTTGAATATGCAGACGAATTTTGGGCAGATTTTAACGATTTTTTTATGATGTTTTAAAGTTCGCTGAATTTCGAACCTCATGGCTAAAATTCGGCGAACCTTGTGACACAGCTCTAAAGTATGCAGTGATACATAACAAAGTATCTATCGGGCATACACAAGGAACGGCAAGACAAGCAAAGGACCTGATGGAACTCGAAAATTTTGGCAAATTTTAGAGTCCTAAGCACCATGGCATAGAGAAAATCTTCAGATCTTACCCACTACTTATATTCAAAAAATATGCTTCATAACACTTAAACGTCGTGATCAGAAGAATATGGAAAAGGGAGTTTCATATAAGCACACATTTCGCATTTCAACACTATTCAAAGTGCCTAAATATCAGACATATTGACAAACACACAGTAGTGAAGATCTCTGCCACAGTCTGTTCTGATGCTTGAGATATGATAAAGATTGGCAAACTCCAACTAGTTACTGGAAATCTTAATGATGTGTATGAACTGTTCTATGAGGTTTTCGTAATCCTTCAACATATCTTTGGTCCAATACATTGAGAGATGCCTGCTTGCTAAGTGTCTGGAAATGTTGCCAAATGACTTCAAGAGTTGATCCATAGAGGAAGAAGACACCAACAACATAGAAAACAACACAGGAAAGGCAAAGGTGAATGTCCAGTGGTGAATTTGTAATGAATTGGTAAGAATCGATGAAAGAAAACTACAAAATTTAGCAAGAGTGGTCAATAAAGTGCTTAGTTGTCAATCTGGCAATCCAGATTTATCCTCCAGGAAGAGCCTTTGATGCAAAATGGAGTGTAAAATCTCCATCATTGTGAATAGATGGCACAATTAATTAAACATTGCGTCTATCAGCTTCTACACTCCCAGGAATGAAAATATCACTCTATATGGCAACATGCAATAAAACAGAAGGGACGGTTTTGAAGAAATTATTATTATTGCCGTTAATGAAATAAGATGATTTTATGAAAATCACGATGGTTGCTAAGTGCGTCTACAACAAAAACTACCTCCGATCTTTTGCATGATTGATTAGTTTTAATTATCATAATAGCATTAGGCAGTTGCAATTAGGTGAAATGAAGAGGTGCGTTTATTCATTTCACATCCCTTCACTTATTTATAAATATGAGATGTAAAACTAAGAGGGGACAATTCAGATATTTCTCTTACAAATTTTCACATACCATATAAGCACTCTTGATATATATATTATTCTTTCATTTGGTAAAGAAATGGAAGGTTGAACTAAGCCCATGGATATTGGATCATTGGATGAAATTTTTTGCTATTCTAGACTAATTTGTTGTGGATGGATATTCCGTAAGGAGTGTCTCTATTGCAAATTTTATTTCCTGCATCATTTGTAAGCATAATTATTTATTTTAGATTTTAGAGTTGAAAATGTTATAAAGTTTCGTCCTTTATAAAAAAAAATTTGAAATTCTATAAATGATTTATATGATAGATAAGTGGATAGGGTTAATTATCGCATTTTAAAATCAAACATCATAGATATAGTGAAATATTTAATTATTTCTATATCTGTGTCTGGTTTGTCTCCAAACCACAGGAGTTAAAATACATTCTAGATTATTTTAAATTTGAGGCCATATCTATTTGCCCTTCAATTCTAGCACTGGTCTTTACATTATTCATGATTAAAAATCCATACGCTGGCAATTAATTCATATCTTGCCTTTGAAGAATTAATATATTCATTTGTTGAATTAATCCATACTTATTCTTATTTTTAAAAATTCATATATTCATTTATTATTCTCAGTTCATAATTTGCAAGTTTAAAAGTTTTCTATAATTCTTGCCATTTGGGAAGCTTTACTGCATTCGCATTCTAACCAATCTGCTATAAGTATCTTGGACTTTAGTGACTTATTCAAGATTAAGTGCACCCGCCTTGGCCTTGCAAAGCCAGAAGCACAGGGAACTTAGATTACATCGTTCAGCTCTGTCAAGTTGGCCATAACTGATTGGATATCCCAGTATCGAGTTGGCAAGACTCGTAGGACTTTGCAGTTTTGGGAACCAACAGATTGGCAACTCTACTACGGACAGTTGCAAAACAAACCTAAGAGTTTCTGATTTTAGACCAAATAGAGTTAAAGTTTATTTGATTTGTTAAAACATTTCGATATATTTGAAATCTTCATAAGTGTTTACATTTATTAAAATGCATTTCATTTCAAGCTTTATGAATTTGTTTCATAAATTCTAATTTGTTATGAGAAGATTTGATCTTGTAGAAGCATTGTATTATCTTTTCTTCAAGCCTTTGCTACAGGTTTGATCTTCGATGATGTGTACTTTACTGGTGGGAAGAACTTAGATTCTTGAAGACAAGCTATTTTCTCTATTTGGTGGTGGCAACTCTATTGTGTTTTGATTAGTACTTCAACAAAAGAAGTGTCTAGATCATTAGTGACTCTACTGAGGGAAGTGACTCAAAGAGATGTACTTTTCTTATTCTTGAAAGAGCAAACATCGTTATTGCAAAATGTTCCAACCAAAGAAAAGGAAACAATATCTTCCAAGTAAAGATAGATTGTTGGACCTGGGAAGATTCAAATATGATCCTAATGGCTTATATTTAAGACTCACTTATTGCACCCATATTCCATGCAGATAGCAGTGAATGTGTTCTCAATCATTTGAATGCTTTCTACAGATTCTTACAAGCATACAAAGTGGATTTGGAAAGTCATGCAATAAGGCTTTTTGTCAGAACCTTGAAGGATTTTGCAATGGAGGCATTTGACTTATTGCCTACACAAAATATTTCATCATGGAGGGAGTTGAAGTAATGGTTCCTTGCTGTATTCTATGATCAAGAAGAAGAAAATATATATATGAAGATCAAAGTCACAGCATGGAAGAATGTCCTAACGTGTCTCCACTTGATGCCTTTCTCAATTTGGATAGAGTTGAAGGGGAGTCTTCAGCACATTTGTTTCTGAGGATGACAAGCATTTATTGTGAAATACCACCAACCATCATGCCTCCACGCAAGGGAATCATAAGAAAATTTATGTAAGTTAGGAGTCTCACCAAATGATCCTGACTTGACGTTTCTTTTTCAGATAATGGAAGGCGGTGACAATGAGGAAGAATGCACTGAAGTAACGCAAGAACATTATGATATTTCAGATTCAAATATAGAAGAAATTTTGGATCCAATTGAAGAAGAATCCAATCATGATTAGACTGGTAAGAAATTAGACTGTGAGGAAATGACGAAGAGTATTCTCTCAGTGTGGATGAGATTTCAGCCTTATTAGACATGGAATATCAAAAGCATAAGAGTGGTCAAAAAAAATTCAATACACAGAAAAGCAACAAAAGTGTCTGTTGAAACATTCAATGAGCAAGAAAATTCGTTCATTTTGTCAAATCCATATTACTTTCATGAGGAGGAAAACAATGAACCAAAAGGGGCATACATTTCTCAGAAGGATGACATGTTTTTTGAAGATGTGCATTGTGGTTTAAGTATAGTAAGAGATCTATTTGGATACAAATTCAAAGAATTTTTTGATCCTATATATGGTGAACTAGCAAAAGGAAATGAAGAATATAGCTCTTATATATTCCTTGAGGACAATGCGAACATACATGAAGAAGAAAATGCACCCAAGAAAGACTTCAAATCCATTTCAGATCTTTTATGCAATGAAACAATAGAGAACCATGGCAAAGTGTCTTGTGAAGATGAAGTGGAACAGCATGTGGCATATGAACAGGAGGAAATTTTAGATGAGGGATCTTATGGAGATATGCCCGAGCATTCCATATCTTTGAGTCTGTTGTGTTAATTTCTAGGATTGTTTCTACAAATGTAGAATCATGGTCATTGTTATTGATGATCTCCAAATGCAGATTTGAGGACTCCAAAATATGAGAGGAGACATGTATCATGAAGAGAAGAGACATGTCTCTATAGTTAATCATCATTAGTTAGTATATTAATAATATAAATAATTATATGTATAATATATATATTATTATATATATAATATAATATATGTAATATATATTATACATATAATATATATAATAATATATATATAAGAATATTTATCTAAAGATGATTTATCATCAATAATGAATCTCATGATCATATCAATCTTACTAAAATACAAACTTTACACTCCCTCTTAGTTAGGGAGGATTGAAATAGAACATATTATGCTCTCGAGTATATGAAGAGATATTATCTCAGTATGATATTCCTAGAATGGCATATTTAAGGATATCAAAATAAATCCATCAACACACACATATATTAACATATATTATATATGGAATTTGCTTCGATTCACAATGAGGCTAAATTTCTCAACACTCCCTCTTTAGCAAAGAGAGAATTTAAGCACATGATTAAATACCACCTTAAGTGTGGTCTATAATAGATTTAGTTATGGTGTCCAACAAGATCCGGCCCAAAGAACCATAACAAATTAATTTCATGGTGTTCGGCAAAATCCGACCCAAAGAACCATGATGAGTTGGTTATCAAGGTGTCCAACAAAATCTGGCCCAAGGAACCATGATAACACTTGCTCCTAGACATCCAACACATTTTGGTGCTATAGATTAATATAACATATCTAGGAGATAGGTCAAACTATTGATAAGATCATCACCTTACAATAGTTACCTTTTGTATGAAACGTTCGTTATCATAACTTCCGACATTCTGGAAGAACAACTTAATGTAGTCTGTTATGATAACAGGTCCAACTATTGATAAGATCATCACCTTTCAATAGGTCCCCTCTAAATATATACATCAATGAAAAATCGTCACCTTTCATGACATAATCACAACAGCATCATGTAGTAACTCACATGATATCCACCATGAACCAAGTCATAGGATGGACCCACAATAACTGTTACTACAGGGTGGAACCATGGTTTTCACCCCAAACTTCTCTCTCATAGAGGAGAGTACATTACTAAGAATTTCACTTAAAACTTCTCCTCATAGAAAGATATCATCCACAAAAGATTTCATCTCAAAATTTCTCCTTCTAAACAATGATACTGAGAAGTCAAGTCCTGTAGTTACTTTGTCTGAGACTCTCTTCACCCAAGGATGCCTCTTGGACTCTCTGAATCTGATATTAATCTTTCAACCTTCAATGATAAGTGGTTATTTCCTTATGATGTATATAGGGGTAGGCCCATCAAAATCATGTAGTCACATATGTATTTTTAGAATCCCTTTAAGTATCAATTTTTTGAGCTCCTTGTCTAAGGTTGCTTCTAATGAAGTATCAAACTCCCTCTTGATATGAAAAGATATTCATAATCTCAATCATCAAGTGTATTCGCTTCATGAGCCTCACTTTATCCAGCTAGATCATCAGATGACTAATGAATTATAGATCACAACTTCTTAGAAGCTACTGTCATAAGATTGAGTTTTGCACAATATGCCCAATTTACCATTCTTTTCCTACAAAATCATCTTCAGATACAAAGGAAAAGATCAAGGAAAATAACTCATACAGTATGTATAAAATTACAAATAAGAGAGAGACTATAGTGAGTAGATAGATGTAAACAATAAGAATACTTATCTAGACATGAGGGTCCATAGATATTTGAGAATGGAACATCTCCTATCTAAAGATGGCTCAAGTGGGAATGGAACATTGGTTATTATTCCCCCCACAATGTAAAATTCCCACTCATTTCATTTTATAGAGTTTTCAATTACTATCAAGTCCAATGCATGAATGATGTCAACGTCTATATTTGAATTGATCACGAGATGCCTCAATTTCCCAATCAACCCTAAGCATATGTAGCTCTAAATTATTTTCTCTCAATAATACATAATGCATTCAATTAGCCTATTCCAAATCCCATTGTCTTGTACATTCTAGTATCTACTTCCTTCCATGTGTAATATGATGATGACTTCTTGGTTATGTTCCAAATGCTTATCAACTGGGGATTCTTCATCTACTACGAAGTCTTCATAGTTTATAGGGGTTCTTCAAGTATTTGAGCTTCTTCTTTGTGGGTTGAGGCCTTCCGAAAGTTCATTTCTCTCTCTTCCCTTATAAAAGCATATATTATAAATTTATATCATTTCAAAGAGGATAACTCCTTTTAAGTAACATTTCTCCTCCTTCCAACTTTATTGTGTGATGATCAACATATATCGTCTTGTACTATTCCTTACATTAGACATGAATTCGTTATAATTCATGCTTGTCAATCTTCCATCTGCAATGTATACATAGCTGATCTTGAGTCAAGGAAATTGTAAGGAGCTAATTCCATGTTTTCCTCCTCAAATCTTGAGGGCCCAAATTGCTTTGGCTTGTTGGAGTACTCCTCCTTTCTATGGTGCAATAAGCCATCCATAGAATTTTCCCTCCTTAGGGATTGTCCCTTATAATCAAAATTTACAATCACCTCGCAAAATATTCCAACAAAACAAGGGATTCAAGTGTAAAATTTCTTAAAGGGCTTGCCAAGTATATTTGATGTCTTCTAGATCCTGCCAACTAATTTCTTTACCATCTTATATTATTGGTGCACACAATCCTCAATATCCGTACTTGGATAGAAAGATATGTTGTACGGTGTCGTATATCAGCTATTAGTTTAACTTAGTCAAGGGGATACAATTCTGAGCTGTGACATCCTTTTATTAATAGTGAAATTTCTAAACTAGAAAACTTGCATGTCTGAAAATGCACTACCGACTTTTTCAAGTGCTACTATATTTCCAAATTTTAGTCATTTTGCCTCTAAACTTCTTATTCGTCGTTCATTCCATAGTTTAAGTATTTTATATTTATTTTGAATCAATCGTTGCTGAGATTATAGTAATTAAAATATCTGAACTTCATCCACAATGTTTACCCTGCCGTAAATGCTTCTATTATGGTCATCACATATTAATCTTGAACTTTTGTTGTAACTGTCCGTGGTGGCTCCTTTTGCAAACACACTCGACATGTTTCTACAGGCTCACTATCTTTGTTCTGTTCTAATATCTAATATTTTCTAGCGTAGGAGACACCTCACCGACGACCCCAAGGAACGAAATGTCGTATATCATCTATGACTGGGATCGCAATTCTCCTATCACTACTATATCTCTGCCAGCGAGTAAGACTGGATAAGCACCGACAAGTATGTAGGAAGTTAATGTGGCATTTGTATGGCATATGTTGAATCTTCCAAACATTTGGAGGCTTATATATGCTTCATTTCACCACTAACCCTTATCAAATTGAATTTATTTTAATTGCTGACTTCATATGCTCTCGATATGACATAGGTTATTTGTTCTTTGCTTCCTCGTTGTGGCATTCATGTCTCTCATTCGAGACTCAAGGTAATGTTTCACTTACAACCCTATTATCGATTTCCTCTTCTATGTTTGAATTCTTGAGTCACGTCCTATATGTAATTAAACTCTTGGTGGCACTGCATATCTCATTGCTAATTTTCTTGTTTCTTCGATTTTGTTACTTTGAACATCGCAGGCTCTAATTTTGTTTGATTCTTTGTTGACCTTATAGTAAATGATGTCATAAATGATGTCACGTTGATTTGTTGAGATTTCTATTTATTCTTCTCTTATGGTGTGCGATGATTCTTCAAGCGACTCCATCGTCACGAAGCTAGGCTCCAAGTTCCTTAAGAGTAATGACACCCAACTTTGTAAAAGTTCCTTACGATATATAATCTCTGACATACGTTATTTGCTAATGGACAGTCCTTATCATTGTGTTCATGTGACGCTGAAGAAATCTAAATTAAAGGTAATCCCAACTCATTAGTTTTCTTGTGTTCTACTTGATATTACTGCCGCAAGTCTCTATAGTTTCATATCATGGAGTTTGCATGAGTCAAAACTTTATGTAAATGCATACATATGTATCACACCATTAGTATTTCCTTGACTGAGCGAATCAGATCTCCAATATACTGATTTCTGTATGCTACCTTAGTTATTTCTGTGATTCCTTTATGTTGCAGTGTACTTTCCCATTGGCTGAGTATATTCATGTATCAATATTTGTGTGAATAAATCATATAGGCTGGAGATGATTTGCCTTGTACTGTTCGCTGTTGAGTTTTTGTTTCCCAACTTTTCGAAAACCAATTTTTGAAAGGCGGACAAGATGGATTAATTTTCTTTTTCTGCAGTGGGAAAAATGAATTTAGACTCCTTGTATTTGCATGAAGTAGTGGACTTTAACCGATGATCATCCTTTCCCTCAAAGGTTATTAATATATATAAAACACCTTCCACCATTGTTTATTGTATTGCCCAAGTGTTGGGTGACGAGCTCCAGTTTGAATAGACATGATATTATTGTTTGCCTATAGACGGATACCTATTTTTGTAATCTTGCTTCTCTCTCGGCATTAGACCACGACAATCGTGTCTCTTTACTCATTTTGTCATATAATGTGTTGCTTCTTTATTTTCGTGCACTTGCAGTTTGGCTCTGATACCATGTTAATTTCTAGGATCGTTTCTGCAAATGTAGAATCATGGCCATTGTTATTGATGATCTCCAAATGCAGATTTGAGGACTCCTAAATATGAGAGGAGACATGTCTCTATAGCTAATCATCATTAGTTAGTATATTAATTATATAAATAACTATATGTATAATATATATATTATTATATATATAATATAATATATTTAATATATATATTATATATTTAAGAATATTTATCTAAAGATGATTTATCATCAATAATGAATCTCGTGATCATATAAATCTGACTGAACTACAAACTTAACACATTGTTTGAAGACTAAATATGTCAGCATCATAATAAAAATATTGTGCCTACTAATGATAATGTTGAAGTCAATAAGATTCGCAGTATCCATTTACAAGGCGAGATATTTTCTAGTTCATCCTATGAGCCAGAATTATATCAGATATATAAGGATAATATGAAATCAGACAAGCACGATGAGGAGAGTGTGTTGAATTTAAAACATAGTTCTGAATATTTTCCAAGTTTCATATCTGATCAGATTCTTGATAAAAGAAAAGTTGCATTCCTTGAAGATGAGTCCTTTTCAAAATCTTTTTATGGGAAGAATCAACATTTGGAATGTGACTATAATGTACTTGATGATTTCTCGATAGCTAAACATGAGGCAAATACCAAAATCTGCACTGATGAAATAGCAGCAATAAGTATTGCTCATAAGTGTGATGCATTTGACACAGGTATGAAGTATGAGCAGCATACCAAGGTAAGTATCCCTAAAAACTCTATGCTAATATTTGTTAAGGATATGCTTAGGGAAATGTTTTTAAAGCTTCATTATAATTCTTTTGAAGATTTTTCTTCCATGAATACTAATCAAATGAGTAAAGCAAGAGGTCAGATGTTTGGATTAAATGACAATGAAATTTATTTCTTTTCTAATGATCTTGTTAATAAGGTAAAGGTAATTCTAAACAAGTGATAAAAAAAAAAGCACATGCCATGTGATGATTGTTTTTTATTTGCTAACATATCAGATCTTACTAAGAAACAATATGATATCATATTCAGAAGATCCAAAGTGTTACATGATCAGAACTCGGTATTTGATAGAGGAAAGAAGAATTGTTCTCTTTTGGGGGACCTGGGGCCACCCAAATTCACCGTGCACCATGCTAAGCATGGGTGCTCGGTCTGCTCTTCCAGATAAAACTGAGATCTCGCTATGCTCATAGGGAGCATATGTCCCCAGAAAGAGCCACTGATGGAACTCTAAAACTTTGGCAAATTTTAGAGTCCTAAGCACCATGACAAAGAGAGAATCTTCAGATCTTACCCACTACTTATATTCAAACAATATGCTTCATAACACTTAAAGGTCATGATCAGAATAATATGGAAAAGGGAGTTTCATATAGCACACATTTCTCATTTCAACACTATTCAAAGTGTCTAAATATCAGACATACATACAGTAGTGAAGAACTTTGCCACAGTCAGTTCTGATGCTTGAGATATGATAAAGATTGGCAAACTCCAGCTAATCACTGGAAATCTTAATGACGTGTATGAGTTGTTCTCTGAGCCTTTCGTAATCCTTCAACATAACGTTGGTCCAATACATTAAGAGGTGCTTGCCTGCTAAGTGTCTGGAAATGTTGCCAAATGACTTCGAGAGTTAACCCATAGAGGAAGAAGACACCAACAACATAGAAAACAACATGGGAAAGGTAAAGATGGATGTCCAGTGGTGAATTTGTAACGAATTGGTATGAATCGATAAAAGAAAACTACAAAATTTAGCGAGAGTGGTCAATAAAGTGCTCAATTGTTGGTCTGGCAATCACAAGTTTATCCTTCAGGCAGAGCCTTTGATGCAAAATGGAGTGTAAAATCTCCATCATCGTGAATAGATGGCACAATTAATTAAACATTGCGTCTATCAGCTTCTACACTCCCGGCAATGAAAATATCACTCTATATGGCAACATGCAATAAAACATAAGGGACAGTTGTGAAGAAATTATTATTATTGTCATTAATTGAAATTAGATGACTCTATGAAAGTCATGACGATTCCTGAGTGCGTCTATGACAAAAACTACCTCTGATCTATTGCATGATTGATTAGTTTTAATTATCATAATAGCATCGGGTAGTTGCAATTAGGTGAAACGAAGAGGTGCATTTATTCATTTCACATCCCTTGACTTATTTATAAATATGAGATGTAAAACTAAGAGGGGACAATTCAAATATTTCTCCTACAAATTTTTAACTACCATATAAGCACTCTTGATATATATTCTTTCATTTGGTAAAGAAATGGAAAGTTGAACTAAGCCTGTGGATATTGGATCACTGGATGAATTTTTTTGCTATTCTGGAATAATTTGCTATGAATGGATCATCCATAAGAAGTGTCTCTATTGCAAATTTTATTTCCGGCATCATTTATAAGCATAATTATTTATTTTAAATTTTAGAGTTGAAAATGCTATAAAGTTTCGTTCTTTATAATTATTTTTTTAAAATTCTATAAATAATTTATATGATAGATAAGTGGACAAGGTCAATTATCGCATTTTAAAATTGAACATAGATATAGGGAAATATTTAATTGTTCCTATATCTATATCTGGTTCGTCTCCAAACCATAGGAGTTAAAATATGTTATAGATTATTTTAAATTTGCGTCCATATATTTGATCCAAAGTAACAAGAATCGGAATCGGATCGAAATCGGCAAGGCCGAATCAAATCGTGAATCGGCCATGAATCGGAATCGAATCGGCCATGAATCGGAAAATTTAAAAAACCCTTGAAATTTAGTGAGTAACTTATTTCATAAACCCTTTATCGCTGATTCGATTCACCGATTCACAAAAAATCGTTTGGCTTGAATCGAATCGCTGAATCGCGTGAATCGCATGAATCGCCGTAATTCTTGGAACTATGATTTGATCTATCACATCTTGATTACTAAATTGTTTATAGTTAAGGTGCATAGAACTTTATAAAGTTGTACATAATAAGTTATAATAATGACTCTATTTTCCCTTCAATTCTAGCACAGGTCTTTATATTATTCATGATTCAAAATCCATATGCCGGCAATTAATTCATATCTTTCCTTTGAAGAATTAATAAATTCATTTGTTGCATTAATCCATGCTTATTCTTATTTTGAAAACATTAATATATTCATTTATTATTCTCAGTTCATAATTTGCAAGTTTAAAAGTTTTCTATAATTCTTGTCTTTTGGGAAACTTTCATTGCATTCGCATTCTAACCAATCTGCTATAAGTATCTTGGACTTAAGTGATTTATTCAAGATCAGGTGCACCTGCCTTGGCCTTGCAGAGCCAAAAGCGCAAGGAACTTGGATTACATCGTTCAGTTCCGTCAAGTTGGCCATAACCGGTTGGATATCCCAGCATCGAGTTGGCAAGACTCGTAAGGTTCCACTCTACGGTTTTGGGAACCAACAAGACCGACAAATTCCATCATAAATATCACACAAATATGATATATATATCAAATACATAAAAATGACTTATAATATATGCAATGAAAGAAGTCAGCGGTGGAATTAAAAACAAAAGAAACAACGGCATTCAGCATTATGTAAACAGCAATGAATGGAAGTTAAAGATAGGGTAATTATAATGTTGAAGAGTATCTAAGACTATGATATCTAAGGCATTGTGCTACCATTTAAAAGGAATTAAAAACAATAATAGATGAAACAAGCATACAAAGTCCAACATGGATGGACACACATATCGTTGGGAGTAACCAGTTATTAATAGCTTACAATGCTTAATAAACTTTGACAATGATTCAAAAGATAGTAACACGTCATTAGCCATCTCATATCGTGATGATAACCTTTGGAGCTATATCATAATGATTATAGTATTTTCTGAATGCTATCTAATATTGAGACAAGGTTGACGGGATTATTTGCTTTCGAAAGCTCATCATATAGAAAGGTGTGATTAATTAACAGGGAGATTTGACTTTGTGAAAAGTTTGAATGGATATAATTAAGCATTAAGAAATAACAAAGGTCATGCCTTTTGATTGAGACATCTTTCTACACAAATGATACAAATATATAAATAATAAATCTATTATTTTAAAATAAGTCAGTAGTTGAAGTAATAAGAGAATAGTTAAAGAAATATATATTCAGATTTTTTGTCTGGTATTTATATAAAAGAAGAGTGAAGAGTAAAAAGGAAATATATAATCAGATTGAATACTGATTTTCATTTTTATTTTTATATATGAGTATCTTGTGTGATT
The DNA here is from genome assembly GCA_028749045.1 of Cupressus sempervirens. NCBI lineage: Eukaryota > Viridiplantae > Streptophyta > Pinopsida > Cupressales > Cupressaceae > Cupressus > Cupressus sempervirens. The sequence continues at coordinate 471,447,281 of CM053788.1, forward strand.
AAAGAAAATTTTATATCTAGAGGCTGACTTCAGGAAGAAAAGAAATAAGAGAGAAGGGTGTATATGCTGCAATCAAATATTTTATACAGAGATATGAAGTGAGAATTGTGCAATAAAGATATCCATTATTAGTTGAGTAAGCAACATTGACAAGGTGGAAAAACAATTTGTGTATAGTGGGCCGGTGCTCGCGAAGACAGCAGTGGGGTTTTGGAATAATGTTTATTTATTCAGTGGTAGGAATGCATTTAATGCATACACCAAAACTTTCTACTTACCTCATGAAGCTTCTTTCTTTGAGCAATATGTAAATTTAAAAATATATAGAAATCTCTAGAATGTTTCCTTTCTTGAAGCTTCTCAAGAAGTCTCTAGAAATATGTATAAGCTCTATAAATACGGCATTCCTCTCAGCTGTAAATGCATGAAGAAAAATTATAGTGCTTTAATAATACAATGTGCATATTTGATATGTTCAATCTTGTTTTGCTGCTATGTTTTTCTAGCTCTATTTTTACTCTTTATGCTGCTGTTTTTAATTAGTTCAACATGGTATCAAAGCATATAATGATTCATGGGCTGTGCTATTTTTGTTGTTATGTGAGACTCTGATTTGTTTGCAGATCTAAATTTCTAAAATGACCAGATTGCTAGTTGTAAAGAAATTTGCCTGAAGAAGAGAAATGTTGCTGTGAAAAACTAGCAAAAGTCTGATTTAATAAAATGATTGGCCCAGTTGGAAGAAAGAGCAAGCATTGTTTTGGAGCAGCCAGTTCGTAAGGATTCCTATTGTCTTATGAAAGAAACTACAGCTCTAAAGAAGAAAAAAGGCACCACTATGTTTACATAGCACATTGAAGTGTACTGAAAAGAAAGCTTATGTGTCTTCAGCAGGAGATTGAAGTCTTCAGCTCCTAACCAAGGTTGACAGAGATCAAAGTTTGCAAATCATTGCCAGGAGTGTTATAAGAAAATAAATCAGGGTAAGCATGAAATTGTTGATGTTAACAAAGGGTGTTAAGAATTTCACAATCATCAAAATCAGAAATAGCAGTGTAGTTTAAGGGTTGGTTTGGATTGAAAGGTTACGATTAATAAAACAATAATTGTTTGGTAAATGTGTTTTTCTAAAAATTTGAGATATTGTAAAGAAATTGAAGAGAGTTTAATCTCAATGGGAAAAGCTATAAGAGTTAAAAAGGAGAAGACCAATAATTTAGAAGAAGAACTAATAAAGGTAAAGAAAGAAAATGCAAGAGTGATATGTGAAAATGATGTTTGGCAAAGAGAATTGACAAAGCTAAGAAATGAACTAAATGTAGAAAGATGTAACTTTCTAGATCAGATTAATGTTTGTATAGAAGCAAATGGAGAGCTAGACCAACAATTAAAGTCATTTGATATTGTTAAGAAAAGAAATGAAGAATTGGAGAGAGAAATGAAGAAATTAGAAGAAGAGAATGGCTTGTTAAAAGATGAATTAAATCAATCACATACTTTGAGGAATGTATGCTTGGAGACAAAATCAATATGTGATATTTCGTGTAGTACAGAAGATTTGGAAGATTTGTAATCATCACTTGATAAATGTGTTTTTAAAGATGATAATGAATGTAAAAAAGAAAAGGACAATGTGTTCACAAATAATACTGGTTGTAATAATAAGAATGTTGGTTGGAATATCATGAAGAAAATGGATTACAAGGGTAAAGGATTGGGAAAACATGAACAAGTAATCATAGAACCTATTCTATCAACAATGAGACCAAAGTATGAAGGACTAGGATATACAATAGATGAAAGAAATGATGTTATTGGTTCAAGAAAAATTGTTCAAAGAAAACAATTTATGCAATTTTCAAATTGTAATAGGAAAGGATACACGAAAGACAAGTGTTGGGATCTACATGCATGTAATATTTGTGGCTTAAAGAGTCATAGTGAAAAAACGTGTTGGAATAAAGAGTGTAAAAATATTTCTATGAAAAAGTGCTTAAAAATGGACTTTGGATGGAGCTATGGATCAAGTTGGCAAAAGATTGTAGGTATGATCAAAGGTTTGTTTAAGTGCAAATGTTCAAGTGTGAGCAATAATAAAAATCCTTCAAAGTGTGAATTTTCAAGGAGGAGTATAAGTGGTTTGAGCAAATCAAAATCATTGTCGAAGAATGAGATTTCGTAAAGGAGAAAAACTCAGAGATGATTTCCCCATCATTGAGATGATATCTGTGCCAAGTCTTTGAAGGGTTTGTGGTAATCCAAAAGCACTTGCTTGGGTGAAAAACTTAAAGCAAAATAAAATGTATTAGTTGGAAAATCCTAACTGGTTATGGGTGAACTCATAAAAAACCCAAAGTATAATGACAAGAGGAACAAAATGATAGTGATAAGGGAAACCAAAATCTTATGTTGTAAATGGGTACCTAAGAAGGCTTAATGCTGGGACCCATGTCCTATTTGATTAATTTCTCCCACATATAGATCCATTAGTGGTAGAAATTAAGGGAGGGTGTTGGAATAATGTTTATTTATTCAGTGGTAGGAATGCATACTCCAGAACTTTCTACTTACCTCATGAAGCTTCTTTCTTTGAGCAATATGTAAATTTAAAAATATATAGAAATCTCTAGAATGTTTCCTCACTTGAAGCTTCTCAAGAAGTCTCTAGAAATATGTATAAGCTCTATAAATAGAGCATTCCTCTCCACTGTAAATGCATGAAGAAAAATTATAGTACTTTAATAATACAGTATACATATTTGATATGTTCAATCTTGTTTTGCTGCTATGTTTTTTTAGCTCTGTTTTTACTCTTTATGTTGCTGTTTTTAATCAATTCAACATGGGTGTTGGTGCTTCCAGTAGATTAGTGATTGCAAAGTATGGGAGTTGGTGCTCATAATCATAGAGGTAGTAGCCTCTAGTCAATTGGTGCCTACAAAGCATTGTAAAAGAACAAGTTTATATAAAAAGCAATTACTTTGTGATGGTTTTCTCTCGCATCAGGTTTCCACGTAAATTATTGTGTTATTGTGTTTATGTGCATAATTGTTTTTTCAATATTTGAAGTTATTGTGTGAATAAAAGTATTAAATTGCAAAAGTTGTTATTATACTCACTCACCCCCCCTCTCAATATAATCGTGTGCTCTTCAAGAAGAAGGTACAAAGCAAAAGGGAAGGGCTGTGTTGTCTCTATTCAAATCAAATGTGTGCACACAGAACCCCTTTGATCTGATTCTACTGCTGTTGAATTCATTGGGAGCTATAAACAAGAAGTGGTAAGTATGTGGCCCATTACAACCATAAATGAGGTTAGTGTTTCACTAAAGAAAATCAATGTTGTTTCAATGGCCTACTATTTTGTTGTATTCGATGTCTTTGAAATCAGTATGACTACAAATATATATAAGATAAAGACGGGGTGCAGTATGGGGACATGACCTCTACGTACATCCCTTTATCTAAATGTTACATCAATCACACACAAGGTTTGGTGGTAAACTAATAAGTATCCTTAGTCAACTAAGACACCTCATGTTCATAAGACAAAAATATGAGGAAAGTCAATCACATGCGAGTGTCATGCCTTAAAAATATGACTAGGCTCGAAGCAGACATGACTATAATATTAAAGACCTTGCACATGTCACTTTAACATGCCCAACTATTTTGAAGTTATAATCATGAGCAATATGCTCAATGACAACCATATAACAACATTGACTAATAATTTGATTATAATACAACTATATATATATATATATATATATCAAATAGTTGTCTTTAATGTTTACTCATTGCATTTTATCCGACTGAAGCTAAAAACATTAACACTCCCTCTTTTAGCTAGGGACGATAAACATAAGCATATTTATATTACTTCAATATAATATCACATTTGATATCCCAAAAGAATTTCACCATTTCATATCGCATTCAATATCATGAGTATTTATTGTTCAGAATATCAATATTTTCTACTTTTATTTACCAAGTACTTAAATAGTTTTGATATCAAGAGCATTGGTCTCCCAGAATATTGACATTTGATATTCACCAAGTGCTCAAATAAGGTTTTGATATCACAACTGATATCAAGAGTATTGATCTCCTAGAATATTGATGATATTCACCAAGTAATAAAAAAGGTTTTGATATCACATCTAATATCAACAATATTGGTCTCCCCAGAATATTGATGATATTCACCAAGTACTCAAAAAGGTTTGATATCACATTTGATATCAAGAGTATTGATCTCACAGAATATCAATGATATTCACCAAATACTCAGAGTAATGGCCTCCCAGAATGTTGAGATGTATGACATTCACCATATACTCAATTTGTTTGATATCATAGTACAAGTTATAGTAAGATCATCACCTCACAGTAACTTCTGCAAATACAACTGACATCATTTGGAAGTCGTCACTTCCTCATGATGTACATAATGGTAGGCCCGTCATTGTCATATACAAGGACGTTTTCAACTCCCTCTGAATATCAATCATTAGAGCTCCTCATTAACTCCCTCTTCCTATAATAACATTCTCAAAACAGAAAGGTCAGGGCACATAGCTCTAATTTTTTTAAATAAATGCACATAGATAATATAGTAAAATAATCTGATATTCTAAGACTCCATCTTAGAAATTTTAACAAGCTTATTTTACATTTCAATGAATATATTAGAGAACTCCCTCTTAATCCAATATTTCACCCATGTTATGGATATTCTAAAGTTCCTTTAGAATGGACATTTCTCTAGATCTACATCAAAATTACTAACTTTGGCGAAAGTTGCTTGATGTTTCGGTCTATTAGGGCATTTAAATGTTGAGTGACCACAGTTGTCACATCTAAAGCATTGGATTTTCGAGTAATCCACATGTCTTCTTTTCCTTTTGAATTTAGGTTTCTTGTTTTTATCAACTTGAGCTGTGAGAGCCTGAACATCACCTCCAACAGGAATATTGCCTTGAGATATTAACATGCCCTCCTCTTGTATGCAGTCATCCTTTAGTCGAGTGGTTTAGGAAGCCTTGATTGAGCACATACCCCTTGTCTAAAAGTTCTCCATGATGGTGGCAGCCCCTTTAGAGCTATCAATGCTAATTCTTTCTCATCATAGATGTGACCAATCTTAGAGTGTTGGTTCCTTAGTTTTGTTATCCTCATGAAATATGAAGCAATGGATTCTCCTTTATTCATTTAACATTGGAGAGATTGTCTTTCAGAGTTATAATTCTCATTGTATTGTTAATCTCAAACATTTCTTCAAGTGTTTAAACCATATCATGTGTTGTGTCTAATTCTAAGATAATAGGGAGTAGATGATCCCTAACACCGTTCACAATTAATTTCATGGCTCTAGTGTTATCTTTTTCCCATTTATTCAATTAGTCATTCCCTTTTGGTGGTTAGTCATATTTTTCAATGAATTGCTTGAGGTCATTATCCTTTAAGGTTAACTTCATTCGTATTTCCATGCTACATAATTTGAATCACCTTCGAGTCTATCCTCAACCTTGATACCACCTACCATTTGGATCGATAAGAAATTTGAGAATAATTTTAGTGCACAGAATAAAGAAAAATCTAATTTGGATTGTCTCTCAAACCTACTATGATACCATGTAGAATTTTCTCAATTAAATTTTTATTTGTATTCTTACTTATATAAATGTCCTTGCAATATAATACATTAATAATACTTGATTTTTTCCAATCACCTTAATATACTAGACTTGATATATATTGGGCCCAATATCAAATTCCTTACACGATAGCCTACTATTTTGTTTTATTTGATGTCTTTGAAATCGGCATGACTACAAATATATATAAGATAAAGACGAGGTGTAGTGTGGGGACGTGACCCCTATGTACATCCCTTTATCTAAATGTTACATCAATCACACACAAGGTTTGGTGGTAAACTAATAAATAACCTTAGTCAACTAAGACACCTCATGTCCGCAAGACAAAAGTACGAGGAAAGCCAATCACATGCAAGTGTCATGCCATAGAAATATGACTAGGCTTGAAGCAAACATGACTATGATATTAAAGACCTTGCACACATCAATTTAACATGCCCAACTATTTTGAAGTTATAATCATGAGCAATATGCTCGATGACAACCATATAACAACATTGAATAATAATTTGATTGTAATACAACTATATCTATATCTATATCTATATTTATATCTATATATGTGTGTGTGTGTGTGTGTGTGTGTGTGTGTCAAATAGTTGTCTTTAATGTTTAGACACTGCATTTTATCCAACTAAAGCTTAAAACATTAACAAAATTAACCAATGCACCTGCTACATTTCAATCTTACATGAATCATATCTTCAACAAGTGGTTGCAAAGTTTTCTATTTTCTATTAGTATTCTTTGATGACATACTCATATACAACTAGACATGTGAGAATCATTTGAGGCACTTGGATGAGGTTTTGGGAGTAATAGATGCACAGTATTGTATGCAAAGAAGTCTAAGTATAAGTTCAGCATGACAGAGATTCTTACTTTGGTCACATCATTAGCACACAAGAAGTGTAGGTGCATTTGGAGAAGATCCAAGCAATTCTAGATTAGCCAACCCCAACAACATTGACAGAGTTGTGTGGATTCGTTGGTTTATGTGTTGTAGGAAACTTGTGAGGAAATTTTCGTAGTTTGGTGACCCCTTCACCGATCTCACAAAAGACTCATTCAATTGGACAAACATGGCATGCATTCTTCAAGTTAAAGAAGACTATGGGCACATGTTCAATCCTAGTATTATCAGATGTCATTCAACAATTTGTCTTCAAGTACAATGCATTAAGAGGGTATTAGAGAGATGTTGGTCCAAATCATCACCCCATTATCTTTGAGCGAAGGAATCTCAAGAATGTTGAGAAATTGTATTTAGTCTAGGACTAGAAGATGCTCACAATCACATAGCATTGGCTAAGTTCAAGCGGTATTTGGTTTGCGAGAAATTCATGGTTAGGACTAATCACAATAGTCTTGGGTCCTTTTTGTGTAAAAGGATTTGAATAAGGGACAACAGAGGTGAGTGAGCAAGACCCAGACCCATGACATTGATATCGAGTATGTGAAGAAAAAGAACATAGCCAATGATTCTTAATCTAAGAGGCTTGTCATTGCTCTATATCCCAAGTCTCCACAAACTAGAAGGCACATTTGTAGGTTGAGTGCACCAAAAGTACTCTCTTGCCAATTAGTAGATGGCCAAATTCATGATGATAGATACAAGGCGGTTAACAATGTCAACTACTTCAATGACAAAATCTTCTTGGTTTTGAAGTTGAAGCTTAAGGAAAAGATTTTGAGGGAAGTTCATGAGTCACCGTTGGCACGATACTCTAGATACTTCAAGACATATAGATAGATTTGTGAGAGGGTCTCATGGAAGGGACTAAAAGATGATGTGTTATGGGTCGTCAAACGATGTGCCACCTACTAACAGAACAAATCAGAGTATACCTTTCCAAATTGGTTGCTACAACCCCCTATTCCAAATCAAAAGTGGGAGAGCATCTCAATGGATTTCATCAAAAGACTTCCCAAGGTACCAGGCAAGGGTTGCATCTATGTGGGTAGTTGACTACTTGACCAAGTATGCTCACTTCTTTGCCATCCTGACAGCATTTAGAGAAATGTAGGTATCAGAGTTGATTTTTCAAGAGATTTTCAAGTTACATGGACTTCCAAAGAGTATTTCCATTGCTAGAAACAATATATTCCTCAATGCCTTTTGGATGGAGCTTTCCAAGTTCGAAAACATCAAGCTAACACTAAGTACCAATTATCCCCGTCAAACTGATAGACAAACCAAGATCATAAATAAGTGGGTAGCACCTGTGGAACTACAAGGTAGTATAGCAAGGGGCATGGATTTGTTGGCTACATCTAGGGGAATATTGCTACAACACCACTTAGCATATGTTGATTGGGATGCCACCCTAAAAGGCACTTTATAGCTATAAAGCTACTTCATTTGTGGATTTGGTATTTGAATATAGTAGAGCACCCAAAGCAAAGGATTGGCTTCTATAGAGTCAAGATATCCGTAGAACCCTCAAGGAAAATTTACAACTGGACCAAAATCAGCAGAATATGCATGCAGATTGATGTCAGATTGAACATAGTTTTGAGCTCCAAGATTTGGTCTAACTTCACTTAAAACCCTACAGGCAGTTTTCCTTGAAGAAAAGTAGTGTGGAGAGAAACTAAAGCCTCCCTTCTATAATCCTTACAAGGTGATTAGATGGATAGGTGAAATGGCATATGACTTGGTGCTTCCTAAGAATAGTAGAATACATAATGTGTTTCATGTCTCTTGCCTAAAAAGGGCTCCTAGGCAATGAGTCACCATTTCAGAGGAGCTTCTGCCACTTGATGATGAAGGAAAGCTTGCATTGGAGACAAATAAGATCATAGACTTCAGGGAGAAGGTTTTAAGGACCTGTACATGCTAGAATCAAGCAACACTAAGAGGGGGAGTGAAGCAGTGTTGCAGCACTTTCAAACCAATTAACAACTTTGCAACTTAACAATAAGCATCCACATATAGCAATGTAGGAAAGCATGAAGAAATAAAGAACTCATAACACCATGATTATTTTTTGAGGAAACCCTGGTGGGGATGGTACCCACAACTATGCAATAATCTGAAAGTTCTTTGTTAAGAGGTTTGACCCTGTTAGGAGTCATATAGCATTTAGTATATGAGTTATTATTAGAGGACTTGATCTTGTTAGAGGTCTCAACCCTGTTAAAAGTTGTGCAAAAGAAAAGTACACTTGTTTGATAGGGACTCACTATCCAATGACAATGACAGCATTTACAATACCAAAAAAAGTATACTAGCATCACAATGCTGATTAGTCTACAATGAAGCTCGCATCTTATATGATCCAGCATCAAGGCTCGCATATAAAAAACGTAACATCATCATAGCATTGTCATCCATGCTTGCATACAAAATCAATCTTTCCTTTATACCCTTCATTAATCTTTATTCAATCAGATAGCAAAAACTCTTCACAAAACGTGTGGCACAAACTCCAATATGCAATATAAGGTACTTTTATCCAAGGGTTAACATCTAGGATGTCCCTACAATGCCAAGTCATTGAATTGGTAAAACAATTATTAACTACACCAATTTGCCCGATCTTTAAAACTATTCCTGGATAACTACCATACACTTAGCTTACTTTAACTAACCAAAACATAAGCCAACCAACATATTGACATAGGCGAATACACCTGAAGCCTATACACACAGTATACTACCGAAATCCAAAATTGTAGCCATGTTTGATAGCTATTATGTACTCATTGACCAAAATTGTCTGACTGTATATTGTTTTCCTGCTTAGTAATTGGCATTTTTCATGATCATCTTCCAACAAAACTGATTATCAGATCAAGTGACCTTACCAACTGATTATGTTGCCATCAATGACAATATCTATGCCTTCATCTACTAATCACTTGCCAACAATCTCCCCCTTTGGTATTGATGGCAACACTTAGTGAAAAATGGCTAAGTGTCAATGCCAAAACAAAACTTGCTCTCAAAATATTATAATCTAATTGTACTCCCCTTGCATTATATTGTATAATTCCTCATTTTTCATACACTACTCCCCCTTTGACATCATTGGCAAAAGTGAGATACAAAATCTATATAAAAGTCAAAGTTTTGCATCAAGGCAAACAATATACTACACAAACCTTAATATATCTTCAAAAATCACCTTCAGAGCTCCTAAATCAGTGTCCCGTGTCTTTTTCAAGTTCTCAACCACCTGAATCTCACCACACAAGGCATATGCTGCTGTCTCAGCTGCCTCCAAATCTGTTGGTCTGAAGAGTGCATAGGATTTATAGTTAACTCCAACAATTCCAACTCTTTTTGGCATTTTGCATAATCTCCAACTAAGGATTCAATAAACTTCTCAAAATTGCAAATATTCGTACAACTCTATCCTTTTCCCTTTGAAGAATATTAATTTTATTCATTGCTTTACATTCAAACTTATCAAAATCAGTAACAGTCTGACTACACTTCTCAAAAACTGATGCCAACTTTTCTAGCCTATCTTCCTCTTCCTTAATGCACTTTTCTAGCCTATCTGACACAGTGAATGTAGACTTCCTTAACTTCAAAAATACAAGCCTTAATGTCTTTAATGTGTTCATTTATAAGTTTTACGTCACTGGCAACAGAAGCACATACATTTGTGAATCTCTTTGCTTTGTACTCCTTTCCTGCCCTATCCTTGGCTGCCTGCTCAAGTGATTGAAAATGAACATCAAATTAATCATCATCTCTATATTATCCACAACATCATTTCCTTTGAAAGCCACTGGCATAGGTAATACTTTGTAAAATCTGTGTAATGCTTTGCTAAGTACCCTTGCCTTTTTCTCAGTCTTCTTCTCAGATCTCTCCTTTTCCTTGGCGAAGGCCATCATAGATATCTTCAACAATTCATCCTAATCATAAAATTCTAATTCTCCTTCCTTGTCCAGACTAACAAGCACTTTGCTTGAATCACTTGCCAACAATGTCTCTATCCCTGATGTAGTAGGAGTCTCAAAGAGACTTTCCCCCTTTCTCATTGTTATTTCAGTCCTCATAGTAACATTATCCTTATTAGTAGGATCAATGCTACTTTTTGCAACCTGTGGAGAATGATGTCTTGCTTGAATTGAACTCTGATCTACTGAATCAATAGTTATTAATGAAGGTAAACCTTCATTAATCACTTGTCTACTTTCTTCCTCTGTCATGAGATCTTCCTTATCCTCCTCTTTTTCTTTCTCCTGATTTTCTTCTATTATCTCCTCGGCCACATCTTGGGCTTCAAGCATGATCTCATGAATTTCATCATTAGAGATGAAGTTACCCATAAAGTCCTACTTCTGCTTCTCCTTCTCCTCCTTAGAGAGTTCCAACAAAAAAGGCACACCTAACACAAAGAAGTTGGATTGTTGAACCGTGCTAAAGCATTGGTTTACATCTTTAGCTTCCTTTGATGGGGTAACAGTTTGTTCTCTTATAGTGATACCCTTAGGCCTTGCTTCAAGCACACATTTGTAATCAATCTCATCCAAAACTTCTCCTATTACCTTCTCAGTTTTATCTACTTATCTCTTCATATAGCCCTTCCATGATTTTTATGCAGCATATCCTTCATTTCGTCAATTGTAACTAGAGTACATAAGTTATAAAAAAAATTATCTCTGATCCTCTTCTAAAGCTAGTTGTCTTCTTACATCCAACTTATCATACAAATCATCTGTAATACTTCCCTTAATCTCTAAAAATTTGCTCTTGAAATTCAACAAATAGTGAATAACAGAATCCTCTAAGTGTTTCTGGTCATTCTCTTCTTACCTGTTATAATACTTTCCAAGCTGATCTATCCTTCCTTCTTTCTCAATTCTTCTAGTGATCTTCGTAATTGGCTTCCACTTCTTCTTTTCATCTTCTTTCCTCACTTCTTGTTCTGATTGCACAACAATTACATGTATCTCTTTTTATTTCTCTGCTACCTTGGTCTTGGTTACCTTTGGCTTCTTAGGACTAGGCCCTTGGGCTTTGGTCTCAGGTCTAGGTGTCCTAGAAGACTTTTCTACTGATTCTTCACTTGGTTTCTCAATCTTAACTATTCGAGTTGTCCTGTTAGACTTTCTTGTAGCTCTTTGAGGTACAGGAGTTTCCTCAGCCTTGGTGACCACCTATGGTGGTACATCCGGCACCTCAAGTGGTTGCACATCGTCAGTTGTCTTCTCTGTACTTGGTCCACCAATTCCTGCCTTCTTTGCATCCTTGCTCTCCTTTCTAAGAGAAGTCATCTATTATGTAGAAATTCCTTCCTTCTCAACTATCTTATCCACCATTTTCTCTATTTTTCTCTTCCTAGAGCCTTTGTTAAGCTCTTCCCTGACCTGATTGTACTTCTCTTCATAGGTTCCCCATCTCTCAATATTAGGATCTCTAGCAGATGCTAGAACTCCATCAACATGTTGTAGCACAATATAGGGATCAACTTCATAACCCATTGGAGGGATCCATTGAGCCCTTGGTTTAATTGCCTTCACACAAGTACTATCAGTCTCTATCATGAAACACATTGTGTCTGTATATTTTTCAGCTATTTGTCTAGGAATTGTAACTCTTTGTTTCATTTCCCTCTGAAATCACTTTAATAATCCAAACAAATCACTGTTAATCATAGTTTTGCATTGCAACCTATAATGTTTTGTAATAAAGGTTGTAGTGGGAATGTCATCTCTCCAAGAATGTGGGTGGATATTAGGAAACATATGGATTATGTGGAAGAATAGGTGCAATACCAAATATCCAAATCTAAATGCTTGAGACTTGCCATGTTTGATCCTTCTAATGTTTTCTAACAGTTGTTTCCTCAAGATCTCACAGATATCAAAGTGTTCATGCCCAATTACCATCTTATATGTTGTCTGAATCACTCCAGCTGAAACAGAGTTGTTACTGCTATAATGCATCTTATATCCTAAAATTTTAGAATTAAATCTTACATTATGTTGTCTGATACCAACGAGGGTCATTACTTGCCTGTCCCACTTGGAACTAATTTCTTTTCAACTTCTTTCTTCACAAGTTTGGTTGCAATAGGTATTATGCTAGCATTATCCAAACCAGTTACTAAGTAAATTAGCTCTTCAGTTATTTTGACAGGTTTTTCACCCAACCAAAAGAAGTGATCATGAAGTCTTCTCAGTACTATCTTAATCCATTCTACTTCTTTAAACTCCTCAAAATCCATAACATGAACAATGTTTAGGTTTTCCAAACGTCTAAACTCATCCTTAAATGAGCTATCATCATTATAAACATCTTTCAAATCTTCCCAAATGTCTACACTACCAATTACTTCATATTTGCAATGAATATAAGCCCTTATGTCTTCAACATGAAGCACGTCATGGAGGGTTTGTGAAAATGCTCCCTTAGGGTCGTCTTCCATCGATTTGAACAAGTATTTCTTGAAGTGTATCTAGTTCTTTCCTTAACATCATATATCTGAGGCTTAATACCTTCAATCAAAGCTCACAAAGTAGATAAATACCTTTTTATGCTATCGAGGTAGGGTTTGCACAAATTTGTCTGAAATCTCTTGCTCAATCACTCAATTCACCTTCTACATTATCTGCTCTAGCTTTGGCAACTCAAATAGTGAGGAATAACTTGCATTCATCTACTAAATCCTTATAATTTCTTCTACCACAAATGCGTTAGGTAGCATTCTCCATAAAGATGATACACATGATGTTGCGTAGAATCATATCAGGGTCTGCGAATAAAGATATCAACTCTTTCTACCATGATACACCTTACTTTATGCTTGCATTGGTTAAATCTGCAAACTCTGAGGCTAGATGATTTCTGCTCAATTGCTCTCCCTAAGGCTATGGTAGCAAATTAGGTTGAAGAAGAGGGTTCATGCTTGGCACCGATTCTCCCTTGTCTTCAGTAACATATTGCTCTTTTTCCTTCTGTACCTTCACATTTCCACCATTACTCTCTTTTACAATGGTCTTGTTACTGTTCTCAAAATTTGTCTCATTAATAGTATTATTCCTTCCTCCATTATAGTTCATCTGATATTAGGCATTCTCACAAATCCATTCATTCTGCAATATCTAGTTGTATGCCCTAGATTATTACATTTGCAACATGTAAAAACTGAATTTTCATAACTTGGTTCATTCTAATTCACTTGCAGTCTGCAACCTCTAGCAATGTGTCCAAAGTTGTTGGATTTGAAACATGTGACTCCAGTTAATATGACATTGTTATTTCCAATAGGTCTCCTTGCATTGACATTAGATCTTTCATTTGTTCTTCCATTTTCCCTCTGATTAGATCTAGCTTTGCATTCAAGTGACTTATGTCCATAAAGCCAACAATTGAAACCATAACCAGCAAAAGGCATAGTATTAGTGTTACCTTTGCAATCTTTCTTCAGCTGTCCATATTTGTTGCATGCATGGTGTCTTCCTTCTATCTTCTTTGTCCACTCTTTAGGTTCTTCATTCTAAGGATCTTGCATTGGTCTTTCTTATACTTCTTTAGAACATTCACTATCATGATATCCGATTCCAGTCATGTCACCTTTAGGTTTATGTTGTTGCAGTTGCTCATCAAGTTTATCACTGCTTGAGTAAAGTTTTTCAAGATGTAACTGTGTTTCCACAAGCTCAGCTTTGACAATATTAGTATACTTCGCAAGTTCCTCATAATTAGATCTTGAATCTTCAAGCTCTACTTTTACCATTCCAACTTGCGCACTCATATCCTTACATTCACCAGTCTTCCTTTTTAGATCAATTTCAAGTTTCTCTCTTTGTGTATTTCCATCTTCCATCTCTTTGGCCATCTGAAGTGATCTGATCTCAAATTCATGTCTTAGTGTTTGATCTTCCTTTTGAAGTCTCTCAACCAGATCTGACTCATCTTCATCTGATTTAGGTTCTTTAATCTGTTTAACAAGTTCCTACCTCTTCATTCTTGAAATGTCAATCTGATCTTTGACTTTCTTGATGTAATCTTGTGCATCGCTCAGCTTCAACTTTAGTCTTTCCTTTTCTGTATTAACTCTGTCTGAATCTTCAAGTGTTGCATCAAATTGATCTGTTAGCTACTTGCATCCACCAGGATCCTCCTCAAGTTGTAAGACTTCTTCTGAGCAACTACGCTCTGATATCAATTGTTAGGATCAAACAACACTGAGAGATAAGGGTGAATTAGTGTTGCAGCACTTTCAAGCCAATTAACAACTTTAGAACTTAACCATAAGGATCCACATATGGCAATACAGGAAAGTAAAGCATAAAGCAATAAAGAACTCATAACACCATGATTTGTTTTCGAGGAAACCCTGGCCAAGGGAAAACCTCGATGGGGATGGTACCCACAACTATGCACTAATCTGAAAGTTCCTGTTAAGAGGTTTGACCTTGTTAGGAGTCATTACATAGCACTAAGTACATGAGTCTTTGTTAGAGGTCTCAACCCTATTAGGAGTTGTATTAGAATAAAAAAAAAGCACACTTGCTTGATAGGGACTCACTGTCCAATTACAATGATAGCATTTACAATACCAAAAAGAGTATACTGAAATCAAAGTGCCTAATTAGTCTACAATAAAGCCCGCATCTGATCTGATCCAACATCAAGACTCACACATAACAAACATATCATCATCATAGCATTGTCATCCATGCTCACATACTAAATCAATCTTTCCTTTATACCCTTCATTAATCTTTATTTAGTCGACTAGCAAAATCTCTTCACAAAACGTGTGGCACAAACTCCAATATGCAATATAACATGGTGTTATCCAAGGGTTAACATCTAGGATGTCATCCCTACAATGCCAATTAATTGAATTGGTAAAACAATTCAATTAACTAGGCCAATTTGCCCGATCTTCAAAATTGTTCCTGGATAACTACTATACATTGTTAGTTTTACTCTATCTAGCCAAAATATGTGCCAACCAACATATTTACACAATCGACCATTGCTGAAGCCTATAGACACTATATACTACCAAAATCCAAAATTGTAGCCATATCTGATAAGTATTCTATGCTCGCTAGCCAAAACTATCTGACTATATACTGGTTTCCTACTTTGTACTTGGGCATTCTTCATGATTGCCTTCTAAAAAAACTGATCATCAAATCAAGCGACCTTACCAATTGACTATGTTTCCATCAATGGCAACATCTATGCCTTCATCTACTAATCACTTGCCAACTGTACAATCAAAGTGTATCTGGTCAAATGGAAGGACTCGCTAGTTTAGGATGCTACACAAAAGAGCAGATTTTGGAGCATCCTAATCTGAAATTGCTTGTCGGAAAGCAATTCCGAAAAGGAAGTCAATCATGTACCCTCCTATCAGGTCCTATTAGCAACCTATTTGGCATGGTCCATTTGATCCCCATGGACTATTAACTCGTATTGCAAGGGAGTCATCTGTTGGGCAGTTCTATTTGTGGCATAGGCTTGATCGATATTGTGTTTGTTTATGGTGCCAGTTTGGTCCAGGGCCACTCCCAAATATGCTCTTGGTCGGCTTGCATCTTGAGGAGGTGAGCAACCTCATATTTATATCGGCCATTTAAAACTCAATAGCTATTGATCACACATTTCTCTTGTTTGGTAATTATAATTAGGAATTTGATATTGAAGGTGAAAGAACCTCCCTAGTCTGCTCCTCAATACGGATATGTCTCCTAACCATAGAAATGAAAATTGCCGCAATTCAAGCGATTTGGCGATCTGATTCATGCCAGGTGATTTTTTATGAATTGGTGAATCAGCTTGCCAATTTCTTGGAGTGAATGACCCTGAAAATCAGTCGTGTGGCAACTGGAAGTTGGGACTTAAAAACAAAAATTAAAAAAACATTTTTTAATATTTTTTTTGTACATTTCTCTTTCTTATAATCCTAAAAGGCCTTATATTTCTTTAGTATGTCAAAAAGAGAGGAAAAGTGAGAGAGAGAGAGAGAGAGAAACCATAGGGTTGCAACCAGCAAGAAAGAAGCATATCAAGGCGATCACAAATCAACTTAAGGAGGCCATAAGCTTGTATTGGGAGCATTAAGGAGTCAATAACAACACTCCTCAACTCATTTGCAAGAGATAAGAGTTGATTTTTTTGTATGTTAGTGTATTGTTCAATTTTGTTAAATTTGTTTAGTTTTCATTTGTAAATCTTGAATGTTTTGTACTAAATTGCAAATGCAAAGTAGGATTTGCTATTTTTGTTATTAATTTAAGACTAAGATTTTTACTGAATTTTCTTATTGCAGCAACCATAACTTTCATTTTCCACAATGGGTAAAAAAGATGAGGCTTGGAAATATACCGAAGAATTTACTGGAAGAACAAAACATCAAACAAAATATATGTTTTGTAAAGAGATAAATTCTGGTGGCATCTATAGATTCAAATATCATATTGCAGCCATACTGGACATGATGTTACCTTGTGCACTAAACAAACTGCTGAGGCAAAACACTTTTGTTATGTAGCATTACAGACACTTGAACAAGAGAAGTTATATAAGAAAAGGCAAATTGAACAGTAAGGTGCTATTGGCTCCCATGCTCCCGCAACCACATCTGCAGGTTGTGTTGGAGAGGTTCTTCTAGAGCTCCCTTTCATCCTAGTGCTAGTGCTAGGGCTTGTGCCAATGCCTATGCCCCTGCGAGTGCTAGTGCTAGTGCTAGTCATTCTTATACTGAGCCTAGCCCTATTACATTTGGACCTACAGTGTGGAAGTCTAGATTGGATAGTTAATTCGTGCCACACACTATTCCTGGTACACAACCCTCTCTTGAGGGCATGGGTTTGAACAAGGAGATTCATGATGCTACCAGGAAACAAATTTGCAAATTTTTGTACTTTGCAACATTCCATTTATTGCAGCCAAGTAATTTTTTTTTTTTTTTTGTTTTCTTTAAGTCTAAAGTTAAATTTCAATTATTCATACTTGTGTAATCATAGATTCATACTACATAATAATTTGTCATCTAAATTTATAAACGTAATCTATTTGTGGAAGTCTCCTTATTGCCAAGACATGATAGATGTTGTAACTATTTGTGGTCTGGGGTTTAAAGCCCCTACTAAGGCTGAGTTGAGTAGCTACTTTTTAGATGAAATGGTAGAGGATATGAAGCTTGAAACAGAGGACCACCGAAAGGAATGGACCGTAAAGGGTTGCACCATCATGACTAATGATCGGACAAATAGGAAGAATAGAACACTCCTCAATTTTCTTGATTCCTATAGAAGTGATTGATCATTCTACTTTCCTACATGCATTGTGAATTGTGATTGAATAATTTAAATTTTGATTTGTTGATACCTAATTTGCTGATGATCCATGATAATTAATTGTTTTGATCAATTTAAATTTTGTAAACTCGACCATGTTCATCAAATATATTGATGCTTCCTCTCATGTCAAAAACGCCACATACTTATGTGAGGTTATTGAGGAGGTCATAGCAGAGATGGGGGAAGAAAATGAGGTGTTGATGGTGACCACTAATGCAACAAGTTATGTTGTTGTAGGTAAACTTTTAACTTTAAGTTTTAATTTTTCAAGTTTCTAAAATAAATGAATTGGAACTTTTCTAATTCTAAGTTTCTTAACATGTGTAAATTTCTAATTAATTTAAAATTGTTGCAAGTAAACTTTTGATGGAGAGGCACGCCGCAATATTTTGGTCTCCTTGTGTGGCACATTACCTTGACCTCATGTGGAGGACATTGGTAAGCTTGAGTGGGTCAAATCATGCGTAGAAAGGGGCAAAAATACATGCAAGTTTTATCTACAATCAAGCATTCCTCCTCAACATGAGGAAATACACGAGAGATGGGGAGTTAGCTTGTCCAGGCATCACAAGGTTTGCCTTGAATTTCATCACACTGAAGTCCTTAATGACATCAAGGGAAGATTTGAGTTGGAGTGGATTTCCTCTTCCTATGCTGCAACCCCTGTAGGGATAGATGTGGCAAATTGAATCTTTAATGAGGAGGGTTTTTGGGCACCTAGTTTAGAAATAATCGAGGTAAATTTCTTATAATTTAGCATTTAGTATTACTATTTATTATTTAATTGTTTAATGATTTAGTTTTACTTTTAGTTTTATATTTAAATTTTGACTCATTTGTTTTTTTTTTTAAATTATATGCAGGTTAGTGAGCCCCTTGTATCTCTCCTATGAACTATTGATGGGGAGAAGCCCTCTATGGGCTACATATATGAAGGCATGGATAGGGCCACGAAGGCAATTTGAGCTCGGTATGCAAGAGTATTGGAGAAGTATGGCCCCAATTGGGAGATCATTGATAGGAGTCAGGAGAATCAACTCCACAAGTCTATCCATGCAGCAACCTATTATCTGAATCTAGCATATCGTTTTCGTCCTGACTTCAAGGGGGATGAGGAGGTTCTAACTAGCCTATATACAGTAATGTAGAGGATGAGTGGTGATGGTAGTGCCTCAACTGCAACCATCAAGCTAGACAAATTCAATAATAAGGAAGGGGTAATTTTCTCTAGTAGGATGACCATAGATGCTTGGAGATCACTACAGCTAGGTAAAAATAATATATTCTTAAAGAGTTAAAGTTAATTGTTATGGCTATAAGTTATGCATTTTGTACTTGTAAATGAGACTAATTGTTTTTCTTTTCCCTTATTTCAAATGGATGGTAGCAAATGTTTGGGCCCTCAACCCCAAATCTTCAAAGGATTGCCATCCGTATTTTGAGTCAACCTAGTAGCGCTTGTGGATGTGAGTGCACTTGGTCCATATTTGAGCATATCCACTAGAAGAGGCAAAACAAGTTACCTGTGCATAGGTTGAATGATCTTGTATTTGTTCATTACAACCTCCGCCTTAGGACCAAACAAATTGTGGCCGCTGACTCCTCTCCAATCATTCTAGAGAAGATTGATCCAAATTCAAAGTGGCTCATTGAGGCTACAAATGTAGCAACCTTCACTGAGGCATACCATGAGTGGGTTGGCCAGGTAGATAGAGAGGCTGAGACTATGGCCATGCCAGAGGAGGTGGCTAGAGCACATTCAAGCACTTGCAGATACACATGCGCACGCACAGATACAGGCCCTAGTGATGTTCATGCAACCATCTCATATGTAAGGGTTGTGGCTAATCGGTCCTCGAGGACCTACCTTAGAAGCCTTTGTAGAAGGCATACAAGATACTCAAAGGCTGAGGCTGCCACCGAGCTTGAGGATGATGATGAGGCTTGAGCTAGAGCCTTGTTTTTTCATTTTGTTTACAGATAGACATACGTTTCATGGATCTTTATCTTACATACATTTATGATTTGATGTCACTGGTTTTATGGATCTTCATCTTACAAACATTTATGATTTGACAACGTTTATAATTCTATATATCTATGTCATGACTCTTTATGATCCTATGATTTCTATTTACTTAAGCTACAATCTACATTTTACGTATGTGATAAATTTATCATTTATGTTCCTTGTTTATGTATGTTAGATTCTATTTGATGAAGTTATAGTGTCTTTAAGTTATATTCAATTAATGATGCATAAAATAAGTTTTAAATCATTAAAATCTCTAAAGTTCAAGGGTTTTTTCAAGTTGTTAATTCATAGGCAATTCTTAGCCGATTCACAATTCGAGTCGATGTTGCCACTTTCGAGTTGATTCTGAGTTTTGGTTCTTTTCTCCTAACAGAGACCAAAATGATGAGCAGTCAAGTGTCATCCTCATTGTCACATTTGACAACGCTATCATGATTTTGCACGAAAACTATAATCAGAGTATCGGATATCAATGTGACAAATATCACATTTATTGAAGTCAGAGTATTCATTAGATATCAATGTGGAAGCGATCATGCTGATAGTGGTCAGAGTATTAGATATCATTGTGGAAGCAATCATATTGATTGCAATCCGAGTAATCATTGGATACCCTTGTAGCAATGATTGTAGTGCTTATGTTCAAAGTATTGGATATCACCTAAGTTACCGATGCCTCTGAAAAAAGGGTAAATGTGGATCCTGATGCATTCTGATGCTCGAAGGCATTAGGATGCGGCATGGATGCTGGCAAGAATCTTGATTCCCTCCTGTGGATGCGCGCGGGATGCTTGGGAGAGCATCCAAAGAGCATCCGGGCGCATCTTGTGAGCATCCAACCATTTTGAGCGCCCAGTCACTTGAGTGACTTATTAGAACATGTGTTTAATAGGTTTATCTTATTATATTTCTTCTCCTATTTACCTCACAACCCTAAAACAGTCCTAAAAGAGGATGGATACAAGGGTCAACCAAGCTTTGGGATGTAGCCCTTGAATGTGCAAACTTGGATGCAACACTTCAGAATCTTACTGTGATGACAGATGATATGTTGATAACATCATAGCACGTGCATCTAGCACAATTGGAACCATGTTTGGTTCAAATGAAATTGCAAGTGTTGCAGCAGAAGGAAATGATAAGAATGTGGATTTTTTTGAGAATCCTTATGATTCTGATTGAGTGAATTTGATTTGTGAATCTTGAGCCTTGACTCTTGATTGATCAACATTGAACCATGAACTATGTTTTGATTTTGTAATTTGAATTGCATTGGAACCTTTAACTTGAGTAATTTACTAATTAGACATTATTGTTATTTCAATTTGATTATGATAATTGCTACAGAATGGTTTATTTTTGTATATTTCTTGTATTTCTTTGCATACATAAATTATAGTATACATATATATGTATGGACGCACCCAAATGCATCCAAAATCCCTGAAAAAAAAAAAATCGGCGCATCAGCACCCCACACCCACATCAGCATCAGAACCAGCATCAGTAACTTAGGATATCACTGTAGCAGCGGTCATATTGTTTGGGCTGCAACCTTGTATTTATGTAATACACAACAACTGTGTGGGTGTGGTCATATAACAGTTAACCACATCACCAACATCATTAGCGAACCACATTCTTCTGCAATCGATACCTTTCTTTGACTGCAACTTGATCAGACAGCAACATATACACTTCATTGACATATATTTTCAGCTTCATATTTCATCGATCGTATGGGATTGTGATCTACAGCAGCACTGCTAGTTTGGACAGCAATCTACATAGAATTAGCTGCAGCATTCAGAAGATTAGACATAACTTTGAGGCAACCTTCAATCCAAGTATCATGATCCTTCTGTGCTTTTTGATGAAGACCATTGTTTGCAGGCCAAGGTCCATTGTTTGTGCTGAATTGTATTCAATCTGTTTATCTGGATATAAGGTTTACATCTGTTTCCTTTTGAGCATATTGAGTTTTTTCATATTTCTCTTGTGGATGCATAATTGGGATGGTTCATATAGACTCTAAAAGATCAACCTTTGGTTACTGCTTCGATCTTGGATCTACCAATGTCCTGTGGACATGTAACAAACAACATGTTTTTGCTTTATCATTCACTGAAGCCAAGTGCAAGGCAGTTGTTCCAGGCTTGCAGCAACTTGTGAAGCAATATGGCCTAAGACAGCTTATCGAGAATACTCAACACCCACAACCTGATCTAAAGATTGAGAATTCTAATCATCAAAATGTGTTGAAGATGTCTGAGAATCCAATGTTCCATAGAATCCGAATACAAAACATATTGAAGTACACCATGACTTCATTCATGAGCATGTTCTCAAGAGAGAAATTTAACTATTCTATACCCCAAGCAATGAGCAGCTTCCAGATGTCTTTACTAACCGTTGAGCATGGATAAATTCGTATACTTTCAAAATGGAATTGGTATTAAATGTTCTTCGTCTATGCATGGGTAGCTAATAAACCTATTTGTTATGGGTAGCCCCAATCATCTAGCTATATTGTGTGATAAAATAAAACATATGGGGTGTTAAAAATGTAACCTATATTTAATCACACAACCCAGCCCATTTTTCATATAGAGACATGGTTCTTGTAAAAGGCTTCTGTCGACATGTGTTATCTCTTTAAAGATCTTTAAAAAAATATTTTCGAGCTCTCCAATTTCACCAGCCATAAGGGAGATTGGGTCACTAACGTAGTTTATTATTTGTCAGATACATCTCTTCGTCTATCGTTCCTGCAATTGCTTCTGCAGATTAGTTTGCGGATGTCTGGGGTGAAAAGAGCATGTGTCTTGGCTTAGCTTCAAGCCCTCGTTTGCACTTGGCTCCGAATATCTTGGAGGTGGAATTATACAGGAATTTTGAATTTTGAGAATTAGCGAATGTGAATCCTTACCATATGATCTTTGAAAAAATACTCTCCAATTATACGGACCATCGTTGAAACAGAGGAAAAAACTGATAGATGGTAAAATATTTGTCATGTCAGTTAAACAAATTGGTAAAACAACTTTTGAAAAAAAAATGCACCTTTGTTGTAGGCAGAGTAGAGACGTCCATGCTTGATCGGTACGAGTTCGAAACCACGGAATTTTTTCTTCTGTTTGAATTGAGCTGGGCATTCAATTGTAAAGCAAAGCGATTTGTTTTTAAAGATGGGGTAACTGATAAAAAGGATTTGTGGGGTTGACAATACTGGTTGAGAAATGGAAGTGGAGTTTTCGTGCGCCAGGAAGCGTTGCGAATTTTGCAAATATCCATTGCTCCCATCATTCTACTAACCCTTTCAATTTTTGTCGTTGAATGTTTAATCATTAGACATACGAGCTTATCGCTCGCAGGTTTGATCTATTGACGTGACCAAAAACACGGGAAACGGGTATGAAAAATGTCTAATATTTATTCAAGCTGGGTACATTTTTTAAAAAGAAAGTTTAATACTCAGGAGTTGTCGTTGCGTAACGGAATCCAATACTTGTGGACATATCAACGGCCCGGAGTTTGCCCACATTCCCAGTATTCGATTGGTCACCGTAGGTAATGCGTGCCAGCTTGATTGTTAAGGAGGGGTCTTCCAAATAATTTTAATTTGAAGGGTGTTGGTGAGATTTTTTGAGATTATTTGGTACTAATGTTTTTGGTTCTGGTCACCAATTAAATTTTATGAGCAAAGTCTACATATTGCTAAAGTTTACAATGATTTATTTTTAAATGAGTTTTTAAATATTAATTTATTATTTGTGATTGGCTGATCTCTTGTTTTGTAGGGATAATATTCAATTTTCTCCAACAAAAATTCAAATATTTTTCTAACATTAATTAATGAATGCATTAGTTACAACTTTATCTTTTAAACATTTGTGACAAGTGGATTAACTTTTAAAAAGATAATCATTTTATCTTCCACCTCACAAATAAATGTCTTATCAATATTAATTTTTAACATTAATTCCAAATCAATTGCACTTGTCACCAATTTATTTTTTTCAATTTATTTTTTGCTTTTTAATATTTTAAAAGTTTATAATAAATTAATTAATACAAAACTTAAGATATGCAATATAACATATTAATGGCTAATAACTTATTTTTATATATAAAATGATTATTATATCATATCACATGTAATATATAAATACATGATTTTATTGTATATAATGTAAATATGATTTGTAATGATATTTTAAAAGTATTGAATATTTTAATAATATTTTTTAATACAGTAAGACAACATAAAGAAGATCAAATATTTAAAACTGATTAGTTGATTAGTTTGTAATTTTTAATGTATTTTACAAATAAAACCTCCATCTTTTTTTTTCTATTTTTTTCTAGGTAATTTTTATATTTTATTAAGTACAAGTAAATATTTACAATTTTTAGGCAATCCATGCCTACCAAAGATTTGAACATCTTGACACTAAGCCACTACAACTATTCAACTACACCCATTATACATTTGACAAAATGGTCATAAGCACCAAAGAACCTCCATCTATTTTATCTACTTTCTAACCATCACATAAGGCAGGGACTTGAGCTCAACCAGAGCTCTTGTTTTAAGTGAGTTCTAGATCAAAAGTTTGAAACAAAATAGTTTTTACATCTAGGATATTAAAGATAGACTATAATTTGGGAGATAAATTTAATTATTATATTTAATTGGTCAGGATATATATATATAAGCATTGGCCTATAATATAGCGGTTGTTACTTGTCTTTATAATGGACAAGTCTTGTGTTTGATTTTCGAAATGGAAGCTTAGATAAACTTAATCTAATATATATATATAAACATTGAAATTGAAATTTTTGAGTGCCTACCCTAGTTTGCAGTTTGCCAAGATATATTTTCGTATTTTACTTTGTGAGTCCTTGGTGTATTTTTTATTAATTAAGTCTAATTAAAAGATTTAATTAATGATTTAATTAAATAGAAAATTAAGATGATATTTTAATATTTTACTTTATTTAATTAATTGGGAAATTAATTAAATAAAAGATCAAAGTTATAAGTTTAAAAGTTGGAACATGATAATATTTATTTAATTTAACAATAATATATTTAGAGTTCATTTTAAAATAAATGCTAAATAATAATATTATAAATATTTTATCAATTAAGTTTCAAAAATAAATGTAAAAGTGGAAAAGATATTAAAATTATTAAAAGATTCTAGATCACATGATGTGTGCATGTGATTAAAATATATTAAGATTAAACAAGTGGATTTAATAAAGTGAGTGCATGAGATTTCAAATTAATAAATTAATTTTAAAAGGAGTCAAGTGAATATTAAATAAAAAATTTAATTAAATAAAGTAATGTGCATTATTTTAATATTTATTCACATAGGAGTATGCGAACTCTCGTGAGTTGTCATGTTGACAACACAGGAGTTTGCACTCTAATTATGCATATGTTGTCTACACTTTGGAATTGGCATATTACTTGAGCACATGGTGTCTACAACATTCTAGACACCTCATCATGTTTATCTTCTTATCGTGAAAGTTATGTGCTTAGTTGTCATGCTTATCTCTTAGTTCTTTCTAGACACATTCAAGATGCATCTTAAAGACCTTTATATAGAGGCTCTCCTAGTGTGTATGGACATCCTCATATGCTTCTACAAGCACTCTTGGTCACTTGGGGGGGGTTTCAGTTCTTGGAGAAATTGCGAATGTTGCAGAAGGAAGGAATTTTCGGAAAGGGGAAGGTTTTGAAGGGAGAAGCTTCTCTACGATTTTCTAAGGCATAGCAAATTAGCATCAGTATCCAGGTGCACTCATGATTTTCGCATATTTCATTTGCACTCTTTATTTTTCCTGTCGCCACTAGACTTCCTGTCGCAATGCAATTCTGGATTTATAGTTCTGTATGCTATTTTCCTATCGCCACTAAACTTCTTGTCATGATGCAATTCTAGATTTATAGTTCTATATGCTATCTTCCTGTTGCCACTAGACTTCTTGTCGCAATGCAATTCTGGATTTATAGTTCTGTATGCTATCTTCCTGTCACCACTAGACTTCTTGTCGCATAAGCTTTCTGGTTCTGCCACTGCAACAGGTTTGGGTTCGAATTAAAATAGAATCTTATTTTTTATGCATTAGTTTTATATGATTTATTAACTAATCTAATTTAATTTAATTTAATTAAGACTAGTTAATAGTGGAAGAAGTGTAATTAATTGTTAGTCTTGATTTAAGTAAATGGATTTTTAAATGAGGGCAAATTAAAAGAAAAGAGATATTAATAAGTGGAATTAGATAATTGAATTATTAATGAGAGTGATTTTACTTATAATCAATGAGGATTATTGTCCTTGAAGTGTTTAAAGGAAATTGTAAACTAATTATTTGAAAGTTGATAAGTATTATTCTAATGTTTTGAATAGCATGAATGATTTTATCTAAAAGTCAATGGGTGCTAGTGCAATGATTTATACAAGTATATAATTATCTTATGATTATTTTAAAATAATGGAAGGATAATTCTATGTTGACTTGGAGATTAAATGAAGAATCTTGTACTCTTGAAATATACTTGAAACAAAATCTAAAAACCTCATGTTTGGTTTAACCATGTGATTGCAAAAGCAAACTAAAACATGTGTTTGTATCTTGTTCCTCTATGATGTTAGTTATTTGAATATCTGGATGGGTTTAATTATTGGGGTGAACGAAGAATACTTTTACCTAGGATATACTTTGAAATGAAAATTGAAACCTCTTACTTGGCATAACCATGTATTTGCATCTTGATTATCTTTGGAAATTGAATGGGGTAATTTTGTATTCTATTTGAGCAATTGAATGAGTTAAACCATGTCGAGCAAGATGTACCTCTTTAAATTTGAAATCTCACACTGAAATGGAAATTGGAACTTTGTGGTGAACTAACATTGTGTGTTCAGAGCTAAACCCAAACATGGAACTTGCATTGTTGTATGAATATTGTTTATGTTTTGGGATTTTGGGGTTGACTAGATTGTTGGCCAGTTATAGGATGTCTACCAGAGGCTCGGGGGTTATGAGATGTGATGGCATGTTGATCTTATTTTATCTTGATCTTTCTAAACCCAACCATGGTATTGTGATGGTATGCTCTATGAGATGTTTGTATTACTAATTGTTATTGCTTTCCAGTCTTCTTGTGTTTGAGACACTTGACTTAACCATTTTTGAGTCATCGATCAGTTATACTTGGGTTACTTTCTAGTCACCTTAATGGGACTGAAGTGCTTGATTTGTTCTTGATGATGTCATGTTTTGACTCAACCATTTTGGAGTCTTCGATCAGTATTACGTTGAGATACTTTTTGGTTGTTTGTTGAGAACCAATGGATATTGTGATTTATTTTGAGATTCCTTTCGGTTGCTTGTTGAGAATCGATTGATGTTGTGATTTATCATTGATATGGATATTGTGATTATCATTGATACCTTCAGTTGTCAATAGAGAACTATTGTGGTCATGATTATCAATGGATGCTTTTCAGTCGCTCATGGAGATTTGATGTTCTTATTGTGGATTATCTTTTGATGCTTACCAATCGTTTGTTTAAGACTGAGGTGATTTATATGATTCTTGATTTGTAATTTCATAAGCATACGCCAGAGGTTTTGTGATATTTCTTTCATTCTATTCATGTGGTTGGATGTCATGATACATCTTGTGATTCAAATTGAAAATTATGTTTATGAGGGTTACTTTGTGGAGCATTTATGTGCATTTGGATGGAAGGACCACCTTATTGCCAAGTTGCCTATTAAGGAACCGAGTTTGATTATGAATGTTGTGGTATGGGACACAACTATGTATTATGTTCTTAAGAGAGGTTGTCTAGGTACATGTCTTTGGGAGTGGCTTGCAATAGGGGTTCAGGGCCCAAAGTGGTCAGTACCAGGGTAACCTATTGCAAGTTATGTAATAAGTGATAATCTAGTAATTAATAATTTTGGGAAAACACATTTAAAAGATAAGTTAGAGATATGTTTTCTAGTTCCACGTGTGCCATGTTGAGGGTCCAGGGTTCAAAGTAACTAGTATAGGGTAACTCAATGCTTGAAGGTCCAGGGTCTAATGAGAGACTAGTCCAGGGTAACTCAAGTAGCCATGTGATGACACTCCCTAGTATGTAGCATAAGTCTCCTCTGTAGAGTTTGTGTGTACCTCTAGTGGTGTACTTATTGTTGAATGTGTTTATTTACTTTCATTAGTGATGATTGGTGATTTTTGGTTGATGTACTCTTGACATGTGGATTTTGACTTGAGCCTATCTCCTCCGGTGCATTCTTTGTTGGTTTTTACCCTCTTTCTATTCTTGGATCATTATGACGGATGGTATATCTTATGTTGGATGTTATTTGCTAATGTGATTCTTTATATTGATGATTAGCAAGTGATAGATGATGATATTTACTTATAGAATCATCTTATGCTTTATTTTGCTTGATTATATTTCTTATGTATATGTTGTAGCATGTTAGATTTCTTTTTGCATATGATGTAGTATGTTTTAGGAGTGACATCCCTAATTACTATAATACCGATGATCTCTTCGATGACTTGGGATGTTACGTGTAGAGGAATGGCTAGGGCCCACGATGATCTAATGATGCTATTGACAATTGGGAGGAACCGTGCACTTGAATTAATTGTGTTGTATGATGGATGGTTATCTTTTACGATGATTGTTATATCCTTATTGATGGATGGATTTATCATGTATGTTAATGGTTTCATTTACTTTATTGCACTTGTATCATGGATTCAATGAGGATGAAGTATCTTTATTTTCACATGTGTTTATTATTTTAAGCCTTTCATACTCTGTGACATGTACAGTGGATGATTGAGCATTCCAAAAATTTCAGTTGCCAAGAGGTATTGAAACAAATGTATATTATGAACTTTGGACTTTTGATTATTCTTTCATGTCGATGTGGTAGTTGTTAGACTTAGTATAGTTAGATTAAATGTGACTCAATGACTTAGGATC
This sequence comes from Cupressus sempervirens, assembly GCA_028749045.1. Taxonomy (NCBI): domain Eukaryota; kingdom Viridiplantae; phylum Streptophyta; class Pinopsida; order Cupressales; family Cupressaceae; genus Cupressus; species Cupressus sempervirens. Next base: position 471,476,310 of record CM053788.1, read on the forward strand.
CTTAAAGAATGTAACCTATTATGTATTCTTTAGATGATTACATGTCATTACTTCTACGACTATGCGTTTGAGGTGTATGATGTTATCTTTCATGTTTTTTAAAAAAAAAATTATTCAGCAAACTTTAGGTTAATTCTTTTGGATCCCTTAGCGAGGCGTTACAACTCGAGCTCAACCAGAGCTCTTGTTTTAAGTGAGTTCTAGATCAAAAGTTTGAAACAAAATAGTTTTTACATCTAGGATATTAAAGATAGGCTATAATTTGGGAGATAAGTTTAATTATTATATTCAATTGGTCACAATATATATATATATATATATAAGCATTGGCCTATAATATAACAGTTGTTACTTCTCTTTATAATGGACAAGTCTTGTGTTTGATTTTCAAAATGGAAGCTTAGATAAACTTAATCATATATATATATATATATATATATATATATATATATATATATATATATATATATATAAACATTGAAATTGAAATTTTTGGTATAAAAGATAAATAGAAAAAAAAGCCCCCCAATTTTTCAACACACTCAAATATGGGTTTGGTTTCTTTCGAGGAAAGAGGATTTAACATATTGTTTCCAAGCAAGGTTCATAGCATCAATTAAGAAGTAGTTTTCCTTTGTATCTTCTCTGGCTCTTTGTCTGTTGTCTCTGGTTTGTTATGTTTTTATCTATTACTCTACACACAAGTTCAAGCTTCTCAACTACATAAACTTCTTAAACTTGAACTTCAAACCATTCATAAACTTGGGAAGTTCCTAAACAAGGCAAGATCAATAATGACTACCAATGCCTGGTGAGTCTCATATTGTGGTATAGATGTTCTCAAGATAGAGTTGATTGGGTTGATAGTAGGTACTTTTTTAAGTGGTTTTTATAGCAACCCAGGTTATGGTATTTTTACTATTGATTCATTGGTGTAGGGTGTGTCCCATGCACCTGCAAGTGTTGTTGAGCCCAGTATTTTGGTTGTATAACCAGGAATGTTAGGATCTCAATTAGGTCTTCCAAAAGGAAATTTTATTAGCAACCTAGGTTCTAATATTATAACAAAGGGCATATTAAAATATAGGCATATGCTTCCTAAGGATAGTGTAGGAAAAAGGCTAGTGTTTGGGATGCTAGCACAAGGAGGTTTCATCTCATCTTCAAATTTTTGGGAAACCTTCCAACTTGCTCTTCATCAGGGTTTTGGAACCCTAATCTTCATTTTCAAATTGAAAAAGTGAACAACACTTTGCCTCAAGATAGGCATCAAATTCAGAGGAAAGTTGTGTATTTGTACAAGAGAAACAATACAAAGGAATTTTTAGGTGTAGGCAAATGCATAAAGTGTAGTTTGTAAGAAAAGGAAAGCTAGCAACAGTTTTATCTAAAACATTGTTAAGATGTTGGATATTGTTGATATTATGAAGGATCAATATATTTTCAAGAAAAATGAAGAGATTGCAATGTTGAAGGCAACTTTTCATTTAACACCTATCCCCAAATAGATCAAAAACAGTTGACAAAGAGGCAAGTTTAGAGAAGGGTTTCACAAGCACCTACAGTCGTGTGGACACCTCTATTTTCATGTCTCAGTCTTTACATTAATGAGTTAATGGTCATGAAGGAGCAACTTTTATCACTGGAAGCGAGGTGCAATATGGAAAGCAATAAGTTCAAGGAGGTCATCGAAAAGTACTAGAAGATGGTAATGGATAATAACCCACTAAGAGAGCAAGTTCAAAAAATGTAGTTTAACATGGAGAAAGATGAAAATGTATTGGTTTTACTAAGGTGGGTGTTAGTAGGAATGAAAGCAGTAGAAGGCAATGAGACAAGGTGTGATGATGGGGAAAGAGACAGTGCCTCTCAAATTAAAGAAATTCAATATGTGGTAGCTAATAAAGAGATAAAATAAATTCAGGTAGGTGAGAAAGTTGAAGAGGTGAAGGTTGCATTGTTGCAAGACACAATTTTGGTTGGTAAACATGGTGGGCCAAATAGGAAAGATGGTAGTCAAATCATGAAAGCCTAAATAGCAATAAACAAGGCTAGTTTGCATGTTTTTAATTATATGAAAATGGGTTTTGAAGGGCCCCTGAAACCCTTTTTTAAAAGAGGTAAAAGATTTTAACACATTAAAGCCCAACCTATACAACAAGACCACAACAACAACAAAAAAACTAAGAACCAAAATCTAGTTGAGACAAAGGACAACAACAAAAAGTCAAAACCCAAAAGATGACCCACCTAGGACAAAAACCAACCAGGCTCACACAACAGAACACAACTAACCCACACACTTTAGAAGCTATGCATGTTTGCATGTTGAGGATTCTCATGGTGAGGCTTCTTGTAGTGAGGAGAAAATGTTAAGTCAATCAAGATTGCTTAGTATAGTGGTAGGTAAGGAGGAAAAAGGTTGCTTGTCACAAGTTACCGAAACCTAAGACAAACATGAGAACAAATGCCCAAGTTGAAAATACTCAACATAGAGAGATCAGAGAAAGACAAGTAAGTGAAGAAAATGTAATTATCAAGGGATAAATGTACTCTTGATCTCATCAAGGACTTTTTAAGAAAAGTATTTTTTTGGCAAGATCAAACCTGTCAAGCTTGGAAGGTTGGTAAGTTATCAAAGGAAAGAGATAGGGTCATTAAGGTTTTTTTGTCTAATTCTTGTGACAAACTTAATCTATTAAGCAAAAAAATAGATCTTGAAATTTTTAATTTTCCATTTAGAATTGTTAGAAAAAGATTTTATTATGATGCAATAAGATTAGAGGTGGTCTAAAATGGCAAAAGTTAGAGAAGCCATAAAAGGGCATGGTTATTCAAAGGTAGAGTTGTCATTGCTCATTTTGGGCACCATTCCTATTTAGGGAAGCAAGCAAGAAAAAATGGTTTGGCAGAAAATTCTTTGGTAGGTAACTACATAGTAAGGTTAACATAATTACATAGGTTTGAAGACTCAATTTTGAGTCTTTCATGGAAAAACAAATAGAAATCATGCTCTACCCAAGTTTCCTTTATTTTATTGGAACTGTAAAGGTTATCCTTGGAGGTGGGATCCTAGGATAGTGCCTATTGTAGAAGGTAGAGACATTATTGTAGATTTTTCCATCACATGCAAAGCATGTACTGGTGGTGGAGAGTGTAGACACCTAAAAAACCTTTAGAAAATAAAGTATTTTTATTTTCTAAAAAATTCTTGATGACATCATCATTTATTAATTAATTAATTATTTAATTAATTAATTTATTTTTATGCCATTAAATCCCTTTATCTTAATTAAAAATATTTAATTAAGAAATCCCTCCCAAAAATGTTTAAATCTTATTTAAACATTATTTCCTTATTTATTAATTATTTAATTAATAAATTGACCAAAAATCCCAAAATAAATTTTTTTTTTTTTTTTTTCCAAAAGTTGGCCAATTTCCTTAAGACCAATAACCTCTTCCAAAATCTTCTAATCCTTCTTTAATTTCGATTAAAGGCTAATCTCATCATTTCCTACCCCTAATCCCAACTCAAAATATTTAATCAAGATTAAATATTAATCCTCATGTTTATTAAAAATATTTTAATAAATATCTCCTCAACCCAAACCCTTGAAATAAATAAAACTTTATTTATTTCATAAAATCTTATCCTAGGAAGTTCTAGACTCTTCTAGAAAGTCTTCATCCTCATCCAAAGCCTAGACTCTTCTAGAAGATGTCTTTAACCCTAATCCTAATCCCCTCCTAACCTTGTCACATTCCCTAAACATGGGTTAAGACTTGCTAACTCAAGCCAAAGTTAACAAATATCTACTCCTTCACCCACCCTCATTAATTGCAATCCACTTGCCATCCACTTGCCTAGTCCTAAGCCATCTCTAACCCTTCCTCTAATCATTTTTACAACCCTAAGCAAGCTTAAAACCTCCCTAAACCCTCAAATTCGAATTTCATAGTATCTCTCACAAATATCTTCAACCACAAAACTTTATAAAGCCCACAAAGTCATAAATGTTCTTACAAAGCACTTATGAAGGGTCTTTATGAAGATTTTATCCCTTGAGCCTCCTTTGTTGACTCATCCTTCCCCTTTCCTCCATCCTCTCACCATGTGACATGTGTCACTCCTTGATTGGTTGTAAGGAAGCACAATCCATGTGCTCTCCTCTCATGCAATCTAAGCCCTCCATGAGCTTTTTCCCATCCTTGCATCTTAGCCCTCAATCCCTCAAGCCTCTTGCCTATAAATTGGATCCTTCCCCTTTGCAAAATAACACAATCCATGAAGTAAAGTTATAATGCTATTTTGAGAGCCAAATCCATACTAAAGCCATCTATCCACACCAAAAATCCACAATCATCCATTGAAGCCTTTGGAAGCATATTGAGCATACATCTTATCCATTTAGATAAAGCCACTCAACAAGAGAGTTTCTCATTGAGAGAGCCCATTAATGGCTCATATTTTCAATTGAGAGCTCATTTTAGTCTATCTTGAAGTTTATGAATTTTGTTTAGTTTGTAGAAGCTTTATTTAAATTTGGTTTCTATTAGCATACTAACATTGCTCATATACAGAGAGGGATCTCATCGGGAATATAGTCACTACACCAACACCCCCCCACAAGATGGATCTAGATATAACCACATATAATGTGAGATTTTTACCCACTACATTCCATGTTGGTAATCCAAGCCTACAAGGACAAAGGGTCAAAGGGCTTGACAGACTCAACTTGATGACCTGCGCTTTGATACTATGTAGATTTTTCCATCTTAGCAAAAGTACGTACTAGTGGTGGAGAGGGATCTCATCAGGGATATGTAGTCACTATGCCAACAATTTTTTGTCTCACTAAGACACATGAGCATGAAGGATGTGAGACTCCTCTATTTGAGGGATATTTGAAGCTTGTAGTATGGAATGAAGCAATGGGCAATGGTAAAAGACATGATTGTATTGTGGTTTTAGTAAAAGAAAAAGTAAGGAGTATCATTCAGTTGGAAAAAGAAGACATCCATAAGCAATTTATTCAATCTAAGGTCTCAGAAAAAATAACAATGTGATTAGGATTATAGTATGTTATTTTTGCCCCTCAAGCCTCAAAAAAGTATAAAAAATATGGTTTTGTAGTCTTAAAAAAGGATGTCATTATGTTCTTGCAACAAGATGGCATTCTCCTTGTTGGAAATTTTTATGCTAGGAAAACAAGTAAATAAGCTAGTATCATTAGCAATAATGAAAATTATAATCATATTTGGCTCATGTCCGATCAAAGAAATAGAGGAAAAGAATCTAAGAGGATACTAATGATGCAATTATTTTGATGAAGAGTTGCTTAGTTTATTCAATACTTTCAATCTAATTATTTTCAATGGTTTACCTAAAAGGTCAAAAAGTTGGGTTCTTTCACTTGCAACACTTACCAAAAGACAACCCACCTAGGACAAAAACCAACTAAGCTCACACAACAAAACACAACTAAACTAGACACTTCATAATCTATGCATGCTTGTATGTTGAGGATTCTCATGATGAGGCTTTTCGTAGTGAGGAGAAAATGTTGAGTCAATCAAGATTGCTTGGTAAGGTGGTAGGTAAGGAGGAAAAAGGTTGCTTGTGACAACTTACCAAAACCTAGGATAAAATCAATAAATATGTTAGTCATTCAAACATGGGAACAAATACCCAAGTGGAAAATACTCAAGATAGAGATATTAGGCAAAGACAAGTAAGAGAAGATAATATTATTATCAAGGGTGTAAATGATTATGGAGATAATGAACACACTCTTGATCTCACCAAGGACTTTTAAAGCAAAGTATTGCTTTGGCAAGATCAAAAATGTCAAGCTTGGAAGGTTGGTAAGTTATCAGAGGAAAGAGACAGGGCCATTAAGGTTGTGTTGTCTAATTCTTGTGACAAACATATTCTATTAAGAAAAAAATAGATCTTGAGATTTTTAATTTTCCATTTAGAACTATTAGAAGAAGATTTAACTTTGAAGCAATAAGATTAGAGAAGGTCTAGAATGGAAAAAGTTAGAGCAACCATAAATGATGGTAAAAGGGCACAGTTATTCAAAGGTAGAGTTGTGATTAATTGTTTTGAACACCATTCCAATTTAGGGAAGCAAGAAAGGAAAAATGGTATAGCAGAAAATTCTTTGGTAAATAACTATGCAGCAAGGTTAACACAATTACATAGGTTTAAAGACCCAATTTTGAGTCTTTCATGGAAAAAAAAATAGCAATCATGCTCTACCAAGTTTTCTTTTTTTTATTGGAACTGTAAAGGTTATTGTTAGAGGTGTGAGCCTAGGTTAGCACCTATTGCAGAAGGTAGAGAAATTATTGTAGATTTTTCCATCACACCCAAAGCACTTACTACTGGTGGAGAGGGATCTCACCGAGAATATAGTCGCTATGCCAATACCCCCCCCCCCTTTGATGGAGTTGGATACAACCACATATCATGTGGGATTTGTACCCACTACATACCATGTTGTTAATCCAAGCCTATGAGGACAAAGGGTCAAAGGGCTTAACAAACTCAAACTGATGACTTGTGCTCTCACACCATGTAGATTTTGCCATCACACCAAAAGAACATACTAGTGGTGAAGAGGGATCTAATCAAAGATATAAGTGTTACACCAATAATTATTTGTCTCATTGAGGCACATGAGTATGAAGGATGTAAGACTCCTCAATTTGAGGGATATTTGAAGTCTGTAGTATGGAATGAAGTAACAAGTAATGGTAAAAGGCATGGTTGTTTTGTGGTTTTAGTAAAAGAAAAAGAAGGGTGTATTATTTAGTTGGAAGAAGACATCCATAAGCAGTCTATTTGGTCCAAGATCTCAAAAAATAACAACCTGGTTAGGATTACAATATGTTATTTTCCCCCTCAATCCTCAAAAAAGTATAAAAAATTATAGTTTTCCATTCTTAAAAAAGGATGTCTTTGTGTTCTTGCAACAAGATGAGATTCTCCTTGTTGGAAATTTTAATACTAGGACAACAATTGAATAAGCTAGTATCATTAACAACAATGAAAATCATAATCATATTTGGCTCATGGAGGATCTAAAGAAATAGTGGAAAAGAATCTCAAAGGATATAAAGGTTGCAATCATTTTTATGAAGAGTTGATTAGTTTATTCAGTACTTTTAATCTAATCATTTACAATGGTTTACCCAATAGGTCAAAAAGTTGGGTTTTTCCACTTGCAACACTTACAATGGGGCAAGTGCAATTGGCTGTGGGATTTTTTCACATCATTTATATGAGAAAATTCAGGAAGTCATAGTTGGAGACCACATATGGCATTTGAAGTCAGATTAAAAACCTATGTATATTTTTTTTTGTGGACAGATAAGGAGCAATATAAAGTGAAAATGCAATGCTCTCAATAACCACTTTCTCAAAGAACCATTATGCTAACTCAAGATAATGGAAATACTTTCAAGGCAATGGTTGGGAAGATTTATAAGGAAATGACAATAGATATGCATATTATCAACAATCATGAGTTAATAAAGAGGATTCATAGGGATCTCTCACATTGCAAAAGAAAAAAGAAAAGAAATTCTAAAACTTGTTGTTTTCCTGTCAATGCTTGATTTCAAGAGGAGTGCAAAATGAGTAGAAAAAAATTAAGAAAGACAGACAAAAAGAACTTTAGCATAAAATTTTACAAATATATTTTAAAGATGAAAAAGTTGATTATTTGATTACAAGGTGGGAAGAACTATTTTTCCTTGTTGAAAATAACCCTAAGCTATTTTCAAAGGAACTTCATGCAAGAAATAAGCAAACTGACAATAACATTTAAGATTCGCAATGGTTTGATTATGCAAGGCAACTTTATAAGAAATATTGTGAGGTGAAACCCCCACCCTTGGTGGATCCCCCTCCTTTTTATTTGATTCCTATTTGATTATGCAAGGCAACTTTATAAGCAAGATTGTGAGGTGGATCCCCCTCCTTTTTATTCAACTCCTATTTTCCTCCAAATATTATCTACAAAATTTATTATTAATAATTATATTTAAACAACGTTATTTATGATGATTGCTAAATTATAAGTTACAAAATTTGATAATCATGGGGCCATTGGCTCCACAAATTGCTCCTACAAATTTTGAGCAAGAGTTGCTAGCCAAAATAAGTTAAGCAATTACATAGGACCTGTCGTAAGGGTATAGTCCTATGAGGGCTTAAGGGTCCATTTTTATGTAGCAGAAGGTCTCATGAAGGCAAAAGAAATTCTACAAGATTAATTTAAATTGTTGCCTCGAAACTAGCAACCCCTACTTTATAGGGATATAAATTTGAGATGGTGGAAAAAGTGAGGAAGGAGGGGGGGGGGGGTTTGAATTTTTCCCCAAGCTTAGAGGTTTTTTTGCCACTTGTCAATCATATGAAAATTTTCAATTCTTATCAATATTTTTTTGTTAAATTATATACGAAAATGAAATGTGTTAAATAAAAAAAATTGATAACCACTACTTTTCATAGATTGTGGCGTTTAAACTTTTAAGCATAAACTCTACTATAAAACTCACGAGACCTCCTACTTTAAAAAAATCAACGGCACCCTTGAATTATCTTTTTGAAGTCCCCTCCATGTGATCACAACCTAATTAATCATGTAGAAATCTCGAGACCTCCCACTCTTTGAAAATAGATTTGAAAACCCCCTAAATGGGATAGTTCCCTTATTCTTGAAATGCTTAAATTTTTTAATGGTTGAATTGTATAAGCTTATCCAACCAGTACACTATGTGAGTTCAATGGCTATTGTTGGTCTTTTTAAAATTGATTTTTTTTGTAAGTCTAGGTAGTATATTAAATTATGGTGTTTGACAAAAAAAATTGTATAGTTTTTGAATCAATTTTATTGGTTCAAATTTAATTAAATCAATAGGATTTTTTATTGTGGAACACAATGGCCAAAAAATTGTCTAACACCAAAAAATTGTCAAACACCAGAAATGTGCCTGATATCAGCTGGTTAGAAAAGTGTCACATATGGGAAATCTATTTAACTCAATAGAGTGGCTGCTCAATTCAAGGAATATGTCGCACCATTTATAGAGTGGATTTTAAAAGAGGAAATATTAAAAGGCCTCTTCCCTAATTACTCTTAAATTTAGGGAGTGGATGAAACTGACCATAACCATTTCCATTAATTCCTCCACCCAATATTTATTTTAGAGTATTCTACTCGATCGTCATTCTGGATATTGAGGATAGGTTAACAAAGAAGTTGAGAGACTCAACAACAAGTTACAAAAAGATGACTTTATAGAGTAGTGGTGGGACTTATACCAGTTGGTTGCAAAATGCAAGGCTAGCCATTTGGTGCTCCAAGGTATATTATTTGGTTCTCATTCTCCTTATTGGGGATGCATTTCTCCTATTTTCAAGTATGGACATGGTTTTTTTGGGTTTTTTCTTTTCTATCTTCTACCATAAATCCTTAGAAGCTACTTTTTGTGTGCAAGTAGTGGATGGCAATCATGGTCACCACTATAAGCTCTAGACATTATGCCCATAGGGAAGCAACACTTATTTTGGTGCAAGAGTCTTGTGTTTGGTGGTGTGCGGGTGGTGTGAGTTGTGGAGGCGACATTTTTGTGCGAAGTAAGTATATAAGATTTGAATATTTTAGAAGTTATTTTAATAGGTTTTAGTGGTTTTTGTTGAATTTTATTCAAGGACCTAGATCTATACTGGAAGGTTCCAGGTGAACCGTAACATCCTATTGTACAATGCATTAATTTTCTTTCTGGGTTGTCCAAGTATGTAATTGTTCTTGTCTTTCATTATGTTGTAATGGTTAGACATTGTATGGTTTTCTTTAGGTTTATTTTTTCTACATGCAAGTCCTCACCGACATTGACAAAATAGAAAATATAGAAAAATTATTTTGAAAGGCTATTGTTGGATAAATATTAATTGAGTTTTGGATGCGTAAACATTGCATTTAGCCTTGATTATTAAATCAGTATCTATATTTACCATGAACAAAACAATAATTTTCTTACGAGCATTCAAATTGCTTCTACTAAAAAATAATAATTTTTGCCACCTCTACATCTTCCAAAATCTTTGTTTTATCAATATCATTCTCTATCTCTATCTTGTGGTGGATCAGATTTATGGCGTTCAATGACTTAATAGTCCACCAAATACTGACCATGAATCACTTGATTGTTAGTTTCCTCTTTTTCTCAAAACAGTTCTACAAAATCCTATTTTTTTTCAAATTATGTTTTTCAAAATACATTATTTCCATTGTCACTCAATAAGAGTACTGTGAATTTTAATACAATTCCTCATATTTATGCAGTTGCATCTATTTGGTGTTTAATAACTCATTTGAACACTAAGACTATCTATGTCCAATTATTGTCTACTGTGAAAAAGACAAATATTTGTTTGCAGGTTTTGCTTCAATAAAAAAAATTATTCCAAAAATTAACAAACATTTTATGTGTGTATGATGCTAATTTGTTTGGTTTAGTCATTTACCAAAAACCTTAACAATTGATACATGTCCAGTATGCTACACCTTTAGGATTATAACTTTCCTGAAGACACTACTAATCAAGGTTAAAACTAGAAATTTAATTTCAAATAATGAGAGATGTTCTTTTTTTTGGTAGGAAGTTGTTTCTTCTAGCTACAAAGTGGAACTTCTAAATAGGAAATAAATAATAAGTTTAATTTTGTTTCAACCATAAAAATGTCTTACAAACCAAATGGTGGTTGTAATATACTAATGCATCTATACTATTGCCTGCATATATGCACTTAGTCTTAAAAATTATATACAATTATATTATGTACATCTCTTACACATTCTTTCTTATGGCCCACTCTTATTATGAATTATCTAGATTTGATGTTGCAATTTTTCCTTGACATAGGTTAGTTACAAATTTTATTCAACTCTAACACATCAATTATGCCATTGTATTGATGTGTTGATCATGACATATTATTTTCTAGACTACAACATATTATTTACTAAATAAAACAAGTGTTATATTTAATATATTAATTGACAGATTTATAGTGTTTTGATCTTATATATTGGAGATTATGTTAAAGACTCAAGAGGACACAATCCAAAGAATCACCACATCAAAGGGTTTCAATAAAGATGTCTTCCCTTCCTATGCGAAGTTGACACATTGCTAAAATCTTTGATCTTTCAAAGCAATGAATAATGTAATGTTCAATATATATATATATATATATCACTCATATGTTTCTCAATCTAGGTTTCTTATTAATAGCCCATTCTTCTCTATGTAAAGTATAAATATCCCTCTTAACAGCGTCAACAAAATTACATTTTGGTCAATACTCTACAACATTGCACTTTTTGGTGCAAGTGCCAATTAATAATGCTTTACACAAACTCATCTCTCAAAAGCATAAATAGTTCACTTTGCATCTATTGCACTTTGTTGATGTTCATATAGGTGAAGCATTGGAATTTCTTTGTGAGGTAACCTATCCCAATAAGTGGGAGGTCAAACCCACTTAGCTTACTACACTATTTACATTTGATTTCATATAAGATTGTATATCTTGTATTCTAGTATATTAGACTATAATCCTTTAACATACATTGATAAAGAAAACTATGTAGTTTATATTTTTTTTTGTAAATTGTATACCCTTTATACTTATACAATACATTTAGCACTTGTTTTAGAGGTTGATGTAGTATAATTATGCTCAAGTCAAGTTGAAATTGGAAACATTGATCCTACCTCCAAGTACCTTGACCTTTGTGCAGCCTACTTGAGTTAGACTAGGGCAATCAACACCCATGTCCTCTAAATTTAGCTCCAAATGTAAATACTAGAAATTTGATGTGAGGTTCAATCTCTATCCAAATGACTATGGTGGGATCACGTCAACAACTTACGCAAAATCCATGCTAGGGCTTCACATATGAGGTAGTCACTATCATTTTATTATTACAGTATGAATTATACTGGAAAAAACTCTTTATTAATCATATCATTATGGAGATGGGAATACCAACACAAGATTTGACTTAGGAAAGCCCCTATATAGGCTAACCATTTTCCCATATTTACATGTGTGCATGTTTCAATTTGAAGATTGCAATTGAGATAGTAATATAGGACTAAGAAAGTAGACATTGACAAATAATATCAAACTTTGAGTGGGTAGAAATCATTAGGCCAAGGTGCTCGAAAGCCATGTTATTGCAATTCTAACATAAATTTGCAAGGTGGCAATCCAAATATCTCTTGAATTTATTCCATTGCTTTCATTTACAATCTATTATTCTAGGATAAAACTTTCCAATGCCTTTATTTCATACAATTTTTTCCAATTTCCAAACACAAAATTTCTTTATTATTTCATCCCCAATCTAGAATCATCTTCTACATTTTGGTTTGGCACTTTTGTGTTCTATAGAACTTGGTCATAATATTTGTTTTAGCATAGTTTATCGCAAACATTCAAATCAATTCCTAATCACATTCAACCCATAACCCTAAAAAATAGATTGGCGGGGTGGGTGTTCCTACCATATTTGACTCTCTTTTAAGGATTGAAGTAATCTACTCATTTATTCTAAATGATGAAGTCATCTACTCATTTATTCTAAATGATTCTTGTTAAAAGAAAAGATTAATTCTAGGTTGATGCACCTATTAGCCTAGGAAATATATTTTCATAATTTTCATTTTTCAAGTTATTTGAATATATATTGGTTAACTTTTGTTCTTTGAAATGTAATATCATGAATGATCAAATTCAAAGTTAAGCATTCAAAGTCTTTTAAATGTGTGCTTACCTAAGCATAAAAACATATTAACATATAAGATAGGCCTTAGGCTAATTATATGAGGGGGGATAGGAATGTGTGTTTCTATTAAAATAAATTTTATCTACATAGTATTGTAATAATGTTAAAGATATATCAAATTGAAGACTATAAAAATGTAAGGATTGATATAATCAATCAACTTAATGGATAGGATATCATTAATGATTGTGACCATCTTGTGATTCTACCAAATTTTTTTAATAATGTCCTTCACACCTAAAACCTAAAATTTGCAATTCATCTATGATAGATACATTTATTAGAAAATGATGGTGACAATGAACACCTTTAGGAATTAATTGTGCAAGGACTCAATTTCAAAATTGTCTTAGTTTGTCTCTTTAATTGTTGCTCACAAAATAAAAAACATGATTGGTATGATATGCCTAGTACAAAGAACAAAATGATATGTGATGTTTGATATAGATTCAGATTTATGATTTATAATGATTTAAATTCCTTTACCTTTAATCAAATGATTTTACAATGAAATAGTTTTCAAGATGAAATTTAGATTCTAAAGAATGTCTTTTAATATGACTCTACAAGCCCAAGTTCAAATAATCTTGGTCCATACTTTGATGGACAATGATCATACCTTTAAATTTATTCAATTGACAATTAACAAATAGTAATTTCAAGCCCAAAGGGATACAATCATGTGAATATAAATGATTAATATCTTAATAACATAGAGGAAGGATGCTTAAATGAATGACTTTGGAAGTGTACATATACATGTGGGCTAAAATGGTGAGACATAGGGATATTTTTGAGGCTCTACCAACTTTTGTGTCTATTTATCCAAATTAAGTGTCAAATCAAAAGTAAAGGAGAGAAGTATGAACTATTTTCTTTTCTACTATAATTTTTTCTCACATGAGCACATGTGAAAATATACATAATTATTCCATGCTATAGTAAATATAACAATATGATATAATAGTAATGTTATATTAATGAAATTGTCTAGCCTTTATTTTTCTTTGTGTATGATAATTTGTGTCTTGAAACTTACACACATGTATAAACATGAATACATAATTATAAACTTACATTATAATTATCTTTGCATTTCTCACATCTTTTTATCAACATGCAAATGAAATAAATTCATAGGGACTACTGAAAGAAAGAATTCATCAAGTTGTGACCAATTTGGCCCTCATAAATGAAGAATACATTGTGACAAAAAAAAGCATTATGTTGAGTTAGGGTTATTGAGGAGTATTAGTTGACTTGGCCCCCTTAATCTACACAATCATGAACCAAAAGATAAGTAATACATTATGTGGGGTTGTTAATGAGTAGTAACTTTTGGTGTGTTTAATTATTGCACTTAGCAAGTCATTCTCCTATGTTGTAATCATGAATATTACTTAAGTTTACCTAAGGGACCATATAGTAATATTACCACTTTTAGTGGAGTTGCCATATTATCATTTTCTACCTTTGATGGACTTGTTATTTTTTCATAGTTGGAGGGTGATTCGTCTTTAGTGGTTGTGTTCCAAAAAATCCCTCACACTTTGGAAGGTGATCCACCTTTAGTGGACATGCGATCTTTCACCTTTTCAACTTTGGACATTAAAGACCTTAAAGACAAGTTTCACTTTTCTACCTTCAAAATCTTGTCTTTAATAGCAACTGCAAATCTAGATTTGAGTAAAACTTGTCTACATCATGGCTAGTTATTGTAATGTCTCTTTAATAGTGACTTCAAGTCTAGATTCTGGTGAAACTCGTCTATATCATGGCTAGTGAATTTAATGGTGTTTCTAACATAGAGAAAAAAGAGGTGGCATAGTTAGGATTTGTCCTTTGTTAGCCTCCTATTATATACTATGATTCTCTTGAATTCAATTGATGTGAAGCCAAATAGTGGTATGTTTACTAGAAATAACTAAAAAATTAGAGATAATGTTAGAGAGGCTTCAAAAGTTCATTTTCTCTTGTTAGGATTGGAAATAGTTTGAGTAATATCTTAAATATCTTGGATTGGAGAGTGTTGGTCATTAGTTGATCAAATTCACATATGTCTCATTCAGGGCTTCAACTACCTCTTTTAAGTTTTTACTTATGTTGTTACATGATATTTATCTTTAAGACCTAATGGTGGAATGAAGTTGTAAAGGGATTCCTTTTATGGTAGGGTTATATGCTACTTTACAAAAATATTTAAGTATGTGAAATATAAACTCAAGAAGTGGATTGAGAAATTCTTCAAAAAAATTCACTACAATAAAATGGTGACTTATCTCATCTAGATAGTATTACTTTCTAAATATAGGATTAAGGTCTCACTTCATATTTGAGTGGACAAAAGAAAATAACTGATAAGGAATTGGAGGAACACAAATGTCTAGAGGATATTTTTTGGAAGAAAAAGTCATTATCTTTAAGAAGGAGATCAAATTACTTCATTTTTCCATAACTATGTTAAAGATACAAGAAATGGAAACCTTATTGTTTCTCTTGTAACCTAAAAGGGAAATCTATTACTCCTAAATAAATTAAGTATTTCCATTAGTGAAAAAGATAAGTTATGGTGAATTTTAGAATCAAGTCAATGAACCTTATTACCAAACAAAGATATACATTGAATAGGAATACAATTACTGGACATATATAGTTATCAAGTAGTGTATGTTTACTAAGAACAAAGATCACTGAGTATATCATGATATTGAGAAAATATATTAATTGAGGGAGAACATATTAACCAAGCATATCAACTAGTGTTACCAAGTGATACATAATGAACATTAGAGTTTGTAAATGCACAAAACTCTATGCTGTTGAATCCTACTAAGCAACAAAATGGTTTACAAAGATTGAGAAGATGATTAGGTAATATGTATTTGGATTGATGCATGATTTTATGGATCCCAAGGTAAAGTATAAGCCAATGAAAATAAAGCAATGCTTATTGATAAGGGAGAATGAATATAGATTGTTGATTTGATTATTTGAGTATTCTAGAAGGATCTAAAACCATAATTAGGTCAAGACCATGATTTATATATATATATACATATATATATATATATATATATATATATATATATATATATATATATATATATATATATATATATATATATATATATATATATATATATATATATATATATATATATATATATATATATATATATATATATATATATAATAGATTGTGAAAGAGATTGATGATGCACATGTGAAGGAAGGAATGAGCAATGAATAGAGATAAGGTAGAAATTGCTACCAAGAAAAGAAGGAAAGAGATAATGGTGAAACTAGATTGAGAAGGATGATGATACTAGATAGAGCACAAAGGATCTAACAAAACATTGAGGTAGATACATTATTCTAGATCATTATTAAATGCATTGCTAGTATTGTTTTGTGTTCTTAAATCCCAAGAGATTGGGTAGGCCTTAACAAGCCTAATATTGTAAATCTCTTAAATGAGTACACACTTGAAGAGTTTTTTGAAATATTTTCACAAGGTAGACTTTAGAAAGTCTTATTTTATTGCTCCTAATAGGGCTAGTCACCAAAAGGGATACTTTTGTATGCTCTAACCAAGAAACCTGTATACTGTAGTAGTGAAGGATTGTGGGTGCCATCCCCACCATAATTTTCCTTGTAACCAAGGGTTTCTATGTGACCCAAATTGTGTGTCGAATGTGTTCTTTCATGTGATGTATTTATGGTTAAAGTAGATTATTTATTTTACTTTCATTCATCAATAAGTTATTATGTTTTTACATGCAAAGTAAGACCTAATATTCAAAGGTTAAATTAGTTTTGAGGCTTAAAGTTTTAGAAGGTACTAATTCACCCTCCCCCCTCGACACCTTAACTTTCCAACAATTGGTATCAGAGCACAACCTCCTAGTTATAAGTTTAACCACATGAGAAAAAAGATCTGAAGAAATAGAAAAATACATGTATGAAAAGGTAATTGAGAATCTAAACATGGAATTGAAAGCTACAAAAGATTAGGTAGGTTAATTGACAAAAAGTTGGAGCATTCACCTTCACTACTAAAACATAAAGGGTGCTCATTTAGACCTTATAAAGATATCACTTCTAGTGATTTAACCTTTTACGAGTAATACATTAAGACCTCCTAAAGTTTACCTTATCAAAGGATTTTGAAACCCTCATTAAGTGTGCACTCTATTAGAATATATTACAATAGAAAGGTTTAGGAAGGCCTACCCACTAAATGGGATTTATGAATCCAAAAAAAAATATGTATTCCTTCTAAAAATGACCTAGAATAATACATCTACCTTTATACATGTTTAGATTCATTATGCTTTGTATTGATCCATCACCTTCTTGTGATTGATTTCACCCAATTCATCCTTTATATCTACTCAGTAGTTATTTTCTACTCTAAATTTACTATATCCTCAATTTTCCATCCTCTCACAAACTTCAAATCTATTCTCGATCCATCTTTGTATAGAAATCATGTAGTTTCCTTAATAAATTACTTAATTAGGGTTTAGATCCTTCTAGAATGCTCAAAAAAATGACCAATGATCCTCATCCATCCTTATCTTTAATAACATTAATCTATTATTTCATTGGCTTACACTTTACCTAGGAATCCATAAAATCATGTACCAATCCCAATACATCTTACCTAATCATCTTCTTGATCTTCATAAATTATTTCCTCTACTCAATAGGATTCAACTACATGGAATTTTGTGCATTTAAAACTCTGATCGTCATCCTATGTTTCTCTATAAATATGTTGTCCCTTGAGTAATATACATACTTTTTTATTACTATGCTCAGTAAATATACATTGCTTAGTATCGATTATTGTTCGATGTCTGACTTTGTTTGGTAACAAGGTTTGCCAACCTATATGGCTTGTATTCATCAACCTTAGTCTTCAACATAATTTTCACTATTGACAACACTTTAATTCCTTTAGAAGTAACAAGGGCATGCAAAAAATTTGTGGTAGGAGATTCAGTTAGAACAAAATAGAAGAGAAAAGGAGAAAATCACAAGATGAGATCGAATGGTGGAGAAATTGAAGAGCCAATTCATTCCTGTCAATTATTAGCTCAATCTTCTCAAGAAAATGCAAGGGTTAGAGCAAGTGGTAAGATATGTTCAAGAATACATAGAATATTTCTATTGAGTTCTTATCATAATAGGTAATGCAGAAGATGACAAGGAGAAAATTTCCCATTACCTTAATGGGTTAAGGTCAAGTATTTAGGAGGAATTGATTTTGTTTAGAATGGATAATGTTGAAGAGGTATATCAATTTTATTTAAGGGTGGATTAAAAATTGAACAAAACGTATGAAAGCTAGCGAGGTGGAAGAGTTCATAGTGGAAGATCATGTGCATGATCTTATGGAGGCTAAAATGAAGATAAGAAAAAGAATGATAAGGCCAAAAATAATCATAATCAAAGGGGAAATAATCATTTGTGTGATCAAAATAATAGGGATTATAGAGGAAGAGGAAGAGAGAAATGATTGGGAAGATGAGGTATTCATGGAACTTATTTCCATTATGGTGAAGAAAGGCATAAATCTTATGAATATCCCCAAGGCCAAGGAAGGAAAAATTGGAGAGATAAAGGCTAAGAACGAGTTACAAATGCAAAAGAACAAGCCCAGTATAAGAAATTTGATAATTCTCAAAGGGGGGAAACCCTCATTACCAAGAGAACCATGATAAATAAAGAGAATGAGTTCGATCAAAGGGATAATTTTTTCACACTAGGTACAAGTGTGAGGATAACTATTTTGATGTGAATATTGATAGTAGGAGAACTAACAATTTGGGGTCAAAGGAGATTGTTACAAAATTAAATAGAGAGAGAGAGAGAGAGAGAGAGAGAGAGAGAGAGAGAGAGAGAGAGAGAGAGAGAGAGAGAGAGAGAGAGAGAGAGAGACATTTGCATCTATGTTAGATTTCCTAGGTGCATGATGGTCACTAGGTAATGGCCAACAGATAATGCTTGACGAAGTTAAAGATTAGGAAATACCATAATGAGGTACTATGTGATACCATACCCATGGATGCATTTTATATATTTTTGGGGAGGTCATGGCAGTTTGATAGGTGTACTATACATGATGGTTGTGCAAATACCTATTCCCTAAAAAAGGATGGATTTCAACACAAGTTGAAGCCATTAAAGGACATACAAGAAAAGGTATGTAGTAATGCTTGAATTTGTTTAGCTGATGGAAGGTATGAGGCATGAATGCATGTATTTTTCTTTAATTTCAAAATCTAGTAAAGAGGAAGTAGAAGATGTACCTACAAAAGTTACAGATTTGTTGGATTATTTTAAGGATATTGTATATGATAATGTGCTTGATAGGTTGCATGTGTGAGAAAGATTAGCCATCAAATGGATTTGATTCCAGGAGCTAGTTCTCTGAATAAGGAATCTCATATAATAGCTCCAATAGGAAGTAACAATTTGAATAGACATGTGCATGAATTATTACAGAAGGGGTTGATTCGAAAGAGTTTGAGTCCATGTGTTGTACTAACAGTATTAGCACCCAAAAAATTAGAGAATGGAGGATCCGTATACATTCTTGACCCATTAACAAGATTAATATCAAGTGTAGATTTCCCTTTCCAAGGATGGATGGTATTATGGAATATTTGAGTAAATCATTATATTCTACAAAGATATATTTGCAAAGTGGATATCACTAGATCTATATCAAAGGATATGAGTGGAAGACTTCCTTCAAAATAAAATAGGGGTTTTATAAGTGGTTATTTATGTCTTTTGGGATAACCAATGCACCAATAACATTCATGTAACTCATGAATAAGGTACTAAAAGAGTTACTGGGTAAGTTTTTCATTGTTTACCTAGATCATTTTTTAATCTTTAGTAAGATATTAGAAGAGAATATAATGCATATTTATAGGGTCTTTGAGAGGCTAAGAGAAGAGCGAGTCTATATTAATATGAAGAATTGTAGTGTTGTGAAGGATTTATTATATTTGGGATTTTTAGAATGAGAAGGTGGTCTAAAAATGGACCCAAAGAAGTTCAATTATAGCTTCAAATGGTTTACTCTAGGAAGTGTGAGTGGGGTAAGATATTTTAATGGTTTGGTTATTTTTTACAGAAATTTTATCAAGAGGTTTAGTAGTTACTATGAACCCTTGACTAAAAAAATGAGAGAGGATTGAAATAATTTTAATTGGACTACATGAGCGAGAGTTTTGAATTGTTGAAATAGAAAGTTATAGAATAACCTATTATATCACTTCCAAATTTTAATAAGATGTTTCAAGTAGACTGTGATTCTAGTGGTTATGTCATTCGAGCTATTTTGAGTAAAGAACATAGATCTTTTTCTTACTTCAGTAAGAAGTTAAATGATACCAAAAAATAATATCATGTTTAAGATCAAAGGTTTTATGCTATAGTTCAGGCATTGAAGAACTAAAGACATTATCTTTTTCCTAAGGAGTTTTTTGATATATTGAACATCAAACTTTGCAATATTTGAACATTAAAGGAAAGTTGAATCAATGATATTTAAAATGGGTTGAGTTTTTGTTGAGTTACACATTTGCTTTGAAATATAGGAGTGAGAATTCTAACAAGGTTAAAAAATTTGTTAGCAGGAAATGGATTCTGTTGACAAAGATGTAGATTGAGGTTGTTGGGTTCAAGGAACTCAAGATTTTGTATCCAGAGGATCCTAATGTTAGTGAATCTTGGAAAGTTTGTATAAAACTTGTTACTCTAGATAGAACTAGGTGGTTTGATTTCATCATACATGATGGTATACTATTTAGAGTTAGTCAATTGTGCATTCCAAGGAGTTGTATGAGGGAGAATCTCATCAAAAAAATTTATTACTAGGAATAATTGTAGCAAGATGTTAATAAATTTGTATAGAGTTGTAGAGTATGTCAGATGTCAATAGGAACAAAGAAAAATATAGGGTTATATCAACCATTACCTATACTAGAGAAGATATGAGAGCATATTAGTATGAACTTTTTTCTTGGCTTACCAAGGACTCGATGAGGGCACCATTCAATTTTTGTGGTGGTTGACAAGTTTTCAAAGATGTCACATCTCATTCCTTGCAATAAGACTACTAATTATGTTCATGCAACATAATTATTTTTCACACAAATAGTAAGACTACATGGTCTACAAAAGAGCATAATTTTATATCGAAACACCAAGTTTTTTGGTTACTTTTAGAGAACATTGTAGAATAATTTAAAGAAAGATTTGCAGTCCAACTCATCACATCATCCACAGAGATATGGATAGACAGGAGTGGTGATTAGGAGTTTGGGAAATTTTGTGTGATGTTTGGTTGGAGATAAACAAGAGTGATGGGATCTTATTTTACCATAGGAAAAATTTACATAAAATAATTCTTTCAATAAGAGAACAAGTAAATCACCATTCTAAATAGTATATGGAATTATTCCAAAAATTTCTTTTGAATTAAGGAAGTTGGACAAAGTGGAGGCAAGTATTGTTGAAGTTGAATATTTTGCAAATGGTTTAAAGAACATTCATGATGAGGTTAGGAAACACATCACCAAAATGAACACATAGTAAAAGGATAAGGTAGATGAGAAAATGATTCATTAGAAGTTTCAGATTAGAGATCATTCATGGCTCCTTTTGAGAAAGGAGCAATTTCTAGTGGGAATATATAATAAGTTAAAGATGAAGAAGTTTGAACCATGCAAGATACTCAAGAAGCGTCATTCAAGAAATGCTTATGAAGCAGAGTTTCCTAGATATTTCACCAGTGTTTAACATTTTAGATCTGATAGAGTATCATGGAGGAAATTTTGAAGATGAGTTCACAAAAGCATAATTGAGTATTCTAGAAACTACTTTAGCTACAAAAGAGAGTGAAGATATATTAGATAGTCATGCTGCAAAAAGAACAACAAACATGACATATGAAAAGTATTTGGTCAAGTGAAAGGAAGACCTATTAAAGATTCATCATGGTTGACAAGGGATGAGCTTAACCATCTTTCTTTTCCTCTCAACACCTAAGATGTGATAAGGTCACTTCTCAAATTATCTTGGATGTCTAATGTAGGGGAATCTTAGGTGTAAGGGAAATCTTACATCACCCAAAAATATTTATGTTTTTTCTTGTCAATAAAGTTTATCTTAGTGCAAAGTTACTATATTTGAAATCTTAATATTTTTAGTAAGTTAGTTGTTTGAGCTTTGAAAGTTATGATTTCATCCCTAGAGGTTCATTTTAGATATATCAAGCTACCAATAAAGTTTCATTGCGATATTAAGTCTATTTGTGAAGTTGTTGAAAAAAGTGGTATTAATAACAAGATATCAAATCGTTGGTCTTAGTTTTGAAGGCTTTAGAGGCTCCAAAAAAGGGTCAAAACTCAATTAAATGGAGCTTGTGTGAGTTAGGTTCTATAGATTATGTTGTGTAATTTCCAAAATGGAGTCATGATAGTCAAGTAGAGAAACTAGTGATGAGTTATGGTGTTAAAAAATCACTCCACCTGAAATGGGCAAAAATGAAATTTCTTCAAAATTTCTTTTGAGTTCCAAAAGTTGTTGGGGCCTACTCTAATGTAATAAAATATGAAAAGTTGTAATAATTTAGTCTTTTTTAGCCTCAAGGTCTAGGGTTAAACTTATAGAACCTTCTTGGTGGTGGAGAATTTCCTATATAAAGAAGGCTTGTAGTGTAGTCTAAGACAGTTCTAAGATGTTAGTGGTGTATCTGACTTCTAGAATATTGTAAGGAAAATACCCACGTGTCTTTGGATGTTTTATTTCTAAAATTTTTAATTTCATACTTTTTCAAATAATAAGAAACCAACTTGTTGTATTTGTAATTTATTGTTGTTTCTCCATTTTTGTTATTTGATTATGTTATGAAGTGGGGTATCCTTCATCAGATAGAATATTGATCCCCCCCCACCTCAATCTCAGTAATCTTGGAGCTTAAGTATATTAATGATAGTGTGATATAATGCTAAACTGAGGGGTAAATGTATCATCCTAAATTGTGAGCACCTATTCACTCTACAATTTTAGGAATGTTTAGCACCAACCTTGTTGTGTTTTCATTAAAGATTGTATATTAGGACTTCATAGTTGCACTTAATGAATTCCTAATTCAAATATGGGTCCTCTAATCACTCCAAACTTGTGCAAAATCAAGGGAGGAATTTTTTTCTATGTTCTCTCCTCTATTTCCCCTCCAATCACAAATTTCATTTCATCTCCTAGACTCTATTTGACCATTTATGGCTTCATAATACAATTCTAGCATTGTACTTAGTCATTTTTACTTCTCTTGCATCTACAAACTGACCAAGACCTACAAGATAGATTTTGGAATTCTTTAGGTGGGATAATTTTCCATTGAAAATTTTTCCTTTGGGTTTTGATGTCATATTCATAGAATGGTCTTGTCTCGAGGTATTTGCATGATTTTCAAATCCATAGTCAACCTACTCAATTGTATCTCTCAATTCCACCATTAAAGTATCCCTCACACCTCATTTTCAAATGATGAAAGTAATTGAAAGGTTGAGGCCCTAATTTCATGACATAATATGAAGTGAGAATATTCTATAGAAGGTTACATCTACCTCTTTCAAGCATATGCATTATTTCTCAAGAATTCAAGAAATCTTTCCAATGTCATGGAGGCATGGGTTATTCACATGGATGGCTAAGAGATTGTCTTGTACTCTTCCTATCTAAGGTTGGGTATGATTCCTTGTAATTTTTAAATATATACATTTTTAAAAATATTTACAAGCTTTCATTTCAGATCTACTTTTATTTGCATGCATTCAATCATACATAGATTTCAATTTCATGCTAGGGTTTCACTATATCACACATAGAGAAGATCTAAGAATTTACATACGCATTTGAGATCATAGAAATTCAGACATACTCTAGATTCATGAACACTACATATTGTCTTTATCACATCAACTATCCATGGAAGTGAGGACACCAAAATGATGGGTTGACCAAGGAAAACCCTTTTATATCCATACACCCAAAAAGATTAGACTTTTAGGTGCAAATAGTCTTGATCAAGTTGTAAGTTTAGGAAACCCTTCTAGACACAAAGGTGGAGTCACACTAAAAATTTGGGTAGAAACGACCAATAGTAGTTGAGAAAATTTACATGTTTTGGGGGATAAGTTTCTATTCTTGACTTGTCCCTCCCAAATTTTAATAAAATTTAAAGAGCACAAAGTTTCAGGTCCCTATTTTCTAGATCTTGTAATATCCCTAAAATAATTAAATAGTTTAATTAAATTAATTGTTTGTGTGATCCCAAATTAAATTATATCTTTTGAGCCATTTTAATCTATTAGTTAGTTATAATTTTGTTTATGTTAGCCCATTTTAACCCTTCAAGAAACCTCCCAAAGTCTATTAAAGCCAAGTTTGAAATAGTAGTAGGCATGGTGAATTTGATATTTTGATTTGTATTTTCTAAACTCGAGTTGGATCTTCATAATTTTCTATTAGTTAAGAGGTGTCAGATCCTCCCTACTCTAGCACATTGTAGTTTTGGTGGGAATCATCCCTCACCCTATTTTACCTATGAATCTCAATAATTGTAATCATGGATTTTCTTTTTTTGTGAAATTCTATATTTGTTCCTCTATGTGATTATCTCCATTCTAATTGAGAAATTTATGAAACATTATGTCCAAATCTAGCATAATTCGATAATATTATGTCCCTTATCTTGTTTGCATCTACATCCATGTCTATTTTTGTTTCTACATCTACATCTTCAATCACATCTATGTTTGTGTCTATGTCTGCATTTCCATTCCTATCCTTCTATGTGTGCATATCTACATCTACATCTCAATCTCTATTCAATTTTTGTGTCCATGTCCATATTTGTGATCATTTCTATGACTACATATGTTCTGGCATTTGTTATTTGTTTGTGATTGTGTTTTTTTCATGTCCTCATCTCCATCTATATCTTATCTATGCTTTTTTTTCTTGTATGTTCCTTCATATGTATACATGGTCATATATGTGATTGCATCTATTTTCACATATAGGTTTATGTCCACATCTATGTTTGCATTCATGTTTGTGCCCATGTTTGCGTATACAACCATATTCTTATCTAGGTGTTCCTTATTTGCATACAGTAAAAGGAAGGTTGTATGGTAAAGGGAATATATTATTCATATGGGGGTGGTTTTGTGTTGTCCATATGTGGTGCTATTGGACATTTAGATAAGTTTAGTAGGTTGTACAAGAAGAGGCAAGAGGTGTCATATGGAGGAAAGATAAAAAGGTTATCATATGGGGTTCTAGGAAGTGAAGGGGCCAAATAGGAGACTATAATGGTATCAAATCCATTATTTTTGTCAATATTTCAAGTGGTGGATATGTTGGATGTATTAGAAAGTAAAGTCCACCAAGATAACTAAGAGGGGGAGTCAACCAGTTATCCAATTAAAATAACTTTTATCAACCTTATTAAATCTGAACATGCAATCAATAAGTGAAAATACCATATCAATATCACCATACACAATAACAATAGATTTGTTAACTAGGGAAACCTTTTATTAGAGAGAAAACCTCATTGGGGATGGTACCCAAAAAATGATGTACTAATATATATAAGTTTCTTCTAAGAGGATGGACCTTGTTAGGAGTTAATGAATTACATTCACCACATATCAGTCCTTGTTAGGAGACTTTGAATTATTATGAGGAGATTCCAACCCTATTAGGAGTTGTGCCAACCTTGTTAGGAGTTGTAGTAACCTTTTTAGGAGTTGTAGAAGGTAGAAGGACCCACTATCCAAATAACTTCAAGGGAAATATCACCAAAATCATTGTCCAAATGATCTTAGTACTAGCCTTCAAAAAAAATATAAATAAATAGTTTTCCACAGTAACCTCTTTGACAGATACAATCTCTTTGTCAACTCGACATGCCTTATCCGCACCAAACACTTCTCTGATCCCAATACTAGGTTCACTAGATCTCACATCCAAGCTTGCTAATTCATATTACTCTTGGAAGTCTTATTGGGAAACAAGATACTGAGAAGGGGTTGAGGGGTGTGGGGGGGGTGTTGAAACAAGGTCTTTAAAACTTTAACTCCTTAAACAAAATAATATATTAACTGCATTCACTCTTGATTTTCATCTCATATCTTAAACCATATAATCATAAATTGTAAAATTGAAAATGAAATCTAACTATACATATCATCCATCATCATGATAATATAAACTCAGAACACAAAGATTTGGGGAACCC
The DNA here is from genome assembly GCA_028749045.1 of Cupressus sempervirens. Taxonomy (NCBI): domain Eukaryota; kingdom Viridiplantae; phylum Streptophyta; class Pinopsida; order Cupressales; family Cupressaceae; genus Cupressus; species Cupressus sempervirens. The sequence goes on from CM053788.1 coordinate 471,502,524, forward strand.
AGAAACCCTCCAAGGTGAAGGTAAAATTGGGGTGGGATGACACCCACATATCTTTATTGCTACAACAATAGATTTTACCTATTAGGACTACAATTTGATGACTTCTAATGATCTACCTTGTGAGGGGTCTACTTGGTTAAAAGTATTACACAACTATTGAGTCTACCTTGATTAAAGGATTTAAATTTACAATGAAGTAAATACTCTGTTATGAGATTTAACAAGGTAAGTTAAAACCACTCTGTTAAGAAATTTTCCTTGATACATTGGTTAGAATGTCTCAGTACCTAATCCTTTGGTTTTCTCTATGAAACTTATTATAGATCACCTCTCTTCAATGTCTAAATCTGATCTCCTTACCTCATTTTCTCTATTTTTCCCTTCACTGCTAGGTTCCTTTGTCCTTAGCTTTTTCACTCATTCACGATCTTCCTTTGCATACCTTCATACTCCTTTTCCATATTCTTCGATTTAGGGTTTGATCCCTTCTTAAATAGACAATCATGGAACATTCTAGATCATAGTCAATGATCCAAAATACATTCTTTTTCCATTTAACCCTTCTAATTTTCTAATTTGTTAACATTCCTTAATTGGGATTAATGCCTTTTGGAAAAATGTATAGTTTTCTCCTTAGTTGTCTCTACAATCCATAAATATCATATAGAAGTAGGAAAAAATGATTTACACAAGTGTTTGTGCGATTGCAAACACATATGCCAAAACGGGTTTACTCGGCAATTGAATGCTCTGACACTTAGCTGTAACTAACATTCATGTTGTCTCTTGACTTCTATAGATTCAAAATATTTTGGCTCACTCATCATAAGTTAACTTTACATCACTCAGTCTCTATATTTTTTACTCGGTATGTATAGTAGCTTGATCTCTACTGAGGTGCTCGACAACCTTTGACTTGTTCGGTATGTAGTGAAATATAAACAAGTCCATATAACTTAGCCTTCTTAGGATGGCTCAGTTGTAGTGATTACCAACCAATGTTGCCTAGAGAATGACTAAGTGTTGGACACTAATAGGAATCAAGGCTTAGAGATGAACAATTACACATATATTTCTTATATCCTCAATTACTTACAACAGACTTACATCCAAGGAAAATAACTTTCCTTTATACCAAGTCCTCAAACTAATTATTGAGTTAGCCTTGAAGCTTTCTAAATTTACAATTATAATAGGACCACATTAAGATAATACAATACACATTATATTACATCTTTTGACAATTACATAACATTGTCAGCTTATAATCTACACAATCCTTCACACATACAACATCAGACTTAGCGCGATCAACCACACCATCTTCATCATGTCTTATTCTTCTATACAACTACACTTAACCAGATTCTACCTCTGTTAGGAGATATAATCCAATAACCATAACTACTTCTTAGGAACTCTTCCAGAATGTTGTCTTTAATAAATGTTGAATAATTGTAAATTGTCTTAATCTTTCCTTATCCGCTCTTAAACAATCATCACAATACTTTGTAGAACATCTCATTAAGTGTGCATAGTCTCATCATGAATCCTTGAACCTCGTGATTTGAATCTCTGTCTACTATTATGCTAGTCTTTATAGAATCATTAGTATGTTGACATCAATGAAAAACATAGTCATGAATGCAACACACAGTCATGCTAAAGATCTCCCCAATGCTCCATCAATGCTAGGATACTCCCCTATAGGAATATCATTGAAATTCATGATAATAGAATGAGCTCAAACAATGTGCCAAAAGGAGATACCATTTTGTGGATAGAATCTACATAATGGAGGTCCCATGAGAACCTAATGCTATATCATGACATTGTTAGAGTAAGTTAAAAAAATCCATAATCAAATTGGAAAAATGACAATAGATCATGGATGAAATGTTGCATAAATTAGTAGAAGGTAAACAAGAAATGGATATTTATAAGGGCATGATGAAAAATCCATTAGAGGAAGGTAATATTTTCAATTCTCACATTACAACCATTGATGATGAACCTAATAGAGAACAAGATCCTACTTTGTATAAAATTCAAGAGAAGTTGAGGAAAGACAAGAGGAATGTAGATCTTCAAGGAGATTCATCCTTCAAATATTATGTATATATCCAAATGAGATTCTTGGTTAGAAACAATCATGTATACTACAAAAATGATATCAAACAAAAGATAGGATAGCTAAATTTATCATTTATTTATGGATCAGTGAAAACATCAACACGAGGATGGGTAAAGGGGAAAGACACTGATTTATATCTTAACTTGATGCTTAAGGATGAGGCAATCAAATTTGTAGAACTTCACCTGGAAAGCATCAAACATGAATGGTGGTATCATGGATGGTCACTCTCAAACATAATCAAATAAATTTGTATGCAAAATTCACAAAGAAACTTATGGACCTCTTTGACAAAAAACATTTGGAACTCAACTTCAAGGATCTATATCAACTAAATCATTCAAGATTGGTGAGAAATCACATTCAAGAATTTTGGAGACTATTAGTGTTGGTGACATATATCTCAGAAGAGATATTGATAGTGTTGTTAATAGATGTGTTAATGGAATCCCTGGAGGGTTGGGTCAAAGGATTCAACCTCAACATGCTCATTGAATTAATTAAGAAGGCATATAACATGACCATGTTTTATTTTTCCAAGAAATACATGCATTCAAGACCACCTCTCCCAAAAGAGTACAAAGACAATGAGACAATTCGTAGGAATAATTTGATGGATGAGGCCACTTGTTAGGAACTTCATAAGATAAATCTTTATTTTACTTGCAAGGAACCTTGAGAACCAACACATGGTTGTCTTGACAAGGGAAATATTCACTATATATAGGTGATACCTGATGACGAGGAAGAAATTAAAGTACCCAAATTACAAGAGACTAATCATGTAGGATTTCCAGACTTACAAAAAAATGAGGTTCCATTGCTACATTTTTTGTTACTTTTAGATGTAGCATAATTCAAGTTCATAGCACACTTCAAGGTGATAAAGTTAAATTCATGCTTAATGGAGCCATACTCAATTTTATCAATTATTATGTATTGTTAAGATTGATTTTCTAAGATGGATTTTCATACAGTGGCTCATGAGAGATATGAGGTCAAAGTGGTATCAATAACTTTACTACCCTTCACTCATGTGATTCCATGGATAATAATTACCATGAGAAGATATACATAAATGAATTCTTTGTAAGATGTAGATGAAATTGATTTTATATTGGGAATTAAATGGATGGAGACCCTTGACAACTACACAAAAAATTTCAAGAAGATGGAGTCTCTTTTTGAAGTTGATGAAAATAAGGTGATGCTAAGAGGGATGTCAAATAGAGGCTTCAAAGAAATTTTAGTAAAGAAGATAGAAGGAATTTTCAAAAGAGATATGATTTAAGCATATAACTTTGACATTGAGGATGTGAGGAAGAATGTGATGCCCAATCCTTTACTCAAGATATCTTCCATGTGACTATTTTTTTGATATTTTAAAAGATTGGAGGGGTTTTTTTTGGTTGAGTACTCCAAGAACACCTTTTCATGTCCATTTATATATGGTAAAATAGAAGATGACAAGTACAAGGTGGTTAATGATGTCATCTACTATAGTAATAAACTATATTTGGCACCTAAGTCAAAACTAAAGAAGTTGGTCATGGGAGAGGTTCATGATTCACCCTTAGTAGGATTGTCATGATCAAATTTATGACTTCTAGAGGGCAAGCGATCTCTAGGAAGGGAAGACTGTAATGTCCCTAAGATAATTGTATTGTTCAATTTAATAAATAATTTATATGATGTTGAAATTAAAGAATATCATTTGGGCCCTTTTTTATTTATTATTTTGTTATAAGTTTGGTTGTGTTGTCTCATTTTCAACCTTTCATGGAACTTTCCAAAGCCCATTTCTAAAGCCTAGTTTGGTATATTACTAGGCATGGTGAATTTTACATTGTATTTATATTTGCAAACTCCAATTGGAAGTTTAGTGTTGTCTCTCATTTTTGAGGTGCAATATAATCCATACTCTAGCACCTTACAATTTTGGTGGGAATCATCCCTAGCCCTATTCTACCTATGAATCTCAATTACTATAATCACATTTATATTTTTTCTAAAACTCTATAGTTTTTCCTCTATGAAATATCTCCATTATAATTGAATAATGTATCAAACATTGTTTCTATATATGGAATAAGTTAATAGCATTAAGTTCCTTACCATATTTGTGTTTTCATCCACAACCATATGTGTATCTTTGTTTATTCCTGCATCTGCATCCACTTCCATATCTATATTCCCACCTTCATCTACAACTATGTCCATGTTTTTATTTTCATACACATTTATATGTGTTTTCATATGTGAGGATTAGAGAGACAAAAAGAACAATTACATGCAAACATAATTGTTGACATAGAAGTCTACACCCTTTCTTGAGGTGTGACCCTCAAGAGACCTCATGTAACATGAAAATGACCTCCAAGTATGGGACTTGCACTTTGAGGTTGAATCTTTAGAAAAGGTTGACTTCCTTACAATTAGGATGCACCTAACTACACTTTGAAGGAAAAGGGAGAAGGAGATGCAGGAAGGAAAACTACCTAGTCCAATCTAAAGAAGATGATGCACCAAATTGAAATGGTTGTAGCTCTACTCTTATATGCACAAAACATCAATGAAAAGCCCAAATACAATAGTCTTGACTCTATTCTACTCTCAAAGAATCACATGCATGTCTAGAACTAATCAAATGTTGAACAAAAAGACATCTTCATAATACAACATTCATCAACAATTTTGAACACAATGCATAAACCTTAAAACTTAGGAAGAAACATTCAAGACAAAGCAAAATACATGCACAAATCATGAATGCAAAGAAGAGGTAAAAAGAGATCTATTTCATTAATGGAAAGCAAGGAATAAAGTTTCAGAGCATAAGGCTACTATAAGTAGACATGATAGAATAGGGAAGAACCCTCAAAACATATTTACAACTGCCTTTTATAGAGTTCAAGCATAACTCTGATACTACATTGATACTTTAAACTCAACCATTGAGTTGGGTTTTAGAGGAGAGCAATAACTGCTGAGCAGAGGAAATCATGATTAGATGCACATCTCCATACAAAAGATCTAATATTTTACATGCAAATCTAGTTCTGAGGAGACAAAAGCAATGACCATCACTACTCTGATTGGGTAGATGGACAACCAGGTGGCAGGATGATAAAATCTACATTTACTAGGCATGGGGAACATGAAAAGTGGTTTTAGGCAATCAAACAGATCTAATTTTCCATCAATGAGCTACTTCTCTTTGTATTCACAGCTATGCTAGGTTGGATATGCCATTGAGTCAATTGCATTCAACCATCAAAACTTTCCACGTGGCCCAATATCCTTGAAGTATCCCACCATTTCATCTAGATTTCCATCTTTTATGTTGACCTATTTCTTTTCTCATTCACAGCTTAACAACCTATTTTCTTCATTATCTATTTAGCCATGCAAAGTTGCTACTGACCTCATTTTATGTTTGATCACTGCATCGTATCTTGAAATCATTTTAACGTTCTAACTATTGCAACCTTGCAACACCATGGAATTAACCATTTTGCACCCTTGCAATAGTTAGGGCTTTAACATTTGTTTTACTTGCAAAACTATGAAGCCTCTATCTTTGACTATGTCACCTCTTTGCAACTTAAATAATCAAAGCTTTTTGATGGAGTGATATTGATCAAAATTATCTACCTTCATTCGATGAACAACTCCTTGAAAACATATCCTTGTGATGATGTGATGAAATCAACCCTCATGAATTGGGCCCACAGAACATGTGTTCACTCACCAAAAACTCACAACCTAGAATTGGAGTTCAATACTTAACCTCACAAACATGCACTCAAAAGAAATTTGTGGCTTCATAGCCCTAATTCTAAGTTAAGCTTGACCAACTGTGACTGTGAGAACAAGGCATGAGGTAGACTATTGTAGTTAACTCTACATGGTCACAACTTGAATCTATTTAAACTTGAAGTTTCCTATGATCACACGACTAACTGCATTCCTAATTGTTCCCACCTTCGCAACCCATCTTGCGGTTAAGGCATAAACCGGAGTGACAAGCAATGGAAGGCAGTTGCATGGTCGCAACTTGAAATCTTTTAAGGATATATCATGGAATATAAAAGATTTGAAGGTTTAGGGATATAAAGGGTATGACCAAGGTTTTACATGTCCCTTTAAAGTTTGCATGGCAATAAATGAATAGTCCAAAGGACGTGGACATGGTTGTCACCCTGGATTTCATGAGATTGGTCAACATTCAAAGAATACAAGGGGGCTAAAATGGTTCACATTTTTGGAAACTCAGAGGGGATGCTTTCCTACTAAGCATGAGATCAATGGCCATAAGAAATCCATTAGGCTATAGAGTCACAAAAAATGAGCTTGCTCTACAAAACCAGGAAACTACAAGCTCTGCAACTACAAAATTTTAGAACTTTTCTATCTCATAGAAAAATAGCTTTTGCTCGTGCACTTCTTGAAAAATTGAAAAAGGTAAAAAAAACCTACTCTATTATGTACATGAATTTAGAAAAATGGAAGGTTAAATAAACCCATTGACTGGTTTGTTAAAGTAGTTGCCCTTCCTTGCCAGTTGATTTCTTCTTCCATGTGAATGTGTAACTAAAGATAGCACCAAGCATGACAAGCATGTTGCTACAACTTGAAGCGTCTTCCTAATGCTAAAAACAATGAATCTTTCCAACACTAGAAGAAAAGTAGACTTTCTCCTCCTTGTATAACTCTTCCTCATGCTATGGAATGAGCATGAATGGGAGAAACATGCATTGTTGTAGAGCTAGATACTTGATAAGGCATCCTCTTGATGGAATAGGGTCAAAGGAATCATCCTTAACCACTCAGTTGTGCTTTGCAACCTTTGAATCTTCTTGGCTAGCAGGGGCTAGCTTTGATGGTATGGTTGGTGGTGTATGTTCTTCTTCATGTTGTAGCTGCAACATGTATTCCTTGTCAAGCCTGACTAAATCCTTGCAAACAAGGGGTTGCACCTCCTGCACTTGTATAGGCTCTTGTGATGTTGGAGGGATGGATGGTTGTATCTCTTCTGCCTTTGATGTAGCACTCATAATGCTTGTCAACCTCTCCTAGTGTTCTATCTCATATTGTTCCTTTTGTGCAGCCAACTCCCTTGCAATAACTACTTTATACTCTTGTTTTTGGGCCACTAGCCTCCTCGCACACTCTGCCTCAAATTTCTTTGAAAGCTCTGCCTCTAGTTGTTTTAACCTCATCTCTCCCTCTAGAGTGTTTGATGGTTCATGACAACAATTAATATTCCTTGAACTTGAGGCAATGAAGTCAAGGCCTCTTCCTTCTCCACCATATCATGGGAGACTTCCTTCTACAACACTGGGTCTAGCTTATTTTCCTTATGTAGTAGGTCCTTAGGCTTTAACTTAGGCCCAAAAGCCAATTTTTTTTTTCAAGAGTAGGAATGACTTTATCCTCATTTGTCTCTTTCTCCTCCACCCTTGGCAACAACTCAATATCAATCTAGGGAGTTGGAGACTCTTAATCTTTTCAATGAGGAATAAAGATCTAGAGAGGCCCACTCCTTTTGAAGCTAGCAAACTTGCATTTAGGTGGCTCTTCTTCAGATAGATTTGGCAATGTTTCTTGTGAGTGGGCCTTTGGATCTTGTGTGTTGTTTTGCAAAATAGGAGGGCTACTCTGCAAAAAATGAGAAAATTTTCTTCTTGGAGATTCTTGTAATGTAGCAGCTTGCATCGTCACAACTCTCTACATTTGGACAAGCTTGATTCTTGCCTCTTCATACATATTCTTCTGTCTTAATTCTTCCTCCTACTCCTACTACAAATGGAGAATAGCCTCTTAAGCCTTGTTTAAAATATCAAATGCCTTAGACACTAAGGTGCGAATTCTAGGACCATTCTCCCACATCTTCATGCCATCATTCAACTCCTTAAGCCAAGAAGTCATAAGGAGCTTAACATAGGAAAATTTCTCATAATTTATTTCTGGGTATGGATTTTCCACATAGAAGAGGACACAAGACACAAAGATGTAATGTGGTTCATCCAATCCTTGGGCTAAATATACCAAACAATGAGTCCAATATTATTACTATCTAGTGATTTCAACTTGATTACAATCTACAGTTCTTTCCAATTCAATACTGCTGCAAGAAGTTACTATCTCATCATACATAATGAAATCCCTAACCCTAAGCCATTTTATACAAGCTTTTTTTTCTTAAAAAATTAGGGCTAGATTATTGTGTCTTAACAAGTTAACCTAAAAAATACTTGATGACTTAACCTTAGAAAATGATTGACGAGTTAACTCAAAAATCCTTGATGAGTCAACAAATTTTTTTTGTCAAAAGTGTACAATACTTTCCTAATCAATCACCATATATCAACAAAATCCACATATGCATCTATGTGTGTGTCTTTCTTTGTGACTATACATGTTCTTTCATGTGTGTCTATATGTGTGGACATGTCTATGTTCACCTATGCATTCACATTTTCATCTTATGTATATCTTGATTTGTGTCGACATCCACATTTGTCTCTATATTTTTTTCCTGCATCTACATTTGTGTTTGTGTCTATGTCTACATCTATATTTGTGACCACATTCCCATTTGTATTAGTGCGTACAACTATGTTCATGTTTGAGTCCATTTTCATGTCCATGTCTATGTTTTCATTTGCATATATGTCTATGCCTTAGTGTTCCTTAACTATATACAGTGAAAGGGAGGTATACAATGAAGGGCCTTTGTGCTTGTACTTTCCCTTGTGTTTCCCATGTGTGATGGTATTGACCATTTGAGGAAGTTTCATAGGACATATGGGGAGAGACAAGATGTTTCATATGGAGGTAAGACAAGAGGTTTTTTGTATAGGGGAAATAGTAAGAAAAGGGGCTGTACATGACATTACATATCTTTACAACTGTTTTGAGATTCTAAGAACTAGGAAATTTGGATTCAAAGTTATTTTTTATACATCTTATTTCTAGTTGTACTTGTTCTTAATCATTTCCCCTTATACTTACTTTATTAGATAAGATCTATCATTAACATTTCATTTCCAAATCATAGCAAAAAAGGAATAGAAACCCTATAGGTATACATCTTGTATCAGCATCCTTCCTCCTTTGGTTGTGCTAATCAAATTTACTTTCTAGTGGTTTTTAATTCCAATGTGTGCTATGGATTGAGAAGTTGATCTATAAACTAGGATTTACAAGTTTTATAACTTTAATCCAAATACATATTTAATCCCTGATCTAGGTAGTAATTGCGTGGTATGTATTTTAAACCATTGAAATTACAAGAAAATTTATCCTTTAAAGAAAATTAATCAACTATGTGTTTAATTACAATAAAAACTTAAAGAATTGAAAGAATAAGAAAAAGAATAAAGAGACACAAGCAATTTGATATGGAGTTTGTCCAGATAGGACTATGTCTCTAGGTCTGCTTCTTAATTGGTGGACCGCTCTATTAATTCTGTCAAGCAAAACACTTTGTTACAAAATCCAAGCTTCGAACATTCATAGTCTCTTCTATGCACTTGAAAGAACTAGACAATGCCTTTGTGCTTACAAATTCTCTCACAAGGAAAACTATTCCTTTACAAAAACTCTCTCTGCAAAAATTCTCCAAGACTATTTTTTTTTTTCTCAAGGACTAATTTCCATCTCAAGAATTACAAAATTTCTCCCCAAGAATTTACAAAAATTCTCTAATACTCATCATCCTTACAAGAGAGAAATAACCCCCTTTTATACAAGCTTATTTGCCTATATTTGACAAATCTCCCATTTTTACATAACAATCCCTCCGTTACAACAAATTCTTACAAAATAATATAGTACCCAAAAATGAATGATCTATAATTTTAATATTATTTGGCTCTCCTTATAAATAGCATTAGCATTTGTATCCTTAATTATAGGGAAGATATATTTTGAGAGATCTTGTTATTTTATAGGGGTTTATTCATAAGCCTTTAGTAAATGACACATGTTTTGATTTTTGTTTTTTAATAATTTTGTGGCCATTTTGTTAGAAAATATAAACCCACAAAAATAAGGGTGCTTGAAAATAGGGAGCTCCTTTTTCTAAGGTAAAAGTAATTTAGCAATATCTTCCACATTTTATCTTAGATTTTGATGAAATAAACACCGTTAGAAAGCTCTTAAAAAACTCTTCGCAATGATACCAAGATTGACCCTTTTTCATGACTTTATTTTTTTTACCTTTTTCTAAGTCCTCTGATTTTGCCAATTTCACCAAACCTTTAACTAAGCATAACTTCTACATGTGAGATCCTTTTGACCCCGTCCAAGTTATGTTGGGTCTAATTTTTTGAGATCTTTGGAATGATGTTGAATTTGAGAGATTCTAAGATTGTGAAAATTTTAATCTTTCTAGATCCACCTCGATCAGAAGTAGTAGCTTCTGAATTGCTTATCATTTCACACATCACATAAATATGGAATCAATACATCTTATTCATCCCCATACTACCCCTAAGGGAATGGTCACATAGAGTTGGATGATAATAGGTTGAAGAATATCATAAAGAGGATACTTGAATAGAACTAGAAGCTAGAGAATTCCAAACTTAAGTTGGCACTGCGGTCTGATAGAGTTATAGAGAAGAAAGGTATTGGTAAGGAACCTTTGAATTGGTCTTGGTACCCATGCTAGGATATCTCTAAATAATAATTTTCCCATTTATAATTTTATCAAGGAAGAAGAAATTAATGTTACTAAGATAATGGAGTAAAGGTTGGAAGAACTTATGGAATTAGATGAAATCATAAGTGAATCTCAAAAGAGAAATTCCAAGTTATAGAAATAAGTCAAATATTTATTACAAAAGAATAACAGATAGGGAATTTTCAATTGGTGAGATAGTATTTTAGTGGAATGTTAAGGCACAAGAAATGTGGAAAAGTGGAAAATTCAAGGTGCTATGACTTGGAACATTTTTCATCACTAATTTCAATAATGAGAACTCATATTTTATAAAAAAAACTATGAATGGTGAAATTCAAAAACTATCAATGCATGGATAGTTCCTGAAACTATTATTCTCATAAATTCACATCAATGTATAATAGGTTGTATTTATGTGTAAATAAGTTAGGGATAATTTTATTTCTATTGTGTGTGGTGTTATTTAGGTTTAGATTTTATCTCTCAAATATAACATGGGTTCTTGTGTTGAATTTAGTCCAACTATTCTCAATTAGAGTCATTATTAAGACTGTAAAATGTGAGTGTATTGTAATGCAAATTTTAACATTTTAGCTATAAATTTCACATTGAGGTTTAAAATTAAAAATAAAATCTATTGTGCCCTAAGATTTGTCCTTCTTATATTTTTTCAACCACTTGTTCAATATATTACCTATATTGAAGTCATTTTTATGTCCTCTTGGTCATTTATTTACTAGCCCCTCATGCTTGTTACCCTTCTGATTGATCAATATGTTTTCTTCATATTCATGTTTAATTTTTCCTTAGTCACTAGTCAATTATTTTATTTTTTATATCCTTGTCATCACAATAGTGCTCCCCCTTTAAGTCATAACATTTATGCATTTAGGGTCATGGAATATCCTTCTTAACTATGAGGGTATCCCCTTCCGCTATAGGAAGTGTCGCAAGGTTGGTCACCTAGCTGCAGGCTACTCTGCTGGAAAATCAAGATCGAAAATGCCTCCTTGGTGGAAGGGGGTCTCAGAAGATCACTACATGGTACATAAGGTCATCTTTGGAGGGGATGATGACTCTCTTCATGACATTTTGGTGGAGGATTCTGCTGCTGTTCTTGGCATTTTGTCCAAGGATCATCCCTTGGCTCCTTTGGTTGCAGCAAATCGGCCTCTGGATTTTGTTGTCCCATCTTTTGGCGATTTGATGGTGGCTCCTCCTTTGGCTCCTGTTGTGGATGCAGTTGGTTTGTCTTCTATTGATTTAAGGGCAGCCCCCTCTTTGGCTCCATCTTAGGTTGTTGTTCCTTCTCTTGTTTCTGTTGTAACTTCCTCGATTGCAGTCTCTTCCCTAGCTTTAGGGGTTTCTGGGCCTATTTGTGGATTTGCTAATTCTCAAAGCCAAAAGGCTACTAGTTTGGTAGGGGTTGGAAGGACCACAGTAATAAGAAATATGGTCATGCCCTCCACTTCTAATTTATCTAGGATGGACCTTCCTGAGGCTCCTTCTCAGGTCGTAGAAGATCCAGTTGTGGTCTCTTCCTTGGTCTCAGGGATTTTTGGGACTGGCTCTCATGCTGCTAATTTATGATGGCAGAAGGCTGCTAGTTTTGTGGAGGATGGATGGACTACAATAAAAGGAAAAAAGATCAAGCCCTCCTCTACCTCTTTTGATATGGCATTACATTCTCAAAAGAAGGGATCTAAAGGCAAAGCCTAACTAGTTTTTGGCTCGTTGCTCTTTGTTCTGTCCCTTGGTTTTAGGCCTGTTGTTCTTTGTTGTGTATCTTGCCCGAGGAATTTTTTCCCTTTTCTTCTTTGGGTTTCAGGAGCCCCATCAAAACCTGTGTTGGTAGTTGTTGAGTTGCCATATTGGTCACCTTTTTTCTGGTGATTTGTTTCGTTGGCCTTTTGTTTGACCATTGTCCTTTGGCTGGGCTTTAATTGCTTATTTTCAGCCTTATGTATTGTTTTAACTTGGGTTTCAGGATCCTTGTAAAACCTTTTTATCTAGTCAAAAACATTTGTGCATTTAATTAAATCCCTTGAGGGTTAGGAAGGACATCATAGTTTAAGTCTTTGGTAATGCCTCAAACCCTGTAAAAATGTGATTAGATCCCATACAACATTAGCTTAATTCTAAAGAAGAAAAATGTGCTAAATTATAAGGGCATGAATCCTATATCAAATAATGAACACAATTCATGTATAACTGTTTCTACATAACCCATAATAGATCTAAAATTAATATATAAGGAGAATCCACATGCAAGAAAAATAGACAAGTACCCACAAAAAATGTGACATAAGATATGCCCTGGGAGGAAAAATCCAGCCTCCAAAAGCATCCATCACCATGTATTATTCAGCAAAATCACCACTGCAATACAACCATGCAAGCCTTCAAAGCCATAGCCACAACCAAGCAATCTGTCATGATCCCTAATAATGATAGATAATAGCCTAAAGGATATAAACTAATATGATCTATCCTTGGTCTAATTATATAATATATTAATAATATGATAATGATATATTTTTAAGAATATACAAGTTGCCATAGACGTCCTTTAATGTACACACAATATAGTCATTTTTCTTATAATTAATTTAATAATACATTTATTCATTTTACTTACAATTTATATATAATCTAATCATAATAATCATATTAAGATGATAACATTAATTATTTAAGAATTATATAATAATAATTATTTAAATTAACAATAAATTCTAATAAATAAAATTTAATAAACTATTTACATAAAGTTAAATGATAAATGAATGAATATTAGTTAATTGTAATCATAATTTAATATTCACTAATACAAAATAACAAAAAATGCCAATTATAGAATGGCAAGTATTTTTAATAAATTATTTTGATTACCTAAGAAAAGAGCCAAGGGGCACGTCCCTTGAGTCGTATTTATAACCATTGACATAACAAAATCAAAGGGCATGAAGAAAAATACAACAAAAGAATGAAAAAATAAATTTGAATTTTAAGGAGAAATGGACAAAAATGAGAAATCTGAGTAATGTGACAAGGGGACATTACAATTGGTATTAGAGCCTAGTTTTCCTACTAGCATGTGATGTCATATCTAAACTTGATTTTGCCAACCTACAATAAAAAGAGTAGAGAATGAAGAAAATTTGATAATTAATATATTGGCAAAAAAATCATACAACTAGGTAGAAACATTACATGCTATTAGAATGGGGCAATTACTGGGAATGAATTTTCTCTTGTGGACTTAATTCTTTGAACTATGTCGACCTTGAATCTTACCAGCTAGAATGATATAACATGATGTATTGGTGTATTGTGTTAGGTGTATTATACAATGCAATAATATGAGCTATAAATGATATGGAAAAATCTAGATGATTATATATTGTCAAGGTGGAACATATCACTAATCTGCATAGATATAATTATTGTAAATACAATTCTTAAAGGGAGAGAATGTTGTTATAAGAAATATCTATTGACTTTTCATTATTTGGTATCAAGTAATCCATCAATGAAAATAGTAAATTGAATAAGCAATGGAAATATTTCCAAGTGTCAACAAAAGTGGAGTAATCAAGCATGGAATCAAAAGAGAGTAAGTGATTAGTGAGGCAAAATATTTTAAGCCCATACTTTCAATGACATAGATGTAAGAAATTTTAGACTAGGTCACATCCTATGGGATTATGAGGTGAAGACCAAAACAACCATTAGGGAGAATTATAAGTTTACAATAAAATGTCATAAATGATGCCTGAATTGGAGCCCATCTTCAAACATTCATTGAATGAGATGTAATTATAATAATATCATTTTCACTCATTTTTACCCACTCACATAATCCACATTGTGAAATCCTTAGAGGTTGTTGAGACATCATTAAGGAAAGTTATTCGTCAGTTCCAAACTACCATCAAAATCTAAAATGACTTTCTCACTCAGTCATTGGGTTCGAGTTCTCAAATGGTCACCAACCACATTTGGGGATAGTTAATATCACTCTCAGAATAATATCAATAATGGTATTCCCATTTGATTATATGTTCTATAGATGATCATTCAGCAAGGAGTACTACAATTGTATATTGTTGATGCGTAGCTAGCAAATATCATATAAAGTACAATAATTCATGAAAGAATGGACCGTCCAAGGAAGCACAAAATAAAGAGTAACTCATGAAATAATGTATCATCCAAGGAAGCACAAAATATTAAATAAAAAGGACATTACAAAAATGATAAGTATTTGAACATTACACAATTAAATGGTGGCAGAAAAGGTGGAAGGCTTTCCTAGACAAGGGTTACAAAATAAAGTCAAAGAGCTACCTGAATTTTTTGAAATGTACAATATCAACTAAATGATATACATTCAACTTAATCATATATTAGATAATGAGACAGTGACAAAAATTCGAACAGGATTAAATTTGACGCCATTACAGGATGCAACTAAAAAATCTTTGTATTTTTCTATCAACATGGCCAAACTAGGACAAATTATATATCAAAATTTATGAAAAAGCCAACCTAGATCCAATGATGAGGTCATTCTACAAGATCCCCCTAAAACCCTCATTTAAATGAAACAACCCAAAAAAAATCCTTTTGACCAATAATTTCACATGCCAAAAATCTTCCAACATTCCATCACAACGAAAAACCAAACACCCTCAGATCTGCAACTAACAACCTACGAAAGCCATACATCTTGCCCTTTCTATTATCCTCTCATGCATTCCCATGGATTCAATATGGGTTACAAGAATAAAATGATAGCTATGATACCACTTTTAAGGAAACTTGTAACAAAAATATAATCATTTCCACATAACCCATAATAGATCTGAAATAAATATATAACTAGAATCCACATGCAATAAAAATAGACAACATACCCACAAAAAATGTGACACAAGATATACCCTAGGAAACCCTCATTGAGGGAAAAACTCAGCCTCCAAAAGCATCAACCACCACTATTATTCAGTCAAATCATCATTGCAGTACAACCATGGAAGCCTTCAAAGTCATAGCCACAACCAAGAAATCCATGTGAACAATCATGAATCCACACATCCCCTGTCATGCTTCAAAACCTTCACAAGCGTTCCCTTGGCTAACCTGTCAAGCCTTGTCTTTCTCGACCCTTATATTTTCCCCTTTTTTCTTATCTCTACAACTAACCTTGTTGTTGCTTATATAGTAGTAAGTCCCACAAAACCACCAAGTGGTATTACATAAACCATGTGCTACCTAATCCATTGACCCCACATTTAATATTAGCCATTTAATTCTTTTACCTAATATTAGATAATTACATCAAATATTATCACAATGTTACAATACAACTCATCAAGTATATCCCATGGAAATCTCTACATGTTGCACATCCATCTAGGTGCTCCTAGATACAACATTATATAATAAAATAAAATAATACAATATAAAAATATTATGCAATGTGTACAACACACATAATCTGAACATGCCTAGCCATCAGTTGTTACAAGATATGCTAGGGTCTAAGAGTACAACTGCTAGGGAATTTTTTTAATTAAATCATGTTTTTGTGATGAATATTGATGATCATGATGATTGTTAAGTCTAAAAAAATAATAGTTAGAGATAATAGTTATCCTTGTTAGTATCCTCTAGCCATATATGTATACAATTAAATAATATAACCTTGCATCCTAAAGTGGTAATCTATAGATAGCTCACATGTTTGAGAGATGTTCAGACCAATCATTATCATGAAAAGAGTGCAAGGGAATAATTAGAGATGATGTGATAATAATAAAAAGTTGTACCTAAGATAATAAATGCAATAAAACATTTTTAACATGCACTAGGTTAAGATGAAGAGTTGACGCACAACATGGAGAATCTAGCAAAGGAGAACACTATCAATTTGTGTCATGCCAATGTATTTCTATGTGACTCATAAACTAAAGGTATCTATTTGATGCCATAATGTTACAAGTTTTCATCCAGTTTGGAAAGCTTGAATGTCAAGACTCATTTTATGTTACACCTATTTTCTAGATTGTCTTGGGTGACTCTCATGACTTTTTAACTTTGTCATTTGGACCTTGACCTAGGTTGATGGATTTTGGATAATATTTTTTCTTAGAAATTAAATTATTTTCTTTCTTTGTTAATTGTGATAAAAATTATGTTATATGATTTGAATAATGTCATGATTTCATATGATGCACGTAATGATTTTATACTTCTATAATGATGTTGACAATTAATATTATTTTATCAAATAGATGAAAATTGAAAATGAATTAGTAGTTATTATTTAATTTTGATGATAACTTCAGGCATTGACCTAGTGATGTGTCATTGAGTGTGTCTCAGTGGTTGTAGGAAGAAGGTGAGAGTGTGGTCAAGGTAGAGGAGGCTAGCTCCTCAAATAGGTAGGTCAGACCATCTAATATCTTGAACACATCATGTACCATATTTTTCTTTTTGATTTATCAACATATAATTTTTCCTTGTATCATGTCAAACTTGAGTTTTGTTTCTACTTTAACCTCTTGAAACAAAAACATGACATGATAAATAGTAAATTATTTTGTTTTACACATTTATGGTAAATGTTGGTTGATTAAATGGGAAAGAAAAATAATGCAATAAATTAAATTACCTTATTGAACAATGCATAAATTGATGTATATTATATTAGAATATCATGATGTGTAACATTGCACTTAATTCTTTTATTTTATTTTCAATTTAATAAAATGGTTAAAATATAATAACGTCCAAACTTATTTTATAAACCTTGTTTATAACAGTCTTAGAAAGAAATTGATTCTTTGAAAGATATTAATGAAAACGTGTATTTCTCAAGATAGTGATCTTGTTTTAATATGAAATCTTATATTTTTAAAATAATATATAAAATCCGAATTATCAAGGAGTGATGGTTACTCAATGATTGGCTCTAAATGGGAAAGGATGGTAGACCATGACTCTCTACATCTTTAATAAGGGAATATGTGAAAAATGTTTTTCCATATTAGAATAAAGGAATGGCATAAGGGAAGAGGGATGATGCACAAAAGGAGAAGAAGATAAATGGTTTAGTGGAGGAAAAAGAAGGAGAATTTGGGATTCCCTGTGACAGAGTTTGGAAGGGAGGGGAATTAAGCTTTTTAATTTCTCGATCTAGGTTCTTCTATTCTTTTTTGATCCATGTTAATTTGATCTTTATACTACCTTTACTTGAGATGTGTTTTCTAATTAAGTAGGCATTTATCTATGCTTGGCAAAAATTTATCTGTGATGTGCTTGATTCAAATAAGTAACACCTCATCTTATTTTGATTGGAACATAGGCCCAATACTCTTTGGAAAAAGCATGAGTTATTGATGTCGTCTATTGTTACAATATTTTTTTCTATGTTGTGACTTAGTTCCTATATTTCATTGTATTTAATAGAGCTTGAGTCATATTACCACATGGATCCTTTTATCAAGTGTTACAACTGTGTGTGTGTTATAGAGAAGGCAGGGATAAATGTTTGTTTGGTTGAAACACCATGTTAACCTCTCTTGATGATTTGACTCTCTCTCTCTCTCTCTCTCTCTCTCTCTCTCTCTCTCTCTCTCTCTCTAGTTTCCTACCTATGAGACCATCATTTCCTTTGGAGTAGTTGCAATTGGTATTTTGTGTTGGGAATATACTCAGTGCCACATAATAGACCTCTAAGTTGTACAATTTGGAATTGTATGTGTCATTTTTTTTTCAAAGCTTCAATTTATTTGAATAGATGGCAATGGTCATTTACTAGTAAGAATGGAACAATATAACTCCAAACACTTTTAATTTTATTTCAAACTATTTTATTGAGTGATTGATGGGATTATTATATGAAAGGATAAATTTATGAATACAAATATAACTTTTTCTCTTTCATTTATTTCTAAACTATAACTTTCTTTTATTTTTGACACATAAGAATGAGAAGCTAAATAATAAGATGGACTCTTATCGTCTTTTGTGCATTCTAGAATCATAAAACCTTAGGAATAGGTATTCTTTTTTAAATTGTAAATTGACCATTTTAGTAGATTTTAAGAGGGGTGAATGATTTCATTATAGGATATTCTATTGTTTATTTTATGAAATTGGAAAGAAATCAATTTTTACTATTGTATTAAGAAAGTATATGTAGAATAATGTTTTAGTCAAGATTTGTATTTCCTTGTATGATTGTGTCTTTCATGTTTCTATGGGAGGTGTGCCAAATGTGGATCACTAGAGAAGGGTAGAACTGAAAAATGACGTATTTTTCATTCTATCTTTCAATTTAATTCTAGTTTTTAAGTTCTTTGTCTAAGGCCAATTCTTCATATGTATATTTATATACTTGATTATTTTCTCATTTCCATGTCACTCCATGATTATGTTTTACATGTTAGGAATATGTGGTATTGTATTTAGTTTCATGGATAGTACACTATATCCATTCATTTATCTTGTTCTGAGTTGGTAGACTTCTTGGGAAGGATCAAGGAGTTCTTTGTATTAGGAAGAACCCCAAGGAGCTAACCTATCTATGGTTGGCTGAAATAGTGCTTGGGCCACACTCTCATCTCAAGTAGCATATGGACATATGTTCAAGAGCTAATGGGACATGGATTTGCATATGGATAGTCATCCAAGGGCATCTTATGCATCAAATCTCATTATGCAATTTATATTGATGTATTGATTGATGTATCATGGTCATATTGTATATTGAGAGATGTTTGAAAAGTTGGTTGGCATCTGTTGTAAAATGTTATGTTATGACATTTGTAATATTATCTTTCCTCTTAATTTCTAAAATACTCATTTATTATTTAGTTATTGTTGTCTAGTTAGATTTGGATATAGTTTTGTCATATATTGATCATTTTTGCATTTTTTGGATATAAATGATGTGACATATATGCTTAGTTTGGATAGAAGTCCTTAAATTTAATGAAAAGTTGAGTATTACATTGGTGTAGGAAAAAGTATAGTGCTGACAAGGCTTGACAAAGTTTTTTGACTTTGTTTCATTTCAACATCAAAGAAGAACGATGACTTATATTTGAAGTGAAAAATGTTCACGACTAGTTGATGGAGATGAATGATTAAGATTTGAAGTAGAAAATTTGCAAGGTTATTAAATAGGTGACTTTTCATATCATGTGATTAAATTTGGGAAAAATGGCACAGAGCACTAAAAGTTTCTGATAAATAAATGTGAGATTTTGGTCATCATTATACACAACTATGATCATTAAAGTAGAGAAAATAGTTTAATGAAAATGGTGGTGTTCTTAAATATGATTAAGTGTTTAGAAATTACATTGAAGAAGAAGTGAGAATATTTTTTCATCCTCTCAAAAGTATGAAAGTCTTGAAGGTTTTCCTATGGCTATTGTAGAATTTCATTTATTGTTGTAGTTTTCTAAGAAATTATGATTTTATAAACTTAGTGTTGTAAAACTATCATCTTCTAGATCGAGCTAGAAACAAAAAGGGTGGGATTTGAACCAAGACTTTTTAGACATGTTCCTAATTTTCTTTATATCCCAAAATTTAGATAAGTTCTATTGGCATGTGATTGTGTTCATGCTTGTAGAGGATCCACTCACATCTTTGTCTAGTTGGGAATTGTTTACTTTCTTCTTTTAGAATAGGGTACCATCACCTCCTATTTGTTACCATGGAATCTTAATCTTGAAATTTTATAGATGTAGATTTTCATAGAGATTTTGATTAAAACATATTGTCTTGCCTCTAGAAATGTTAGATGGGGGAGAGGATAGCTCTAGTGAATATAGAAAAAATAAGTATCTCTAAGGCATTTATAATATTAGAAGCTACATACACACATGTAAAATTGGAGGAAGAAGTTGTTGAAAGGTGCAAGGAAACACTTACAAGGATGGAGGTACCCATATATAGAACAAGGAAATCAAAAGTAAACCAATACCATGTTGGAAACTATAATTGGAACAATTCTTACATTGTCATTAATGTCAAACCTTATTGGTAAGACAACTATCGGAGTAGATTGTCATATCAAGATGACTGATGAAGAGGATTTGAGAAGAAGAAAATAGAAGGACACAGAGAAAAGGTTAAGTTATTAGGAACTACAATGGGTACCTTATTAGCTAGTCCTTGACAAGATAATATGATTATTTACTCATAACACAAGTGGAGAATATAGTTGTACTAAATCCTAGAAGAAGTGATCAAAGAAAGCCCAAATGCATAGGCTTGACCGAGAAAAAGAGTAGATGATTAAAGAACTAGACTTTTATGTGGAGTGATGCTAGAGTTGACCAAGTGATAGTATAAGCTGAGCATATATAGTGTTGACCAAGAGTCAGTATCAACCAAGTATCAACAAGCATGATAAATTAGAATAGTTTGTATCGATCGAATAATTCAGTGATGATTGGGTGTAAGAAGCCAATGTTGGTCAAGTGACAACATTTAACATATTATGAGGCAATATTGATTTCTAGTAGACAAAATTGAATTATTGGGAATATGGAAGGTGTGTTGAAGATAAGGATGGATGACTTTGATCTAAATTATGAATTCAAGTTACAATACCTAGTGTAGAACTTGTGGTATTGTGACTAAATTGAAAATAGTTAAAATGCAAAAGTAGATGTTTTGCAAGCCAAAATGTAATCCATTCATTTCAAAAAATAGAGTTTATACAAGTTTGATGGATCCCAAGGGTCACCATTATCCCTTGGATATGAAAAAAAAAAGTCCATAAGCTAAATAATTACAAAATAAACTCTAACAACTATAAAAACTATAAAAAACTATATTAAAATCTATGTCTACTTGTAGAAGTTGTAACTTTCTACTCATAGCTTGAAATCATGAACTATCAAAATTTCTAGAAGGATCTTCTAGAGTTCGACATGTATTATTTGAAGTCTTAAGCATAGTGTTGTGACTTCTTGGCCCTGCTGAAGCCCAAAAATGCCCCAAAGACCTTTGAAAATGCAAAATACTAGAACTTAGAAAATACCAAAAAAATGGATTTTGATATTTTCCCATTTTTACTTGTGCCAACATCCTTTGAAT
Organism: Cupressus sempervirens; assembly: GCA_028749045.1. Taxonomy (NCBI): domain Eukaryota; kingdom Viridiplantae; phylum Streptophyta; class Pinopsida; order Cupressales; family Cupressaceae; genus Cupressus; species Cupressus sempervirens. Next base: position 471,524,477 of record CM053788.1, read on the forward strand.
CTTCTTGGACTATGTTTTGATCATTCCTTCCTCGAGAGGAAATGGGCCCCATTTCATCCACACTTTGCATCAGTTGTGGAAAATGAAGCTGGATTTGTTCACATGTAAGCCATTTTCCCTGTTGAACAAATTGTTCTACTTTTACCACACGATACAAATAGATTCTTTCATTCCTCAAATTCTTTGTGACAACTTCCACAATTTTATCACTTTGAAGTGGATTGATAGCTTTTGGATTCAGCTCTGTATGACTGATTTCTTTAGCAACATTTGCAATATCTAGTCAAGGAGGGAAATATGGCTTCAATAGTTCTACATTGAAGTTTGGATCAATACCCAAAAAATGGAGGCAAGTTGAATTCAAATACATTTTCACCAACTTTCTTTATAATCTTATAGGGACCATAATGAAGAGGATAAAGCTTCCTATGAGGGGTTTGTAAGCATTCCTTTTGGAAATGCAACCATACCTTATCGCCAACTTGAAAATTATGAGGAGTTTGATGCTCATCATGCCTCTGTTTATACTTCTTAGTGGTATGCTCCAAAGTTTCATGAACTTGTTGCTGCAAATGATGAATTCTATCAATAAATGTCATTCCTTTGTCCTTCTCCTTATCCAAGCATGGTACCAAGTTAGGTTGCATAACAAGAGTAGAAACATTTATTGGCACTAAGGGTTGATATCAAGACAAACTTCAAATGGGCTATGACTAGTTGAACTATGAATTTCCATGTTGTAGCTATGTTGTACATAGGGAAAGCTCTCATCCTATGTATGAGGATGTTTGGAGTGATACATACACAAGATTTGAATAATCTTTCGATTAACAACCTCTATTTGACCATCTGTTTGAGGGTGGAAAGCAGTAGGCTTTATTAGTTTTGTGTCCATCATTGCCCATAATGAAGACCAAAATTTACTAAGAAAGTGACTATCCCTATCTGAAGTAATGCTTTTTGGTAGCCTAAAATGAACCCAAACATGCTCAAAAAAGGGTTTTGTAGTTTCTTTAGTAGAGATTGCCTTTCTACAAGCCACCAAAATTGCCATTTTTGAAAATCTATCAACTACAACATAAACACAATCATGCCCATGCTTTGTGGTAGGGAAACTAGACATAAAATCCATTAAAATTGAATGCCAAGGTTTATTGGGAATAGAAAGTAGTAAATATAAACCCATCTTATGATTCATAGACTTTACAATGGCATATGTTGTACATGCTTGAATGTATTTCATCACATCATTTTTCATTTTTGGCCAATAAAAATATCTTTGTAGTAAAGTAGTAGTCTTACCTATTCCAAAATGACCAGCAACCTTACTATAGTGAGCTTCCCATATTAATTTCTTACGTTCTTCCTTAGGAACACAGATTTGGCCAAAGTGACAGAGCATTCCATCTTGCAAGTAAAAATCATTCACATGCTTACCTTCCACTAGCTGAGTATAATCATCAAAAAATTTATTATCATGTCCATACAAGTGGGCCCAATTTTTTGTTTGGTGACTACATGATTCTAATACCATATTTATTCCTACAATTGGAGGCCTACTCAGACAATCTGCTACCTTTCTTATGACGAATGTTGAGATGAAATTGTTGAAGATAAGTTGATCTCTGATACCTATGATTCTATAATTTACCTTGTGTTTGCAAAAATTAAAGGGATTTGTGATCTGTGTGGATGATAGTCTCCTTTCCCAATATGTAAAGTTTCAATTGCTTGCAAGCTTGAACAATAGCATATAGATCTTTGTCATAGGTGGGATATCTATGCACTATATTAGAAAAAAGTCTCACTATGGTAGGAAACTAGATGTCCATGTTGCATGAGGATTGCTCCCAATGCATATTCTAATGCATCAATTTGTATTTCAAAAGACTGTTGTAAATCAAGAAGAGATAAAACTGGTGCAAAACATAACCTTTGTTTTAACTCCTCAAATTCTTGTTGTTGAGCACCTGTCCACTTGAATTTTGCTTTCATACCTCCTCGTAAGGAATGATTCAAAGGCTAAGACAAATGTGAAAATCCAAACACAAATTTGTGATAAAAGTTAGCTAACCCCAAGAAGCTATGCAATTCTATGAGATTCCTTGGAGCAGGCCAATCTTTAATTATCTGGATCTTTTTAGGATCAACATGAACACCCTCACTATCAATAACATATCCCAAGTACTTAATAGTTTGCATACCAAAATAGCATTTTTCTTTATTTGCATAGAGTCCATGGTTTTTTAATCTAGAAAGTATCGATTCCACATGTTGCAGACGTTCTTCCCAAGTTTTACTGAAAATTAGAATATCATCTAGATATGCAACTACAAATGAGTTAGTGAATGGCCTAAGAACATCATTCATCATCCTCATAAATGTGGTTGGGGCATTTGTGAGACCAAAAGGCATCACCAACCATTCAAATAGCCCCTCTTTAGATTTAAAGGTAGTCTTCCATACATCTATTGGATCAATTGGTACTTGATGGTACCAAGATTTCAAGTCAATTATAGAGAAGAATTTTGCCCCTCTAAGCTGGTCTAAGAGATCATCTATTTGAAGAATTGGGTATCTATTTTTAATAGTAATCTTATTCAATGATCTGTAATCAATAGAAAGCCTCCATGTACCATCCTTTTTCTTTGCAAGAACAATTAGGCTACCACAGGGAGATGCACTTGGGTGGATATGTCCTTTCTGAATTTATTCTTATATTTTCCTTTTTATCTCATCATTTTCTAGAACTAATCTCCTATATACTAGCTCATTAGGCAATTGGGTTCCTGGTATCAAATCAATAGAGTGTCTAACTTGGCAATGTGAGGGTACCCCTGTTGGTAACTCAAACACATTCTTATATTTTGTTAAAATCTAATCCATTGATCTTTGTTGGTTTTTTGTGATGGACACCATGGAATGGGAATTACACACATTTTTCTTTTGTTCCTCTAGATAGAATGTTAATAAAACAAATGTACTAGTTTGGGCTATTAACCTTCTACACTATTTTGTACCAATCAAAGATGTTGAGTGTGCAGGACTTATCTCTAGAATCTGGTACTTTTGTCCACCTAATTTGATTATCACACTTCATGGCCTTGACTCATACACTCCATGAAATTGATACATGTATGGCTGCCCGAACAGAATATCACACACATCAAGAGGAGCTACATCACAGATCACATCATCTTTGAATGGTTTAATGGAATATGAAAGATGTCATTTCTTGTTTACTTGAATGTCTTGCCCTTGGCTCACCCACCCCATAGAATATGGTTTTGGGTGTGATATTGTCTTCAAATTCAATCTCTTTATAGTCTCAGAAGATATCAAATTCTTTTGACTACCACTATCAACAATAAAATGTAGGACTTTTCCTCCTACCCACATTTGTGAATGGAATAATCTCTCTTCATCATCACAAGAAAATAACTTTGCAGTGGCCACAATGGCATATGGATCAGCCTTAATGATTTTTTTATCCTCTTGTTTTCCAACTTTTCTCATCTCGCATTCAATAGCTTCTTCATGGGTTTCCATCATTAAATTCTTTATAGTTCTATAATCTTTAGTGTTATGAGAGGGACTTTTATGGACTTCACACCACATAGCTGATTCTTTCCCTATTTTATTTCCCCCCATGTCTTCTTTTCCAATGAATTTGGAGATGGTTCCTTGTTTATTTTTTTTCCCAATTGCTTATTACCTTCACCTTTCCATTTGTTGTTCAATGGATTTTCCCTCCCCCCTCTTTGTTTGAACTTCTCCTCAATTTTTGATGCATATTTGAAAGCACTAGGTAATGTTTCTATATTCAAGAAATTCATTTTAGTCTAAATGTATCTATGAAGACCATGCTTATATTTCAAAACTTGATGTTTTTCTGATCCTTTGATGCCAAGCTTTATAGAGAGAGCATGAAAAATGTTGGTGTACTCCTAAACTGATTGGTCTTTCTTCTGTCGGAGTAATTGTCATTGAATATATTTTTGTTCATAGCTATCCTTGGGGTAATATTATTTTTTTATATGCTCTACAAATTCTTCCAATGTGGGTTTCTTATCAAATAACATAGAAAATTCATGTCCATCCTAAGATTCTTAGGTTTCTTCAATTGTTAAATGTACCTCCCATGCCAACTTCACATGATTCTCAGCTTTGAGGAGGGCAAAGGTTATCTCTTCAATATTTGAGAAATTATTAACACAAAAATACCTCTCCAATTTGGACAACTAGTCATCAACAACATCTGCATCAATTTTTCCTTAAAAATTTGGAATGTCAAAATTTACCTGCACCTTGAATGGGGTTTTCCTGCCAAATTTTAAATTTCTTGGACTGGCATGTAACTCTCATTTTTCAAGCATCCATAAATTTTTTTGCATCATTTCTTCACGTTTTTTATTTAACACCTCTTCTACCAGTGTTTTGAAGGATTCATCCATCACTTTTGATGATTATTTTTCCATTTGTGACAGTGTGCATCTCAAAGGAAGATAATCCAAGAGATCTCTTGTGCATCACGTATGATGGGACATATAGGAGCAAACAAGCTCTGATACTACTGATCTAAATTGTGAATTCAGGTTACAATACCTAGTGTAGAACCTGTGGTATTGTGACTAAATTGAAAACGGTTAAAATGCAATATCAAATGTTCTGCAAGCCAAAAAGTAATCCATTCATTTCAAAAAATAGAGTTTATACAAGTTTGATGGATCCCAAGGGTCACCATTATCCCTTGGATATGAAAACAAAAATTCCACAAGCTAATTAATTACAAAGTAAACTCCAACAACTATAAAAACTATAAAAAACTATATTAAAATCTATCTACTTGTAGAAGTCGTAACTTTCTACTTGTAGCTCGAAATCATGAACGATCAATTTTTTTGGAAAGATCTTCTAAAATACTAAATTTATTGTTTAATATCTTTCCCTTTCAAAGCCCTAAAATTTCCCTTAACACCTCTAAAAATGCAAAATACTAGAACATAGAAAATAATGATAAAATGGATTTCAATATTTTTCCATTTTTGCTTGTGCCAACATCCTCTGCATCTTCCTGGACTGTGTTTTTATCATACTTGGAGCATTTAATTCAAGTAAAAAAATGTTTGAGCATTTTTATGCATGAATTCAAGGAGAAGTTTGGAGAAGTTTCTAGAAGAGAAAAGAGGAAATGAAATGATGGAAGGATTCGATAATTTTCAATCCTTCAAGAAATCACTATTCACCTCAAAACTTCACTATTCAACCTTCTTCTTAAGTTTTCCAATCAAAAAAATAAACAACTAATCCAACCTTAATAGGTTAGCCCTTGTGCCTCGTTAAATCAGTGATGGGGATATTAATGGAGTTCAATCAATGAGTTAATTGTTGGACTAAATTGTGATCTATATTTGCAAAGTGAGTTGTATTTATCAAATCAGTCTACTCTTAATTTCTAACCATTATATCGATAATGGAATCCTTTAATCAAGGTGACATTATAATGAAATGTTATTAAGCCCTCTAACAAGGCCACTCCTAACAAAATGATTAAATCCTTTAGCAAGGTCACATTTAATAGTGTGTTTTGTAACCTTTAACAGGGTTGGCTCCTAATAGAGCTCACTTCAGAAGAGTGAAAATTTGTGACATATTACTAGTGGTTTTTCCCAAATTGGGTTTCCACATTAAATCCTAATGTCATACTTGTGTGGATTTTATCTGAGATGTTTTAGTGTTGATGTTTTACATTTTTCAAGTTTTTTACTATTAGGATAGTGAACTACAATTTTATGTTGTTGATTATTTACTATAGAGACTGAGATACTAAATATTTAAATATGAAGTATTTGAAGTGACTAAAAGTTCAATTGGTACATCTGGACTTGAGGATAACTGATTCACGCCTCCAGATTATTCTAAATCATTCTAACATACCACTCATAGATGAGAAAGATCCAATTTAGATTCATAAAAATTTACTTTACCCTAGGTATACATATAATGTTATGCGCTAGGTCTTAGGATGTGATATTGAGAAGAGAATATCAATTAGTATTATATGTATTCTTGTGTTCATTCAAAATCCTAATGAACAATGATTATGATTTTTTTGGATACTTGGTGAAATCCTAGCATGTAGGTTTTACAAAGATATAGAATAGTCTAACTATCATTGAGTTTAAATACTACTCTTTATTGTGTCATTTTATTAGAACATATAATAAGAGATTGAAATTACTTGAAACTAATGATTGTGGGAATAGGGCCCCCATGTAATCTTGGAGCTTGGTATGGGACATGAATCATGAAAAGTTTTTTTTTGTTTTTTGAACATCCCATTCATGAAATTTTGGTAGGAAATGTCTTTTAAGACTACTAGTATTGGAAATAAATCTATTAAGGCTAAAAGAAAAATTCCCCAATAATTTTATTGAAATTGAGGTGACTCTTTTTATCATGATGGGTTTACTATCATTATATTTTGTGGGTTTCCCCAACCCCATCATTTTTGCATGTCTTTCCACTATAGAAGACTATAACCATAGAGTTGTTTTAGAAGATGTTACTAATAGAGAAAGACTACTTGTTGTATGCTTGGAATGTGGCCTCTGTTAACACACACACTTCAACATGGTCATTGTATGTGAGTTCATCCTGGAATGAACATGAGATTGTTCACCCAAGAATAGTCTAGCAAAGTGACTTGTTACCTTCTATCTAAAGGGATTTTTTCTGTTAATATCCTCAAAATCAAGGTGTAGACAACCAGACCCTCTAATAATGAAGGATTTGATATGCAACTAATCTATGTGAGAATGCAATGTAGTCTATGATGAGATATGCACTTAATCTAAGAACAAATGAAGGAAACTAGATTAATCATATGCATATTATACTAAATGAAATTAAACTAAGGATGCAAATATATGCAAAATATGAGAAAATGTGAGAAAATTTGAGTATGAATTTCAATAGCACTTCGATAGCAATTCAATTCATCCTCTCAAAATGAAGAAATGAGGGTCTCTTAAATAGATTTTTCTGGAATCCATCAATGGTTGAGATCAATTTCAATCAGCGTTCAGGATTGAAGATGAGGTTCAGTTAAGGTGGAAGATTCCCAAATTAAAGGGAGTTAACTAACTCAGATCTAAGTGTAAGAGTCAGTCAGCTCAGATAGACTTTACTGTGAAAGCAAGTGATCTGGGTCACTTCTAATTTGATCAGCAGTGAACTGGGAATTTCCATTTTTGAACTGAAGAGAAGAATTAGAAAGAATATTTAATTTAATAAAATGAGATATGCTCTCATAAATACCTTTTCTATTTAATTAAATAATGTTATTTAATTAATTAGAGACACTTTTCTTATTTAATTAAATAACTTCATTTAATTAATTAGGAATGGCTTCCTATTTAATTAAATAACTTTGCTTAATTAATTAGAAATAGCTTTTCTATTTAATTAAATAATTTCATTTAATTAATTAAAATAGGCATATTTATTAAATTAAATAAATTTAATTCCGTAGTACATTAGCCTTAGGAGATAATTTAATTTAATAAAGTATGAATACTTTAGATTAAATTAAATTGAAATCAAATAGGTTTAATGTGGCTAATATGAGTGCGTATTATAGGGATTAAATAATGAGTATGATGAATGTAGATTGAGATTTTTTGTATCTAACAATTAAGTCAAGTAGCGAGTATCAAAATCAGAATTTGCCTACTCCTGCTCCTCTTGGAGACGAGAGCACAGGGCAGAGTTAGATGTTGTGCATCTGGCTCTTGATTTTGATCTCTGGCTATGTATTGATTAGTGTACTAGCACCATTTTGTATCATTTTGATCGATAGCACTCGAGTAGTGCCCTTTTTCTTACTTACCCATTTTTTTGATAGATATATATACGAGATTTTTGAGCTGAGTATTAGTGTGTACATGTCATTGTCTATGGTTGTTTCACTTTGATATACGTGAGATGTCAATATGATGATTATGAGATGTATGTTATACTTTGATATGAATGTGAATGTATTTTTATGTGATGTGATGTGATGTGATATTGAGCATGTAGAGTAGATATTATAAGTATATGGATGCAATGCATATGGAAATGGACTAACATCTCATGTAGTGTTGCATGTTTTTGCCTAACAGTGACAGGTAGTCCATTGAGGAGCATGAATCAACGAATCAAATGCTTGTACAGCTATGGAGAAACTTGATATGTTTGAAGGTGCCCCCAATCCTTCATCACACAGGGGAGAAATGGAATCACAATCAAATTGCATGCTTATGCATGTTAAGTATGTAATGCAAGACTATATTAAATGCAACCCTAGGTCTAGTTGCCAAGCCTCGACAATTTATCATCACTGGATATAGAACAAAGCTCGTATGTTATACAATTCTCATTGACATTGCAATCATGGGAATATGAATAGAACATACATTATAGGTTTTTCGGGATTAAATGTAAGCATTCAAGGCACAAGAAGCCAGAATGACCAGAACATTTGTCCCTTTTAATGTAGCAAGTTAACATAAGCATCAAAGAATAAATGTTAGGATGACCAAAATGTTGCTTGCATGACAGGCACACCAAACACACAAGAGATCCATCTTATGCTCAGTATTAAGTATTCTGTCCGCAATGACCCTTGAGTTCGTAACCTGAGATAGAAGTGTGCTAGGTATACTCACAGTGACCCATAAGTTCACTTAGTAGGATGAGTATCAATATTTACTGTAGCATGAAGATTTCACTCCAACAAACAAGGAGAAGAACCAACGTTATTGGCATATTCGTATAAAAGGAGCCGAGGTACACATGGCCATCCAATACGAGATGGAGGCTCTTATAGTGGACACCCCTTTTATAGGAATAGATCAACTTATTGGAACTAAACCATAGACAGAAAGCAAAGAAAAGATCATGCCCCCAGTCATTACTTCTCTAGTCAAAGACGACATCATCAAGTTGCTTGAGGAGATATGATAAAGAAAAACAAAGCAAACAAAGAAAATGCTTAGCATATCCAAACAAGTATATCATTTTTGAGTTCAATGTTTTTGAGATTGATGTCAAGTGTCAGTATCCAAAACATGTTTGAAAGAAATATCGTCAATAGGGTGACAATAGTAGGTAGACACAGTCAGAACAACTGGTGACTAAGGTCAAAGAGGAAATCTTCAGGATGAAGAACCTAAAGAGGACTAAGCGATAGTAGATGGACACAGCCAGAATGACTGGTGACTAACGCAAGAGAGATCTTCCATAAAGGAATCTGGAGACATGACCCAAGCAATAGTAGGTAGACACAACTAAAACAACTGGTGACTATTGCAAAAGAGATTCTATGAGGGGAATCTCGAAAATGAGGTATAGTGGCAATAGTAGGAAGACGCAGTGAGGACCACTGGTGACTATCGCGAAAGAGATTCTATGAGGAGAATCTCAAAAATAGTGACACTAGCAGCAGTAGACAGATGCAAGAGGACCACTGGTGACTGTTGCAAAGGAGATTCTATGAGAAGAATCTCGAAAATAGTGACACTGAAGGGGAATGCCCTTGAGCTATGACAAGACTCAATCCATGGATACATGAGAAGAAAGCAGGAAAAGTAGTTGAGAAACTGTACAAAGAGCTAGAAGATGTGCTGCTAGATGGAGAATTGGGAACAAGAGGCACCTGTTTACTAGGTTTTCACCTTCTTGGTAGGATTTTTCTTTTTTTGCTACCATAATGCCTGTTTCTAGGTTTTCACCAATGGCACTTTTCTTGTTTTTTAATTTTTTTTTGTATTTTTGTATTTTTGTATTTTTTTGTATTTTTGAGATTTTTCACATTTTTTGGTGTTACCAAGGTGCCTATTACTAGGTTTTCACCAGGGCAACAATTTTTTTCAAGACTTTTTTCTAATTTTTAAGATTTTTCAGGACATATAGATATGTACAAAGAGCTTACTGATATTAGATCAACTGTAAAACTGCTTTAGGTGGAGAGTGTTGAAAAGTTCTTTAAGAACTTATCCTTTGGTTGTGGAAAGTTGATAGGTGCCAAATCCATATATTGTAGTAATGATGTAAGGACCAAGCTAGTTTGGTTCAAACTTTCCTTTTTGGACTCGTTGTTGTTAATTCTTAGGGTTCTGTCTTAGGACGGGATCACCCAGTTGGAAGTCACATGGCTTGACCGTCTGATTGTAGCTTCATTCCATTCATTGTTGATATGCTAGTAGATGATCACATGCCACTTGTCGACGTTCATCCAGTAACACAAGCTCTTGAAGCCGAGCTATCATGGAGTCATCATAAGTGATAAGGCCCTTCATAGAGATTCTCAAGGTAGGAATCTCGACCTCTATTGGAAGCAAAGCAACCATGCCATATACCAAAGCAAAGGGAGTCATGCCTGTCGGGGTCCTGATGCTTGTCCTAAATGCCCACAGGGCTGGATTGATCTGGAGATGCCAATCTCTCCCTGATTTGCTGACTGTGTGATGAAGAATTTTGAGGATCACCTTATTGGATGCCTCAACCTAGCCATTACCTTAGGGGTAATAAATGGAAGACCAATGTTGTGTGATTTTGAATTTCTTGCATAATTCATTGAGGTCTTTATTCTTGAATTGTCCTCCATTACCAATAATGATTGAGGATAGCACACCATATCTATAGATGATGTAGTTTGTGATGAAAAGTGCTATAATTTTGCCATCAACAACTATGAGAGGTACTACCTCTACCCACTTTGTGAAATAATCTGTAGCCGTGATAATGAACTTATGTCCATTAGAGGAGGCTGGGTGGATCTATCCCACCAAGTCAAAGGCCCATTGTTGGAATGGCCATGTTGTAGTAGAAGGAATCATCTCTCTGGCTAGAGCGTGGATGAGATTCTTGTGTAGTTGAAACTGCTTGCAAGATCTAGCATACTTGATAGCTTCTTGCTCCAATTTGGGCTAGTAGTAACTAGCGTGAAGGAGTTTGCGAGCTAGTGTCAGGCCGTTGGAATGAGATCCGCAAATGCCCTCATGAATGTCAATTAGTGCGCATTTGGACTCTTCAGGTTCTAAACACCTAAGGAGTGTTTCCTCAAGACCTCTCCTATACAGATCGTCAACAATAATGACATAATGCGAAGCATTATAGATTAGGTAATGTTTCTCATTCTAGGTCAGACCTTCTAGAATGGTTTGATTACAAAGGTAGGAATAAACATGATGGTAGCGAGATGATTCTTGTCCTATAACAGAACAAATCATCTTAGAATCAGGTGTGTCATAGGTTGGGTAGTGTAACGCTTCCACCAAGAACTCATGTCAGAGATCATTTTCAGGCATTTGTAGCAAAGAGGCTAGAGTGGCCATGGCATCAACCACTTTATTATCTGCTCGTGGAACTTTTTGGAAGTTGATGTGTGCAAAATACTCATTTAAGTCATCAACCATGCACTTGTACGGAATTAGTTTCTCATCCTTTGTTTGGTACACATCATTAACCTGGTTGATGACAAGCTGAGAGTCACCAAAGACATCTAACTGATCCACTCTCCATTCAGCTACAATCTTCATGCCATTGATCAAAGCCTCGTATTCAACAATGTTGTTTGTACAAGGAAATAGAATCTTGTACGCTTTGGGAAATGAGTATCTCTATGGTGTAATGAAGAGTAATCCAGCACCTGATCCTTTTTGTGTGAAGGACCCATCAAAGAACATAACCCATGTGTGGTGCGTGAGTGTTAGAATCGACTCATCTGGGAAATCAATGTTCATTGGTAGAAGACTTTGTATGGGTGCATTGGCCAGCTGATCTGCAATTACCTATCCCTTGATAGCCTTGTGTTCAATGTATTGGATGTCAAACTCACTGAGTATCATAACCTATTTAGATAATCTTCCTATGAGAGTGGCCTTACTAAGAAAGTACTTTAGTGGATCTATTTTTGCCATGAGCCTCATAGTGTGGGCAAGCACGTAGTGTCTCAACTTCTGGGAAGCAAAGACAACTGCCAAGCAAGCTTTCTCAATAATGTTGTAGTTCTTCTCATAAGAGACCAGTGTTCAGCTCAAGTAGTAAATAGCTCTTTCTTTTTTGTCATCATCTTCCTGAGCCAAAAGGATTCCTAGAGATGTTTCAGTTGCTGAGATGTATAAAAGCAAAGGCTTCCCATGGATGGGAGGCATCAAGATTGATGGATCGACAAGATATTGTTTGATCTATTTTAAGCTTTCCTCACAATCCTGGTTCCAATTGAATTTCACACCCTTATGTAAGGTCTTTGTGAAGGGTTGTGATCTATCCACCAATTGTGAAATAAACCTGCGAATAGATTGAAGCCTTCCATGTAGTCCTCTCATCTGACTGATGTTCCAAGGTGGTGGCATGTCCATTATTTCTTGTACTTTCTCTAAATCTACCTCAATTCCTTTTGCAGAAATAATGTATCCCAACAACTTCCTTGATGTGACACCAAATGCACATTTCTTAGGATTGAGTCGAAGACTGAATTTTTCCATACAATCTAGGATGGGCCCCAAATCTTGTAGATGAGTATTGCGTTTAGCACTTTTGACCAAGGTATCATCAATGTAGTCTTCCATGGTTCTATGCATCATGTCATAGAAAATTGTAGTAACAACCCGTTGATACATAGCACCAGCGTTCTTCAAACCAAATGGCATCACATTCCAACAAAAGGTTCCCCATGCACATGTGAAAGCCATTTTCTCCTAGTCTTTTGGTGCAATTTTTATCTGATTATATCTAGAAAAACCATCCATAAGTGAGTACATCTCATAGCCAGCCATCATCTCCATGATCATATCAATATTAGGGAGCGAAAAGTCATCTTTAGGATATGCCAAGTTAAGATCACAAAAGTTTGTACAAACCTTGATAGATTTATTGTGCTTGGAAACTGGAACAATATTGGATATCCATTCAGCATAATCAATTGCACAGATGAAACCAACTTTTAGAAGTTTCTCCAATTCTGCTTTGACGAGCAATGCAACGTGAGGATGCATTTTTTGAAACTTCTATTTAACTGGTTTGATGCCTGGTGCTATGGACAAGTGATGCATGATAAGATAAGGATCCAATCCTAGCATGTCAGAGTATGTCCAAGAAAAAATTATTTTCTTTTCTTTGAAAAAGGCAATGAATTCTTTCTTCTCTTCAGGTGACAGTGACTGTGCCAGATGTATCATATGAGGATGTTCTTCTGTGCCCAAGTTAATTGGCTATGTCAGCTCTATCAACACTAATGATCTCTCCTGAAAGTGACTGGGAAGTGCATCAAATATCTCATCCATAGGCACCTCAGAGAGGTTTTCACCCTTGGATATGTCTTTTGTTTTTACATTTTTGGGTTTTGACAGTGCCACAATGTGGTTTCACCATTAGACATTTTGCATTTTTTCTATTTAATTGTATGACTGAGATATTTGATGTCAGTCTCAGTATTTTTGATACTTTGCTCATTCGTGGAAGATGTTACAAGTTTAATAGCATTTAGGTAATAGGCAAGAGCATAGTCATTCTGGAACGCGGGGACTTCACTAGCTGCATTAGGGTTCCAATCTATAAGCTTAGGATGTGTGAGTGAGAGAGTAGTGGCTGGTTCAATTGCATTCATAGTATAGTCATTAAGTGCTTGGACCAATAATTTAAGACCTATGATGACCTCATCCACAGGTGTGTTCAAATGCCTTGGAGTACAAACATCAGTTATTGACGACTCTAGGACACTAGTTGGATTAGACCCATGTGACCTAACCCTAGACGTTTCACCCACTTCAATTTGGTTTTCATAGACATGCACTTGGTCAATGTCTTTATCAGTAGTCACTTCTAAAAGAGAGTCAAACTCATATTCCTTAGAATTAGTGCTACATGGCGAAAGATTATAGAACTCCCCAACAGTGATAGGGACATACTCACCTTCATCCTCTGGGTTCTTACACAATTACTCAATACGGAATGACTGACTAGATTCTCCCTTTTCTGAATGATATTTGAGTTGCTCAGTATTATCCTCAAAAGAGTCACTAGTATCATCCATAGTGCTAACATGTGGCACAAAGTCATCTAGCTCAGCAAAGAATTTAGCAAGATCATAAGGAATAGGATGATGATATGAATCTTCATCATCAGATTCTTCCTCTTGAGTATCTGACTCAGCTTGTGACTCATTTTTAGATGAACTCTCAGGTGTTGGTATGAATTAATTTGGTTCCAAATGAAAAGGAACTTTCTTAAATCCTAGGCTAGTTGTATCATGATTTCTTCGAGCTCTTGCTTTGATAAGATCGATTAGGCCATTATTATTGCACCCAATAGGGAAAGCTCCCTTGTAACCAAAATGCTTCATAAGCCTAAGACCAGGCCCATATTTCTCAGGAGTGATTTCTCGGGCTTGCTCTCTTAGGTCTACTAGAGCCTCTTCTCTATAAAGCCATGCTGCAATGGCTCTATTTTCACTTTCATCTTCTAAGGGAACTATAGCCTTGAAAAAAGGACCATTATACTTGGTCTGAGGTGTTAGCATGAATGACTTCTTTGCCTCTGAAGGTCTCCCATAATTTCGAGGAGACTCTGGGAGAGATGTTAATGAGAGCATTGGTTCAATGTGGTACTCTCCCATGTCAGTTTCTTTTAGTTTGAATGACTGTTTGATTTGTTTCAACTTATTGTCATGATAATCAGTGGATTTACGATTAGCAAGGATGAAAGTTTCAGTATCCTTGAGCATATTGCAGGTATAGCTAGTAGTGGCAGGAATAGTAACTTCAGAACCATGAAATGGGAACTTGATGCATTGATGGTATGTGGATGGTATAGCACGCATCTCATTTATCCATGACCATCCTAATAAGATGTTGTAAGCCAAGGGAATGTCAAGCACCTAATAGGTGACATCCCTTTCTACAAGACCGACGCAAATGGGTAAAATCACAAGACCTAGATACTTTCGTTCCACTTTGTCATACACTTTGATAGTGATCTTTTGTCAAGGATCAATAGAGTCTTCAAAATAATTCAATTGTCTAAGTAGAGCAGCAGAGACAATATTTAGGCCAGTGCCATTATCAATAATAATAACGTCACAATATTCAAAATCCACAGGTTAACCCATGTCAATGACATTGTCATCATTGGAATATGTATAGTTGACCTTGTTGTAGGGTTGTGGTTTTGAACTCTCTCCTTTTTCATAAGCTAGGAAAGGTTCTTTGAATGCCTTGTGATCTGAGTTTTTGTTATGTCCATCTACCACAAGATCACCAGCATCAATCATGTCCTAGACTTTATGGTGCAAATTTATGTAGTTGCTAGTTTTGTGTCCCTTATTTTGGTGATACTCACAAAATGATGTTTCATTACACCATAGTGGATGTGGTTGCGGATCATAGGGACAAGGATTATCCATTGGTGAAATAAGCTTATGTTGTAGCAATGTTTAGTAGACCACATCCAAAGGTTCTCCCAAGGGTGTATACTCTCGCTTAGGGAGTGTGGCCCAAGAATTTCTTGGTTTGTTCCCAGATGTTTTGTTGTCAGGAGGAGGTTTCTTAGCATTTTTGGCCGCTTTGAGGCAATCTGTAAGATTAAATGTTGCTTTAGTAGGTTTGGGTGTGACATTGTCAACGACTCCATCATGTACAATTTCGCAGTTCTTGTTGACATATTTGGTTTTATCCCTATTAGAAGTGGAACCTTGTTTTATGTCCCTTTGAAGAGTAAGTTCACCTTTCTTGACCATAAATTCTTCAATACAGATAGCCTGCGTCATCATGTCTTCAAAGGTACATGGACCTTGAAGTTGGACTTTATATCCAAAATCAGGTAGGAGGTTATCAATGAAAATATCAAGCTTTTTTGTTTCTGGAATTTTGTGGGAATACTTAGTGTACAGTTGTCTCCACCGTTGGAGGAATGTGAGAAAAGGTTCTCCAACTTTCTGTTTAAGGTTGCATAAATCTTGAATGTTGATAGGGTGTTGTATGTTATGAGAATACTGCTGAACAAATAGATTGGCAATTTCCTCAAACATCTTGATACTAGGAGGTAAATGTGAGAACCACTCCAAAGCTTGACCACCTAGGCTTCTAGGGAATAAATGCATGAGGTATGTTTGGTTGTGTATAAACTCCATAGACAAAGCACCGAATTCCCACAAGTGATCTTGGGGATTTGTAGTACCAAAGTACTAGTCATACTTGGGTAGCTGTACGCCTTGTGGGAAAGGTGGCATGTTTATGCTTTTGTTAAATAGAAATGGACAAAGAGCATCCAATGTGTATGTCTTCATGGGTTTCTCCTTCTCATGCATCATCTGAGCTAGTTGGTCTTGCATAATTTTGAATTGTTTTTGGAGTTTAGAAGTCTCAGTTTCTTCTTCAGGCATGATAATGGTTTTCACATCAAAATGAAAGGGTAGCTTAGCTCCCTCTTGGGCAAGTTTGAGAAAGTACTTTTCTTTTTCTTCGTTGAGTAGGATTCCCATGACCTTTTCAAAGTTTTTGTCTCTTTGACATTTTGCTATGTGTTCAGGGAGTATTTCCACCTCTTCCTGTCCCTCATCAGTGTCATAATCTTTCTCTTTCTCTTTTTCATTCCTAGGTGGTTCTTGATGTCTACTATGACCACCATGTTTAGGTTCATGATTTGTAGGAATGTGTTTAGTTTTAGTGTGTTGTATTTCAAAAGGTCCTCTGAAAAAGGAATCATATATCGTGTTTGGTGATGTAGGACCTCTACCTGTTTCACTGTCCTCTTGATACAAAGAATTCCTAATTTGTTGCAAGTTTATGGAAAATGTTTTCTGAATTTGAGGTGACCTAGCAGGTGAGGGAGATCATGAAGATGCCTCACTAGCCGAACTAGATATAGATTGTGTAATGAAAGGTAAGCAACCTCTACCATGATTATGATCCCTAGCATGACCATGTCTAAGATTATGGGGATAAAACATGTTTCCACTCCTTGTCGCTACAATCACAGACGAGGGAAAAGAGCAAAAACCTAGACAAGTACTGCACTAGAACTAAGTCTCAAAAGGAGAAGATAACAGTAAGAATGTTGTCCACCAAGGCACAAATGGTTTGATTTAAAGGCTAGAACAACCAGAGATTATGAACAATGTGATATAAAGTATGACAAGCATTTAAGAGATGAAGACAAAAGATAACTCAAGAGATGAGACCAGTCAAAGTACGAGACATAAATCTTCAGCTAAGCAAAGTGTCGTTGTCTTAGGACTATACACAAATAGAAAAGGACAACTCAGTGTAGGAAACTGACTAGACTAAGATCATAGATTGATCAAAGTAACTAATTTGATAGTTTTAGAGAAATATTTCATGCAAAGATTCTCTGCAAGCCACGTGAAGAAGTTCACCAGATCACGCAAAGACTCATGACAGTGGTTTAATTTTGTCTGACAAATTTTTATAGGTCATGCAAAGACTCATGACAATGGTTTAATTTTGCGCGAGTATACACAAGATCTCGTGCAAAGACCTGAACAAGCTCGCGCGAAAAGATGAATTCTCACGCAAAAAAGTAGAAGTTTGCGCAAAAATTATGACTAGATAAACAACAGCGTTGGATTTTGAAGAGATTTTTAGACTGTTTGGATAGATTGGACAGATTTATCAGAAAAATTTGGTTGGATAAATAGTGAAGTTAACTCGGTAAGACATTTGGGCAATGTTTCAGGATTCATTTCAGGCAATATGGTTGAACAAGACAGTGGGAAGCAAGCAGTAGTCGAAAACAGTCCTACCAAGGGCAAAGCAACTTGATAGAATAAGGGAGTCTTGACCTTTGTTTGTTGTAGGTAGTTTTGGACTTTTTTATGACTCAAGAACAAACACACTTTTATTCCTAAAAACAAAAATTGGTAGAGAAGGCAAAACCTTTGTCCCACATCTTATGTGCATGCATGTACCTCACATAGCCATGTCACCCCCTAGAGGGCACCCATGTTTTTAGTATATTCAAAGGACTCAATAGTATACACTAAATGAGCACCCTTGTAGCAGGGAATGAGTGCGTATACCACCTTCAAATGTCTAGTAGCATGCCTATGGTGAGTTCTATAGGAGAGATTATTCTCCCTCCTTGCACAAAGATTATGCCTCCTTTTGAAGGTGAATCAGTTAGCTTCTAATTAAGAGGTTTTTACTTGGCTTTCATTCAAATTAATCCTTGGTGGCTCTGTAAGTGAAGTTGAGGCCAACAACCCACACCAGCATCTAAAAGTGCACACTACTTGCTTAGCAAGCTAGGGGCCGATGCTGAAAAGTGCACAAACAAAGCTTCCCCTTGATATGCGATATCAAGAATTAAGGGGAAGAAATTAATCTAGCTTTGGAGTCTTTTTCTCTACAAAGCATCTTGATTATAGTGAGTTGGAATCTCTAGCAAAAGGAGTGTGCTCACTTGGGTCATTCTCGGAGGTTGGATCACTCCGACAGGCCCTCTAAAGGATTGACTCAGACTGGTGGTTTGATCGCAAGGGTCAAAGTTTCTGATTTCCCCCAAGGGGAAAGAGCATACTCCTCTACCTTACTTTCTCGCCCAAACATGCAAAACAATTTAATCACCAAATTAGCTTAATCAATCCCACCTTGGCCTATTCCAAGACTTTGATTCCTTAAAAGGAAATCATCATCCCTTCATTAAAGGCTTCATTTGGGAGAACCATGAGTTGCTTGCCTCCCTCAGAATGCCATCTTTTGGAAGCTTCTAGGTTTTTGATTCACCCTTGGTCATGACCTCCAAGTGGTGAAGAGCATAATCCCCTATTCTTCCATCTTGCACCCTAAGAAGTTCACAAGCCCCTAATTAATCTAGTTTGAAAAGCAAGAAAGTAAGACACGCTATTTTGTGGGTTTGAAAAATTGGTCTTCGACAAACGTATCTTTGACAACATCCTGCAAGCAGACCGCTAGTCCATGTTTGAGTGGGTTGTATGAGGAATCTTCGACAAATCA
This sequence comes from Cupressus sempervirens, assembly GCA_028749045.1. Classification (NCBI taxonomy): domain Eukaryota; kingdom Viridiplantae; phylum Streptophyta; class Pinopsida; order Cupressales; family Cupressaceae; genus Cupressus; species Cupressus sempervirens. The sequence continues at coordinate 471,543,496 of CM053788.1, forward strand.
TCCTGTAGACAAAAATTAAGTTGTAGAAAATCAGAGAAACAAAGCAACACAAATTCCAAGAAAAGTACGTTAAGAAGATTGAATAAATTGCAAAATAAAAATGCTTGAAACAAATTTTGTTGTTACAAGATCTCGCGCAGAATCTCTAGCAGAGCCGTGCAAAATCTTTTTATGGCCCGCAGAAAGAAACAAGGTGCCACACAAAAGTTCACGCACTCAAGCACTTTCTCACAAGAACCAAAAAGAATCTTTGCATGAAGATTCAGAATCCTCACGTGAAAATGGATTATCTTGCACGAAGATTCTTGAACCTGCATGGAACTGTACGGAACTGTACAGACAGAGAGCTTGAAAATTGATTTTAAAAGTGCATAAAAGGCCTGAGAAATTGATTTTTTTGGCCCCACAGTGGGCGCTAGAATTGTATGCATGGAATGTGGGCTCTGTTAACACACACACTTCAACACAGTCATTGTATGCGGATTCATCCTGGAATGAACATGAGATTGTTCACCCAAGAATAGTTCGACAAAGCGACCTGTTGCCTTCTATCTAAAGGGATTTTGCCTGTTAATATCCTCAAAATCAAGGTGTAGGCAACCAGACCCTCTAAGAACAAAGGATTTGATATGCAACTAATCTGTGTGAGAATGCAATGTAGTCTATGATGAGATATGCATTTAATCTAAGAACAAATGAAGGAAACTAGATTAATCATATGCATATTATACTAAATGAAATTAAACTAAGGATGAAAATATATGCAAAATATGAGAAAATGTGAGCAAATGTGAGTATGAATTTCAACAGCACTTCGATAGCAATTCAATTCATCCTCTCAAAATGAAGAAATGAGGGTCTCTTAAATAGATTTTCCTGGAATTCATCAATGGTTGAGATCGATTTCAATCAACGATCAGGATTGAAGATAAGGTTCAGTTAAGGTGGAAGATTCCCAAATTAAAGGGAGTTAACTAACTCAGATCTGAGTGTAAGAGTCGGTCAACTCAGATAGACTTTAGTGTGAAAGCAAGTGATCTGGATCACTTCTAATTTGATCAGCAATGAATTGGGAATTTCAATTTTTGAACTAAAGAGAAGAATTAGAAAGAATATTTAATTTAATAAAATGAGATATGCTCTCATAAATACCTTTTCTATTTAATCAAATAATTTTATTCAATTAATTAGAGACACTTTTTTTATTTAATTAAATAACTTCATTTAATTAATTAGGAATGGCTTCATATTTAATTAAATAACTTTGCTTAATTAATTAGAAATAGCTTTTCTATTTAATTAAATAATTTTGTTTAATTAATTAAAATAGGCATATTTATTAACTTAAATAAATTTAATTCTGTAGTACATTAGCCTTAGGAGATAATTTAATTTAATAAAGTATGAATACTTTAGATTAAATTAAATTGAAATCAAATAGGTTTAACGTGGCTAATATGAGTGCGTACTAAAAGGATTAAATAATGAGTATGATGAATGTAGATTAAGATTTTCTATATCTGACAAAGTAGTGAGTAGCAGAATGAGAATTTGCCTAGTGAAATAGGACTTTAGAATTGATCCAAATAGACCAGAATTGGTATCATGGCAATGAGCCAATTTTGGGGTAATACACTTGCAAGATAGGAAAATAGGAACTTTCTTGTCAAATTTCAAATAGGTTTATGATTTTTCTTTTGAATAGAGCATCCTTGATCAATTAACAATTTCCTTTAAGAAAAAAGCTGGAGACTATTCATGTCTTATTTTAAATTATAAGAACCTAATAGTGTACTATTTAAGGCGCTTATTTTCATCCACCTTAGTGTGTTTTATATAGAAGGATATCATACACAATGGACACCTACATATAAATATAGGCCCTCTTTCATCTCAGTCTTGTTCAAAATTTAGGTTAGCCTTTATTTTTAAGTGTGCTTGTCATTTTGCCTCCAGACCCATAAGTAATTTAATTAATGTCATCACCTAAGTCATGTATTATCTTATATAATTTATATTCTCTCTTAGCCTTAGAACTAGCTATATCTTTCTTTCTCTCATCCTCTCATTTCTTGCGACCCATGGTCTTGGTTTGTGCCTTGATTAGTGGGTACAATGTGAAAATTACTATTGCAATCATTGATTATTAATCTCCTATATTAAATAATTATTTAACTTCCAAAAATTAATTCATCTCTAACATTGAAAAATAACACAATTATAACTTCACCAATAAACTAACAGAAAGAAAATTTGCAACACAATGACACAATATTTTCAGATAAATCGTCCCTAGAAAAACACTTAGGGAGAACTAGTTCTACAAATGAGGAATTATATTAAACTTCAAAAAATCAAGAGATACAAAATTCATAGCCTCTTATTGGTAGAACTCTAACAATCTCCCAATTTCTCTAATTGATATTCCCCCACTGCTATCCCAAACACTAACACTACAAGACTATTTTCTATCACTACAAATGTTTGTCAAACTTATGTTCTCCAATTGCCCACTAACCCTCTTTTATACTACTCATTGGAAAATCATTGGCTGAGATTGATTCTCAATCAACAATTGAGATTAAAAACAACTTAACATTCCCTAACAAATTAGTTTCTAGTTGTTTCCATAAGGAATTAATAAATTAATAAATAAGTTTTTTTTCTCTAACCAATTGATTTAAAGAAATAATTATTTACTAAATTTTGGCAAGTGGGCAAACAGATGTCCAAGCTATCAAACTAAACCCCCTCTTAGCAAGGAATTTGTTTTGTGTAACACCCAACTTATCTTTAAAGAAGATAAAAATTATCTTCTCCAATGCGTTAATCAAAATGTCTACTACCTTCTCCTCTGTAGGTATGTATTGTAGTTGAGAAATCCCTCATTGTAAGTAATCCTTAATGAAGTGATATCCAATGTCTATATGTTTAAACCTATCATGAAGCACTAGATTCTCATATAACTTGATGCAACTATGATTATCATAGTGTATCACAATAGTCTCAACCCTCTAACCAATTAAGGCTACTAGCAACTTTTGAAGCCATATAGTTTCACATGTCTCCATGCTAATTACTATGTATTATGCTTCTCCTAAACTCAGAGCCTCAAACTTATGTTTCCTACTGAACCAAGATAAAACTTTTGATCCCAAATTGAAACAACACCCTGAAGTGCTCCTTGTATTCGTTATACTTCAAGCCCAATGTGTGTCTATATAGCCTATCAACTTGATTCCTTCACCATAAACATATATGATCCCATACTCAACTATACCATACAAATAACACAACACATGCTTAGTCATTTTCCATTGCATTGTCTTTGGTTCAACCATGAACTAACTAAGAGAATTTATTGAAAATGATACAACTAGCCTAGTGATGACCAAATACATGAGCGAACCAATCAACTAACTATATAAGGTAGGATCTACATCCTTCTCCTTAGATGTATCTAATATCCCTAAATGATGATGAAATTTAAAATTATATGAACATGTGTAAAAGAGTCATATCAATTGTTATTTATCATTTATGTCAATTCTTAGTTGATTAGACATTATGCTAATTTAGTAGAGTACCATATCATTTGATTGATGAAGAGAATTTGAAGAAAATATGTTGATGATAGAGTTGATAAATATGGTATTCAATGGGTACTTGAATGAGTTGGACAATGATAATTTATTGTTGGTTTGATTTTTTTCTAATCATGTAACATTGTAATGAAATGAGCTATGTAATCTATACATAGTGACAAGGTTAAAGAAAGAAGATGGTATTTAGCAAGTGACTATAGTGTTCATTGAGTGTTTGGCTAAGCAAGTGAAAGTTCAATGTTACTCAAGTGATGTATTACTTGAGTGAAATGTTATGTTCACCAAGTAATAGCAATAAGAAATTTTTTGTAAAGATAGATTATGAGGCCAACTTTTGGTGAAAATAAAGAATGCTCGAGAAGTTCAAAGGTATGACTCAAAGTTTGTTACAAGATCTAAAACTGGAAAAATACAATGAAGATCTAATGATGAAGATTGGAGAAGGATAAGGATGAAAAAAAAAATCTCTATAAAATTTATATTTTATAAGTGACTAGATGTAATGAATATAAGATCGATTATTGTGATTAAGTGATAGTAATTGGAAGAATTTGGAAGCATAGAGACTACATTTTAAGGAGTAGTTGAGCAAGTTTTTGGTTTATAATTGGATGTTGATTGAATGTTGAAAAAATATATCAATGTGTAAAGTTGTTGAAGTAAAAAGGCCAAATGAATCGAACAGAGAATTAAAAGAGAGTCAAGTAAAATTGAAACAGTAAATCAACCAGTAATGAGATCAAAGAAAAAATATTAGAAATAAAATGAACATAAAGGAGATGTGAACAAGCAAGATAGTGCTAAACTAAATAGATCAAGTTGTATTGTTACTTTCTTATCATTGTAGAAGAAAAATCTCATGACTAAAGGGACTTAATAAGTCTATGAAATCCTATATGGTAACATTTATTAGTGGTGTTTATAATTGCTTTAGAGTAGGCCACTCTTTAAACAAGATTAAGGAGTGATAAGGGCTAGATGATATTTTGGTGTAAATCCTCTAACAAGGTCACATTAACAATGTGTATGTAAACCTTTAACAAGGTTGACTCCTAGCAGAGCTCACTTCAAAAGAGTGAAATTTTTGGGTTTTTGATCTCAAGTGGTATTTCCCTTTACAGGGTTTCCATGTTAAAAAAATTGGTGTCAAATGTGTGATTGATGTTATGCTACAAGTTGATTTTCATGTTATTTACTTTTTACCGCAACTCGATAACAATTAGGTTATAGAATAGTTATATTATGATATTTGGTCATAATAGAGATAGTGAATGAACAAGTTTGGAGTCACTTGATTATAAGTGTTAATTAAGAATTTGGATGAGATCACCGAGGGATTTCTTATGATGTTTATGAAGTTTTTCTTGTACTAAAGTGTTTGAAGGGACTATAAGATAACTGGACATAACTTATTCACCCCCACCCCCCCTCCCAGTTATCTAATAGTATATACCTTCCTCCAATTCATGATCATGGGTGTAGACATGGATTTGAAATCCTACATCCCAAGTGTTTTTAAGATTTCAATGCAATATTTCCCTTGATCAACAAAAATCTCTCCATCTATCTGCCCTGCCTCCATGTCTAGAAAGTAGTGCATAAGTCCCAAATCTTTCATCTCAAAATCTTCTACAAGGTCCATTTTGCAATCCTTTATGATCCCTAGTGCAATTGTAAGAAAAAATTCATTCACATATAGAATAAGAATGAGAATCTCACCCGTAACCACCAAGTAGTAGAGGTTAGCATCTACCTCACTCTTCACAAAGCCCATTTCCTACAAGTATGTATCAATGCGTTCATACCATGCCCTTGGCCTACTTGAGTCTGTACAAATCTCTCTTCAATCTACACACATGGGTCTCTTTATTGTATGCTAAAAATTATTATGGTTGTTATATGTATACCTCCTCCTTCAATTCTCCATTAAGGAATATTGTCTTGACATCGATTTAATTTATTTTCCATCTCATCTATGTTGCAAATGAAATCAAAACTCATATAGAATTATACCTGGCCACTGGAGAAAATGTCTCCTTGTAGTTTATTCCCTCCTTCTAAGAGGACCCCCTTTCCATGAATCGTTCCTTTTATTTCTTGATGGTACTATCTGCACTATACTTAATCTTATATATCTAGCACGATCCAATTTTTGCCCTATTTGTTAGTTTAGCCACTACCTCACATACATCATTTTACATTACTGAGGTATATTCCTCAACCATAGCATCTCATTATATCTAATTTTGTGCAGCCTCTTGATAGCTGGAAGGCTCATCATCTACCAACTAACTAACTAATGCCACATAACCATTAAACTTGTTTGGTTGTCTTTGTTGTCTCATACTAATCCTAGGAGCTCCTACAAACTCCTAAGTATCCACGTGTGTCTCTTGATCCTCACGATTCCTACTACCAACTATAGAGGATGAAATGTCAATCTCTATGTCTTCTTGATGTATTTCTTTCTATACCAGCTACTCTGTATTCTATGAATCTTCAACACTTGAGCCTACACTTGTACTAGTAATTATGCTAAAACTTTGTATCCCTTGACTTAAGCTTTGAGCTTCTTTTGGCTACTCACTCTGATCATCTAATAGCAAATCTCTAGACCTTCTAAATGTCTTTTCCTCCATGAACTTGACATCACATTTGGCTATAATTCTTCTAGTCCCCAGAATAGAAATCCTATATGCCATTGAGATTTTATTATACCCAAAAAAGTATCTCCTCTCTCTAGTCTAATCTAAATTGGTATGTGCATCACTTGGAATATGAAAATATGCCAAACTCCTAAATATTCTGAAGTAACCAACATCTAGCTTCTTCCCTATGAAATCTTCCTATGGTATCATCTTCTCTATAACCTTGTGTGAGACCCTATTCTGTATATATACATTATATTGCATGTCTATGCCCATAAGTAGTGGGGCATATCCTATTCATTTAGAATAGAATTTTTTGCCTCTAATATTGAATTATGCTTCCTCTTAGTAACTCCATTCTATTGAAGATTGTAAGGACCAGTCCATTCTCTCTTGATTCCTTCCTTGGTACAAAAATCTTGGAAGTCATTTCCTTTATACTTGCACCATTATTTGACCAAAGAACCTTTATCTTCATTCCTATTGAATTCTCCACAAGAATCTTGAACTCTTGGAATTGATTGAAACCCTCATCCTTGGCCTTCAAGAAGTATATTTAGGTCTTCCTTTAGAAATCATCAGTAAAAATAACACGGTACTCATATCCTCTAAGAGACTTTGTCAACATTGGTCCACATACATCTAAATGTACTAGATCAAGAATACCCTTAGATCTAGTGTCACTCCTTCAAAAATATGCTTTTGCAAACTTCTCCAACATGCATCATTTGCATACATCATTATGCTTTTTGCTCACCTCTGGAACACCTATCATTGTCTCATGAAGTAATTTAAGTGCTACATAATTAATATGACCCATCCTCCTATAAAATAGATCTCCAAGATCTCTAGGTTTACTACTACTCATGAGTACCTTAGGAGTATCAAATTAAAATCTATAAAGGTGACCACTTCTAACTCCAATAGTTATGGGTGATTTCCAATCATTATAGTTGATTATGACATTTGTTTCTCTGAAGAGTATACTATACCCCTTATTCTAATGAAAAAATATGGAAATTAGATTCATACCTAATCCTGACACATGTTAGAGATCATGAAGTAGAATTATCTTTCCATTCTCCCTCTAAAATTGAATAGTCCCTTTCCCATCAGAGTTGAGTTTGGAAAAGATTCCCATAGAGATCTGGATATTAGTGTTCTCATCCTTATAATTGAAGTACTCTCTAACTCCTATCATATGAAATCTTTCCCCACTATCTATATACCATACACACTTTAAGGTTGAGTTAACCATACAAGCTATGAGTGAAAATGCATCTTCCATTCTACTAGAGAATTCTATTTCACTTATTGAATTTTCCACATGCTTCTTTCCCTTCTTTCTCTGTGATCACTAACATAGTGGCCAAACTCATGACAACCAAAGCACTTGATCTTAGACAAGTCATTCTTCTCACTTTGTGAATTTGATCCTTTATTAGACCACTTCTTCTCTTTCCCTCTTTCCACTAGGGAAATAGTTTCTTGTTCTACCTCTTTTTTTTGAATTTTTTTTGGCATCATTGACAACACTTAGTCTAAACTCCTCTTAAGTGAAATTACTCCATAGTCAATCCTAACTAAATTAGGTGTCTCATCCACTGAAAATTTGAACAAAAACACCACCTCTTAGTAAACTCATTTAGGGCTATTCATAGTAGCTTGTGATCACTTGGGCTATCTCCAACAATTGCTAACTCATCCTTGATGATTGTCTAGTGAGGTAACTTGTGATGTCTTCTCCCTAGCTAATCTAGGTATTCTTAAATTTCTCTCTGGGAATCAACTTCGTGTTGGTGGTAGCATTCGAGTATAGATTCAAAATGGCATCCCACATTTTCTTCATCGTATCTAGCTTCAAGATATGTGGAACAATATGGTCTTTGACACCATCAAGGATTATCCTCCTCACCTTGCCATCATTCTTCTTGTATGTTGCAAGTTGTATCACATTCGTAGGTGCAAATGCTTAAAATTGTCTCGAATGCTATATTAATTTATTTAATATTTCCTTTGACATTATAATTAATTAAATTTTTCATATTCTTATACTTATTTAATTAAATTTATTTAATTAAATAGGTTCATTTTCCTAATGTGTTTAAATTTTATTTAAATACATCCCCTCTAATGTATTAAATTTATTTAATGCATAGTGCTCCATAAAATCCCCTTTTAAATAAATCTCAATTTATTTAATTTCCTCCACTTTTTAAAATTATATAATCATGTGATTAAGTTAAATCTTATCTTAATCCCATCCTAAAACCTAGTCTACACCCATCACTCTCATCCTTCTAAGCCTACCCATTAATTAATCCTAAACACCTTTCTAAACACCTCTTACCTCCTAAGTATTTTCTCACACATGTGTGAGAAACTCAAGATCTAATAAAGCTTCCATTTTATTATTTTATTCACATCTCTTACACACTTGTCCCCTTTTCCTTTCTCCAAGGTTTCTCACACATTTGTGAGCAAACCTTGAGCCATCACTTTCATCCAAAAGGCTTATGGTGACCTTTGCATGGCTTGTCCCTTAGTCTATGTGTCTCCCTTGTGGCACCTATGTGGATGCTACATAGATGGCACCTCCTCAAGGCCTCTCTCAAACCTATAAATAGAGCGCTTGTCTCAAGCATTTTTCATCTCCTCCATATTCATTGTTATCATGCTAGTTTAGACTTAGAGCTTTTTAGTGAATTTTAGTGATTTTTATGCATTGTTACTAACCCTTTGGTAGTTTCTATATTTCATTTCATTTGCATTGTTAACTTAGTCCAATTTCTTGCATCCACATCCATATCCTTTGAATGCTTTCAAGAATGGTTGCTTCCATAGCCATTGCTTGAATTATTCTCCATTCATCTTAGCATAGTCTCATACCATTGCATATCATTTCTTAATCATTGGGATTCGTAGTTGTGTTTGGGGAGAGCACACTCACATCCCTCCAATCTAAAGCACACCAACAAGGCCTCTTATGGGCACCCTTGTTGAGCTTCTTTGAGATTATGTGGGGACACTTTATTTTTGGTTGCATAGTTTTAAAACTCAAGCCTAATGTTTGGTTGTATTTTTTTTTTAAATCTTTGATATGCACATGTACAACTAACATTTGCTTAGTTATGCATGCTCCTGACAGGTTAGGTTTTCACGTATACATTTTGGCACACCCGATGGGACCCATGTCCCTATTCCACTATCAAACTTCACCAAAAACTTGTAATTTGTCATCAAAACTCATGCATTGTCATCTCCATTGGGACAAAATGTCATCTGTGTAGACACTTAATCATCTTTGTAGATCAACATGTCCATGTATTGGTGTCTTTGCTCATGATTATTGTTCAAGAAAATTGTTAATCTTGCAACATAACACATTCTATCATCTCCAATAAAATTTGACATCTTTGAACATTAGTTTTTCATCTGTGTAGTTTTCCATTCTATCATCTACATAGTAGGTAGCCAAAAACTAGTGCTTTTATCAAACTGTCATCTTCGATATTTAGCTAGTACTATCATCTCCGATTCATAAAATGTCATCTCTAATCAGTACTCTATCATCTTTGCCAATCAATATTTCATCTATTCTGTCATCTTGGAAGTTTTGACATCTCCGATATTGTTTTATTGTCTGTGACTATAAAGTGTCAGTGAAAAGTAAATTGTACTCCTTTGTTCTGTCATCTACGAGTTTTGTTAGCTTTGTTGTTCTGGCATCTGTACCTGGTGTCTTAAATCTCCAAGTACTGACATATTGACTTATATTTTTTAATGCCTAACTCATTGTTTAATTGATATACAGGGATTTCTAATCTTTTTTTTTATTGCAGGAGACAAACTTTGGAATATTTTTAGTGATTTTAATCACTTGAAGATTTGTAGTGATTCTCATCACTTGGAGATTTGTAGTGATTTTGATCACTTGAAAATTTGTAGTGATTTTAATTACTTGTAGGATTTAAAATGGTAAATGAACTTGCATGAACTAATGATTTGTCTTTGAAATGCATGTTGCAACTAATGTCAAAAGGTCAAATACACTCTTGAATGCATTAAGGTAACATTACACACACTCTTGAATGATTTAAGAAAATTTACACACATTTCATTGGAATGAATAATGTTCAAACACACTCTTGAATACCTTAATGAATGAAAAAAATTTTCATTGGAATGCATGTGTAGAGTAATCAAATACAATCTTGAGTGCCTTAAGGAAATTGACATGCTTTTCATTGGAATAAATTATTATATAGTGAATACACTCTTGAATGTCTAAGGTCAAAGAAGAATGTGATGAAACATTTCAATTTTGGGTTTAAAACACTCTTACAATCTTGAATGACTAAGGGACAAAGAAGCTTGCTATGAAACATTTGGACTTGGTGCTTAAAATGAATACACTCAATCTTGAATGACTTAAGAGAATATGTTTATTTCCAACAATTTTCTTGTGTTGAAGACAATCGATTTACTTTTTTTTGATGAATCCTCATTGTTTATTATGTTGACAATGCTATCAAGTTGGAAAGAACAATGCATGCTTAAACATGAGTGTCTTCAAGAGTAGATAGAAAATCTAAAGCTTCATTTGGAAAATCAAAAGTGTCTTTTAAACCTCGAGGCCACTTACATATTCTCTCCTCTTGCACCTTTGGGTGATCTTGAGTGCACAAGAAATAAGTTGTCTAGTTTTTTATTTTTAGGATGCCTACTTGGGGATTTCATCACCCCTTGGGATGACCTCAAGTCTAGAGTTCTAGAAAAGTATAAACATCAAGAGGTGAATCGAAAGACACCTCTCTTGGAAGAAATTTTTTGTCACTCTTGGCTAAGCCCCAAAGAACTTTATACCTTTGGGAAGTGAAAGTGGATATTTGGGTTACTGTCTCCTGTCGGTTGTGTGGCACTATTTTCTTTCATCTACAAATTTGGGCCTCATGTACCTTGCCTATATTAAAGATGCCCTCTAGATAATCTTTGTACATCCTAATGGTAGCCTTATTAGGATTGTTGATGTTTTTAGCATGCTTGAGTGTTTAAACATCCAAGACCAATGCAAAACATCAAACAAGTCCAAAATGAGTGCAATGGTGAGCTAAACATTTAGTGAGTAAAATGGTTGTAAGTGGGTCCTCTTGACCTATAGTTATTTTCATGAGTTCTTATATTTGGTCTAGCATTTGGAATCCATTGGGTCTTTTAGTCACAAGCTTGTTTGCAAAATTTTCATGCTTGGTCTTGTAACTAGGTTTATTTTTTTCCTACCATGACCGACAAAGTCAAACTTAAGAAAGTGAAATTATCCAAACCATTTGCCTACAAAGAAATAAAAAATCTAGCACATAGTGATAAATAATTCTAATACACTATCAAAGACATCAAGAAGGAAGAAGTTGAACAAGACCGTTATGACATAATCTTATACAATGGTAAACTTTGAAATTGGTCTACTTTTCCTAGAGTAAACCCAAGATTTTTGTTTCTAGTAAGAGAAGATTGAGTTATCCGCATAGTGACCATATCACCCTTATTTTCCACATCAATACATTTTTGAAATTTCTAGTCTTCAATTTGCAAAATTTCCTCTAGAAAGCTTGACCATTTGGACCTTAATCTTTTGGCCTAAGAACTTCTTAGTTACAAAACTTTCGAGATTACAACACTAGACCTTTATCCACAAGAAAATGTTTATCATAGTTACACTCACTCATTTGGGATCACAAGTCCATCTCCAAATAGTGAGTAATATATTCGTGTCCTATCTTGCCCAAAGATCACTTGTCCATCTTTGGTAGGAGAAAGATAATTTTATCCTATATCATACTTGGTTTCCCAAATCAACAAGGTCTTTTGTTTACATTTAGGTTGTTGTCCCTTTTATCATATAAGATTCAATTGCTCTCTCACATTTTCTCTTTCTTCCACAATCTTCCACCCATTTGGTTTGGTCACAATTGTATGGTACGAACATGATCAAGTAGACTCACATTTAACCCTATGCCTCATTTATTAGAACCACTTAGACAACAAGAGATGGAGAATCCTTTTCCTTTATTACCAACCTCATTGGGGAACATATTTCCCCCTAGTATGAAATTTGGTATGCCTAGCTCAATATCCATGCAAGAACTACAGAATCATTTTTGAAACACCAATCTAGGGAGAAACTCACATGATGATGAAGAAGTGTACCAAGATGAAGATCCCACTGAAAATAATAATATCCCTAGTGATGTCCAATTTTTTTTTGCAAATCCATATAACTTGGAAATGTTGGAAAAATCTGTTAGGGAAAACAAGATGGAGATCTTCCTAAACTTGGCTAAAGATGGTGTTAATGTCCCTATGAGTTTTGATGAGAGCACTTTGTTTAGACAAATTACCAAGGATGGTGCTCCCATGTTGCCAACTTCAAACATAGCCCAAACATCTAGCAAGGAAAAAGAACCTATGGTGAGAACTAGTTCCATACCTACATCAAGTGTTTCAACACAATTTGCATTCCAATTAAGTGCAGAACATATTCAACCAATCATTAGTGCTTATGCCCAATACTACTACACATGCTAGCATTCCATAGTCAACCTTGACAGGTCCAATGGTAGGATGCTTAAACATTGGGAAACTATTTATACAACAGATGGCAATCCTAACACAACCAATATATTTCTCTTATTTAAAAATTCCAACAAGTATGATGAAAATATTTGTGCCAATTCCAACAACTGCATATTAATACATTGGCCAAAGTGGCACACCGCCACCTTCACCACCTCATAACACGTTTGGAAATCCATACAACTTTAGAGGTGGGTTCATCAATTCCCAACAATCATATATACAACCAAACCAAGATCTAGCCCAACAGTTGCATGAACTTCAAAATTTGGTCCATTACATGAACAACAAAGGGGTGAAGGATTTCTCTTTTGAGAAAAATTTTCCCTTTCCATTTGACAGATCCATTAACATGATATTGTTTCCACCAAACTTTGAGATTCCTGAATTTGATATATACATTGGAGAAACATGTCCCATCACACATCTCAAGGAATTTTATGTCTTATGTCAAGAGGTGGCCTACAGTGAGGATTATCTTAAGAGGCTCTTCACAAGAAGCCTTGGTGGCCCTGCACTTGAATGGCTAATGAACTTGCCTGGAGGTTCCATCACCTCTTTCAATGACTTGATAGGGAAATTTGTAGCACAATATTCGTACAACATTGAACATCATGCCTCATTAAGTGACTTGTACAACATGAAACAATGAAATGGTGAAACATTTGCCAACTTTCTACAATGATGGAGGCATCTTGCTAATCCCATGCCATACAAAATTGAAGATTCCCACCTGGTAGACATATTTATCAAGAATTTGATCTCATAGATGTCTTTCCAAGTGAGGATGGCTAGTCTTAAAGAATTTTCCACATTAGTCAAGAAAGGCAAGAATATTGAAAATGGACTCTTAGAAAAGGGTTCCATTAAACATTATAGCTCTTCATCCTCAAACAATGACACAAACAACAATACAAACCCAAACTTTGGTCCAAAAAGAAAGGTGTTACCCATGATGGTGTCACCAATGTCAAAAGCATAAAAAACCTTCAAGGTAGAAACAATAATAACAAAAACTATTGTAACTGAAACAACAACAATTCAAACCATGACAATCAGAATCAGAATCAAAACAACAATCAAAACAACCAACAATATCGTAATCAAATGCAATTTTTTCCTCACAACAACAACAATACCAACAAAAATTACAACCATGACTATGATCAGTTAAGGAAGTTCACTAAATTTAATGAACCTTTAGATTCCATATTCAAAAAGCTAGTAGATCACAATTTGACGGTGTTTCCCAACACATGGCCTTTTGACAAAAATCAACCCAAATCCAAGTGGTATAGGGAAAATGAATATTGTAATTACCATTGCATCAAAGGACATGACACCAAGAAATGTATTAAACTCAAAATATTCATCCAAAATCTTGTTGACGATGGGGAAATTGAGGTTAAAGGAGGACCACCCTCTAAAAATGCTAAACTAAAGATAATTCAAAAGTTGTTCCCCAACCACAAAAATGACAATAACAACAATGGAAACAACAATACAAACAGTGTCAACCAAGCTTCCACATCCAACGTGCTACACTATGACTATTCTACTAACCACATATCAGGATTTGACTCCTTGTGTGGTAAAATAGAAACAAACAATATATGTGGTTTTGAAACCATGTATGGCCACATTGAAGAAGTGGACACTCATGTAAATACCCTTGTCCTACAAGTAGCTGATTGTGATGCAACCACTCGATAGGGAAGAATTACTTTGTGAGTTGCCACTCCCAATCCCACTAATCCATCAATTCCACATCCACCTACTATGCCATCCACTTCAAAAAGACCCACTTCTCACTACGATGTCCTCTCTTAGTTAGGGAAGAGTCTTGCACAGATATCCATTCTATAACTTTTCACTACCTCACCCATCCACAAAGAAATTTTGGAGACTACTCTTTTAGAGTCTCATGTTCCTAAAAAAATTAATGCATCCCAATTCACCACCATGATTGAAAATCTTTCTTCACAACAACACCTTGTCTTCACAGACAAAGATTTCCAAGGTCCTGATCAACACCACAATTTGTCACTCCACATTGAAGTCCTTATATAGTGACATAAAATAAAATGAGTTATTATAGATAATGGATTTGGTTTGAACCTTTGTACATTAAAGATGATCTCTTTCTTGGGGCTTCTAGAAGACCTCCTAGATATCAATAAAAGGATAACAATTAAAGCATATGATGAAAGAGAAAGAGAATCAAAAGGATTTATCATACTACTGCTAAAGGTTGGGCCGACTATAATAAATATTGAATGCCATGTCCTAGATTTGGACTTGCCATATAACATCTTGCTTGGTTGGCCCTGGATTCATACACTGAAAGTAGTACCATCTACATATCATCAATGCTTGAAGTTTCCCCACCAAGGAAGAGTGGTCACGATTCCAAGTGATCCTTTACCTTTTTCTTTTTGTAAGAGATTGGAAGGTGCCCCAAAAAAAATTTGTCGAGTTAGTGAGTTTGCTAAGGTTATACTTAGATCTCTCACAATAATGGAATTAGCTTCCACAATAATACCAAAGTTATCCAATATTGATTCCAGTTCATGTAAAGGAAAAGAGAAGGTTGAAGATATTAAGGTCAATACTACAATGAAGAAGGTTACTTTTTCTAACCAAGGAATGGGAAAGTATAAGTTTGAAACTACCTTGTGTGTTGGACAACTACCACTCTCCCCTTGATCCTTTGGAAAACCTTCTTAAATACCACCTTCTACAAATAAGGATACTATGCATGTTAATAAGACAATATTTAAACATTGGGGTTCACTTATCGATGAACACATGGACTCTAATATCTTAGATTGGCTATATTTTGATGGAAAAGATGATCCTATTTTCCCTAAAGATAAGTATGTTAAGGCTCCTCCCATCATTGAAAACATGGGATATCATAGCGTTGGCATTGGACCTAAAGAAGATGGAATCAGAAAAACCCCTTGAGGCTAATAGTTATCCCAAAGGCATGGTTTGGGCTTCATTGAACCCAAGATGTCTTTTGCTGACAACTATTGTACAACTAAACCTCATTCTAAAACTAAAGAGGAGGAATTATTTGAAATCCCCTTCCAATTTATTAAATATGACCTAGATAATTATGTCCATGCCATTACCATAGCCTACCTT
Source organism: Cupressus sempervirens (assembly GCA_028749045.1). Classification (NCBI taxonomy): domain Eukaryota; kingdom Viridiplantae; phylum Streptophyta; class Pinopsida; order Cupressales; family Cupressaceae; genus Cupressus; species Cupressus sempervirens. The sequence goes on from CM053788.1 coordinate 471,559,532, forward strand.
TCATCTACCGACTTACCCCTCACTAACCCTGACATGATAGACTGGGACCTTTAGGACACACCACCAACTCTTGATATCTGTAACTCTAATGAAGCAATGATGACACTCTTTGGCTGTAAGAATCTCCAAGATTACGAACATGAGATCCAATACAATGAGGAAGCCTACCTTGGTAGCCAAGTCAACTCTCTTAGTTGTAAAAATAAAAAATAAAAAATAAAATCAAAATAAAAAATAGAAGAAACATCCTCTAGTGAAAACTCTTTTGGAGGACTTTTAGATGAAGAAAAAGACAAAATAAAGGATGCATCTTTTGGTGAAAACCTCCTAGAGGTGCCATAAGAGGGAGAGATTGACTTGCCATTCAAATATTTACCACTACAAAATTCATCTATATTGAATGAAGATACAATTCCAATTAACTTGGGCACGGTAGATAATCCACAAATCACCTACATTGTTGCTACCCTAAGTCTTGAAGAACAAAAAGTGATGACTAAGTTCCTACAAAAAGGCACAATCAATTTTGCATGAACATACAAAGACATGCCTAGTTTAGACATAGATTTGGTTGTGCATCACTTAGCAGTAGATCTAAAGATTAAACCTATGAAACAAAAGTTGTGCAAGATATATCCTAAGGTAGCACATTTGGTCAAACCAGAATTGTAGAAAATGCTAAAGGCAAAATTCATCTAACCTATTTATTATCCTAAGTGGGTTTCCAACATTTTTCCTATAGGAAAAGCATCTAGGGGTATCCACATTTGTTCAAATTTTTGAGATTTAAATCTTCCATGTCCTAAGGATGATTTTCCACTTCGTAACATAGACATCATAGTGGATTTGACTGTTGGACATGAAATGTTGTCTTTAATGGATGGTTTCTATGGTTATAATCAAATCAAAATTGTAGAAGAAGATCAACATAAAATGACATTTACTACCCCATGGGGAACCTTTTGTTACCAAGTCATGCCCTTTGGCTTGAAAAATGCTAGTGCCACCTATCAATGTGCAATGACTACAATCTTTCATTATCTTCTACATGTCATAATGGAGGACCATGTTGATGACATTCTAGGAAAATATAAGACATGTGATTCCCACATTGTTGTGCTTACCACCATTTTTGAAAGGTTGGAGAAATATAAAGCGCACATTAATAGGAAGAAGTGTGTATTTGGGGTCCAATCAGGAAATTTATTAGGTTACATGGTATCAAGAAGAGGTATTGAGGTAGATCCCACCAAAGTGAAAGCCATCATGGAAATGCCTCCACCTACTACATTGAAACAACTCCACAATTTTCAAGGGTGGTTACAGTCCATTAGATGGTTTTTGTCCCAATTAGTAGATAAGGTTCATCCACTCCAACACTTGCTTCGAAAAGACATTGAGTTTCAATGGAATTGCCTATGTGAGAAAGCATTTGAGAAAGTTAAGGTATACTTGTTCTAGTCCCTCCAATTGTAGGATGACCATTGATTCTCTACATCTCTACCACTTCAATTGCCTTAGGTGCACCTTTGGCACAACTAGGTGACAAAGGTAATGAGAAAACTATATACAATCTCATTTGAACATTAGTTGGCTATCAGTTAAACTACACTGCTATTGAGTGAGCTTGTTTGGTGGTAGTTTTTTGCACATAGAAACTATGCCATTATATTCTTAATCACACTACACATCTCACTGCCAAGATAGATCCCCTCAAGTATTTGATATCAAAAGCTTCACTCACTGGTCGATCTACAAAATGGGTCTTGATTTTAGGTGAATTTGACATTGTCTATAAAGATCACAAGGCCATTAAGGGACAAGTAATTGTAGACCAGCTTGTTGAAGCTCCTCTTCATGAAGACCATCCTATTATAGCAAATTTTCTAGATGACATAATTATGACTATTACCCCTAGTACACAATGGAAACTATATTTTGATGGTTCCTTCACAAAAAAATGATCAAGGGTAGGAATTTTGTTTGTTACACTACAAGGAGACCTTATTCCAAAGTCTTCTAAATTTCATTCTCTTGCATAAACAACATAGTTGAGTATGAAGGATTAGTAACAGGGCTTCATTAAGCTATCAGATGGAATATTAAGAGCCTACTTGTCTTTGGAGACTCTCAATTGGTCATTAGACAAGTCATAGATGAATACCAAACAAAAGATGAAAAGTTGTTGCCATATCACTAGATAGTTGAAGGTCTTAAACAACACTTCACTAAGATAGTCTTTCAACAGATACCAAGGACTAATAACAAAGTAGTAGATGCCATGGCCACCATTGCCTACATGATCACCATGCCTAATTACAATCCTAAGTGTGAGTTTCTTGTTGAGAATCTTTTTCTTCTTGCTTATGAGCAACCCGAACCAAAGCTAGTGTATGAGATTGTTGGTCTTGAGTCTCCATGGTACTCCAAATTTTTTACCTACCTTCATCACAAAACAATCCCCATAGCCCTTTCCATGAACCAAAGAAAAACCTTCATCTATTGCACTACCTAATATACTATCTTAGGTGATACACTTTTCCAAAAACACTTCAATGGAACCCTCCTCTAATGTCTTAGTTTAGATGAAGCCAGAATGGTGTTATAAGAGGTTCACCAAGGAATTTGTGGTGCCCATTCCAGTGGCCTTATGTTAGCAAAAAAAGCTCCTTAGAATGGGTTACTATTGGCCTACTATGGAAGTGGATGCCTATCATTTTGTGAAATGATGTGTTCCTTGTCAGTAATATGGAGATTTGATACACTCTCCCACCCAAGACTTTCAACCCATCATCACACCATGGCCCTTTTCCCATTGGGAATTCAATCTTGTTGGTGAAATATATCCAAATTTTGCAAATGGCCACAGGCATATTACTGCTACCACTGAATACTTCAAAAAGTGGGTCGAGGCTATCCCTTTAACCTACACCACAAAAAAATGGGTTTCAAAGTTTATCTTGAACTACATTATCTATCATTTTGGTATCCCTCAAGACATCATGACTGATAATGGAACTCCTTTCAAAAATTAGGAAGTTGCCACATTGTATAGGAAACTCGAAATCACCTAGCATTTTTCCACCAAATACTTTCCCAGGGTAATGGCCAAGCTGAAACCAAAAATAACACCATTTTGAAAATCCTAAAGAAAATTGTTGATGTAGCTAGTCATGACTGCCACCTCCAAATTGCTCCCACCCTTTGGGCCCACCACACCTCCATCCATACCCCCACAAGAGTCACTCCATTTTCCCTTGTTTATAGTTTTGAAGTTGTTTTACCCATCAAAATTGAGCTCCCTTCCCTTAGAATCTATCTCAAGAATCTGATATCCAAAGAAGAATACCGAGTTTCTTGCTTGCAAGAGCTACAACTCCTCGATGAGAGATGTGTCAATGCCCTAAACTACCTCTACGTATATCAAATAATCTTCAACTCTAGTTTTTAAAAAAAAATAGACCTCTATAATTTGAGGTGGGTGACTTAGTTTTGCAGCATAACATGAGGAACCTCCAAAACCATGAAAAGAAAGGAAAATTTGAAACTAATTGGCTTGGCCCATTTATTATTATAGCCAAATATGATTTTGGGGCATATCAAATTACCACTTCATAGGGAGATTTTTCTAAGCCTATAAATATCCAACACCTCAAGTGGTTCTATGCTTGAGTTTTGTAATTCCTGTACAGTGTTGTTATACATTCCACCAAGCTCCAAAAAAATTAAAAAAATTAGAAAAACTCTAAAAACATTTGTAAAATGTTTTTGAAGAAAAGACTAAAAAGAGGAAAATGTTCATGAAAAAAGTTTTTTGGTCCATTATCTATTAGGCTCATTTCACTTCACCACATTTGCCCTCATTTCATCCCATCTTTTTGCAGAAGTCCTATTTGACTTGTGCTTTTCATATATCCAATAAAAGACCTCTTATCTATGAGGCATCCATTCCCTTCCATCTATCAAAAGACCTCTAGTTCATGAGACATTTTCCCATCGAGTGTTTGTCCTAATCCCATTACATTGAGCTTTTTCCCACAATAGTGACTACAACAAAACCTAAAAAAAATCACCATTGAGACTTAATTATTCAAAAACTTGTTCTTTTCACAACTATTACCAACAAACATTTGCGACAACAACATCAGACAAACAAACTTTCATAGGATGAATCCTTCCTACACACTGCACTACAACCTTCACTTTTGGGACCTAACATTCTTGGCAGGAACTGCATACTGCATGACTACTTGGTCATGAGGTTTCTTTTGATTTATTTCATCTTTTTGTGTTATTAATGGCCTGTTATGGTGTTCCTTGATCTTTCATATTTTGGTATCACCTAAATGGCTCCAACTAACTACACATTTCATTTTCAGTGATGACATGAAGAAATAGAAGTCTTATTAGCCCTTTTTGTGAACATTTTTCTATAACATACTAAACTTTATCATCTTTTAGTATAAATGTTTTTGAACTTTTGATGTATAAAGTATGGACATAGGCATAAAAATGACAATCAAAATTATATCTAAAAAGGGGATCATTTTGTGGTAAAAATCTTTCTTCATGAATGTTTGATATGGGTAGATCTTCCTACAGCTGAAGAGATTGCAAAACTGTTAGTTGAATAATTATTGCCTTTTCTTTATAAACTAATAAATGAAAATAAATGTTTGTGGGAAGTCTTGTGTGTATTAAACATTGATCGCAGGGATACAAGTTGAGCGGGAGTTAAACAAACTGTGAAGGAATAGCGCTAAGGCATTGATGCTATTAAGGAGAAGTGTTATGACACTGTTGCAGCTGGAAGACTTGGCAGCAAAGTTAAAAGGGACCTATTTTAATGAATAACAAAGCGAGACCTGATAAAGTGGCTGAGTAAGGAAGCAAGCATCAAAGTAATTAGTTAAACATGCAACGCACGATACCTAGAAGCTATTTGAAGTTAGATAAAAGAGCAGATCTAGCATTTTCTATGATCTATATTTGTGGGGAATTTAAGGGATAATTAATGTCTTTCCAATTGCATGTTTGTAGTCTTAAGTTGTAACTGACTTTCCTTCATGAGAAAGTCATAGTTTTAGGAGTTTGTTGTTCTTCCTTCCTTTTAAATAAGACCTCATATGTATCTATGAGGTTAAGTAGTGAGTAGATAGATAGAGTTGATAGACATCTTATTGTTTTTCCCAAGTTATTGTAATACTACATATTTGATGAATACATGCCTTTACTGAGTTGCTACACTTTTATCTAAGCTTATCTTTCCTTCATTCTTCCTTGGGGGCCCATGCAAAAGGTGGAGTTTACTTTAGTAAGTAGGAGTTAGACTCAATTTTCTAAGTTAAGATAGAACTGTTGTTCCTATAGCCACTAGAAATAGAACCGGTCACTATTCTTGCAGCAATAGGTGCATAGATGTATGGCTAAATAATTAGAATTTCCTTCCAAGTATTTGATAGTTGTCTTTCCTTTGGATAAACTAGATTTCCTTAATGGTTATTGCATTCAAGGTAGTAATGAATTTTAGTGAAAACTAGAGCATATACTTTGTGGACATCATCTCAAGTTCATGCTCTCGGATTGACATTTAATGAAAATCAGCATAGTACTTTGGTAGTAAGGGATGTCCAATCCTATAACTAAAAAGGTGTTATATTGATTAGACATATTTTTGGCAGCATTTTCGGGGATGGTGTCAATCTAGTATTCACTATTGAGTCATTTAGTTTCATTTTTAACATTTTTGCATGCATAGAAGAAGAGACCACCTTGGAAGATTTCTTCCCAACTTCATTCAGGAAGATCCTTTTTATCCTAACCCTGAAGAAAGACAAGAGAGAGAGAAGAAATGGAAGAAGAACTATTTGAGAAGGTATTTGTAGAAGTATCAGAACAAGTACAATAACCAACCAATCTAAAGAATCCTTCCATTTGAATAATCTTTTTGCTAAGCCAGAATATCAAGATAATCCATTAGCTCTAGTCATTTATCAGCCACCACTAGGACATCTACTAATGGCAGTAGCTCAGCCTACCTTTCCCTTTCCAATTCCTCCTCAGTAGGGTAATCAAAATCTGAAAAATATACCCTCAGCTGCCCTGCCTAAATTCTATTGCCTTATTACTGAAGATCTAGAAACTTTTCTCTTTGAGTTCAACATCCTTTGTCGAAGTTATGACTACACAACTAATGCCCATAAGCTGAAATTGTTTCCATCAACTCTCAAAGAAGCCACTTTGAGATGGTTCATGAGTCTAGGTGCAAATGCTGTAATAGATTGGCCAACTATGAGTAACATGTTCCTTAATAAATATAAGGAATATTACAGAGGCCATGATTTGAAAGGAGATGACATTTTTAAAATGTCACAAAAGGAGGATGAGACTTTGGAGGACTATGTTGCTCGGTTCATGTTTAACCTACAATGCAACACACAACATCAGCTGAATGAGGAGTCTCAAAAGCATCTCTTTCTAAAATGAGTACATGACAGGAGTATGGAAGCTTTAGACTTAATGGTTGGAGGTGATATTACACAGAAGACATGGGTTGAAATCTAGAATATTTGTTTGAACTATTCCAGAGAAACAACAACATAGTAATTATAATCATTAGCAACAATCTAACCAAGGTTGGCAGCAGCCTAACCAAGGGTGGCAGTAGCCTAATCAAGGATGGCCACAGTCCAACCAAGGATGGAAATAGCCTAACCAAGGTTGGCACCAACCTCACTAGGGTTGGTAACAACCTCAGCAGGGTTGGCAACAAATCCAAAATTGGTCGTAGCACCAGCATTAATTAGCCTTGTCTCAACCTCCTCAACAATAAGCCTTAATGCCTCCTGCAGCCAATACAACCCCTCCAAAACAACCACAGTTACCTGCATAACCTGCACCTAATCATAATAGTACAAAACCTTCAGCCCAGCAATAAAGTTATTCCATAACCCTGAATGATATCCATCTAAGATCTAGAACAACGCTTGCCTCACCTCAGCAACCCATTATAACAGAAATAGATGATACAAATGCTGAGTCAGTTCAAGAACCTACCACCACTATTTCTCTTACAGCCAAGAAACCACCATTTCATAGCAGGTTAATAGAACAAACCCTGCTAAGTGAAAATTAAGCTGCACTAGACTTACTTGAGCAACTCAAGCAAATGACGGTAAAAATTCCCTTGCTTGATGCAATAAAAGAAGTACCTATATATTCAATAGCTATCAGAGAAGCCTATGTTAAAAATCCAAGAAGGAAAAAGAAAGACCCAAAGACTATCCATGTCCTTGGACAACTTTCTGATCTTATGCTTGATAACTGCAAAATGCCTAAGTATGCAGACCCTGGAAGCCTAGTAGTGACCCTCACCATTCAAGAAGTGCAAGTGCAGAATATCTTAATAGACCTAGGAGCATCCATCAATGTAATGACCAAGGAAGCAGTGTCCAAATTAAGCATCATTGGTCTCAGGAAAACACCAACAATCTTGCAACTAGCAGATAGTTCTACCATCAATCCTGATGGTATGCTAGGAGATGTCACTGTCACATTAGATTCATGGGAGTATCCAGTTGATTTTGTCGTACTCTCTCCAAAAACTAGTACTGGGGGATACCCTATCATTTTAGGATGACCATGGTTAGCCACAACAGATGCTTATATTGCATGCCGATCAGGGAAAATAACTATTTCAAATGGAATGAACATTGAAAATTTAACCTTGTATTTGCTTGCTCAGCCTTTGCTGTAGGATGATCAAGTTGTCTAGCCAAATATGGATGACTTTGATATGGACATAGATTCTATTCAACAATTGATTATGATCTCACAGGACTCATTTGTAAACATTAAAGAAGAAGATGATGTCATTTCTTCTATCATACTGAATGAGTATGGAACACAACCTTAGACATCTTCTAAGCAAAAGTGTGTTTTAGAAGGCATTCTGCCTTTATCTGCTGAACTTCATTATTCCAAGTCTACACAGCCTATGCATTCACTCCTGCCACATGAGATAGATTCACAACCAATTGTGAAAATTTCAATGGTTGAAAAAGTAGTCAAAACAACAATCATTCTAGGAAGAGAATTAAATATAAGCAAGTCCTTATCTCAGGCACAACATCATAATACCCTGCAACTATTACAAAAGCACCAGGATGCTTTTGCTTGGGAGTATACATATATGAAAGGTTTGGATCCTGCACTCTGTACCCATAGAATTTATATCAGTCCAGATTATAAACCTGTGAGACAACCTCAGCGTAGGATAAACCCAGCATTAAGGGATATTGTCAAAAATGAATTGCAAAAGCTACTTAATGCTGGCTTCATATATCTTATTTTAGATAGCCAATGGGTGTCACCATTGGTTATTATTCCCAAAAAGGGGGGGAAATGGTGAGTCTGCATAGATTATAGAGAACTTAACTTTTCTACCAAGAAGGATCATTTTCCATTGCCTTTTGTCGATCAAGTTCTTGACAATCTTGCAAGAAAAAAATATTTTTCATTCTTGGACAGATTCAGTGGCTAAAATCAAATCCAGATAGCACCAGAGGAATATCCATCTATTGCACAAGAAATGGTTTAGGAAATTGTTGAAACATTTCAAGTTAAAATGACTATTGCACCCTATCCTACAGCCATTGCCCCTTCAAAAAAAGTTGATAAAAATATTGCTTGTCAAAATAATAGCTTTTTTGAACGTCAGCATTCTCAAGACGATAGCACTGATGACCACCATCATCTTGAGCACTGCCTTGAAGATTATAGACCTGTTGTCTATCGTCATACACCACCAAAAATTTCTACACCGTTAACAGCCAGCTTTAGTTTGTACCAACAATTTCAATGGGAAAAAGCAAACTGGGATCTAGAAAGGAAGTAATTGCTCAGAACTATCAGGGAACAAGCACAACAAATTGAAGAGAAGGATAGTGAAATTATGGTCCTACAGCAATGTGTCACAAAGATTACAGAGCTCATTCTAGAGCTTGTAAATTGCAGGTCCCCATCTCTAGTTTACACACTATTCTGAAAGGAGCAAATGATTAATTTTCAATTGTCTCGAATTACTCGAGGGTTGAACCCCTCCTTACACACTGCTGAGGAATTTTATGCAACATTCAAATTAGTTCTGATGACTTTGCAGAATCTCCTCTGTGAGTTATATGTTCATAATCTTGTTGTTCCAGATGATAAAGATTGGAATTCATTGTTATATGTGGGAGATGTACAGTTTAGGACCGTTATGTCATGCATGCAGAATGAGATTAGTCAAGAGAACCAAGCTGCTCCTTATAGGGAAAAGGAAATGTTTGAACCATTGTGCATTTGGCTAGAGGTACAAAACACTTACAGAGTATTCTTTGATTGGCTTTCCATTAACAATAATCAAAGTGTAGTTGCCAAAATTCACCCTATTCACAAATAGGCATTTCTAGATTGGGAGCAACATTGTTCTGCAAATGCCCCTAATGCTATACAAGCTTCCCTTCAAAGATGGATCCAATTGCCAGAAGATCTGAAAACAAGGGAGTTGCACTCTCCCCAAAATCTGGATTTGGCCATCAGCAGGATGCCCAAGTATATGATGTTAGGTAGAAGTCAGAAAAATTATTGGTTACCTCTTCATTTCCAACCGCCAATACTCTTACATCCTATGCTTGGAAAGTATGATTCATTTTCTGAATATAACATCATTTCTAAAGAACAGAAATGGGAAAGGTTGAAACAAAATCATGGATATTTTAATTACAAAGCTCATGAATCAGGTGAGAAAATTGCCAATGATCTCAGGCTGTGGATAAGGATCAGAAACCTATAGATGTTGAAGGGACTAGCCTTAGGATGATTGGGGAGAAAAATGATGACATGAAGAAATAGAAATCTTATTAGCCCTTTTTGTGAACATTTGTCTATAACATACTGAACTTTATCATCTTTTAGTATAAATGTTTTTGAACTTTTGATGTATAAAGTATGGACATAGGGCATGAAAATGACAATCATAATTATATCTAAAAAAGGGATCATTTTGTGGTAAAAATATTTCCTCATGAATGTTTGATATGGGTAGATCTTCCTACAACTAAAGAGATTGCAAAAACTGTTAGTTGAATAATTAATGCCTTTTCTTTATAAACTAATAGATGAAAATAAATGTTTGCGAAAAGTCTTGTGTGTATTAAACGTTGATTGTAGGGATACAAGCTGAGCGGGAGTTAAAAAAACTATGAAGGAATAGCACTAAGGCATTGATGCTATTAAGGAGAAGCGTTATGACATCATTGTAGCTGGAAGACTTGGTAGAAAAGTCAGAAGGGACCTATTTTAATGAATAACAAAGTGGGACCTGATAAAGCGGCTGAGCAAGGAAGCAAGCATCAAAGAAAATAGTTAAACATGCAACACATGATACATGGATTCCTAGAAGCTGTTTGAAGTTAGATAAAAGAGCAGATCTAGCATTTTCTATGATCTATATTTGTGGGGAATTTAAGGGATAATTAATGTCTTTCCAATTGCATGTTTGTAGTCTTAAGTTGTAACTGACTTTCCTTCATGAGAAATTTTTAGTTTTAGGAGTTTTTTTTTCTTCCTTCCTTTTAAATAAGACCTCATCTATATCTATGAGGTTATGTAGTGAGTAGATAGACAGAGTTGATAGACATCTTATTATTTTTTCCAAATTATTGTAATACTGCATATTTGATGAATACATGCCTTTACTAAGTTGCTACACTTTTATCTAAGCTTATATTTCCTTCATTCTTCCATGGGGGCCCACGTGAAAGGTGGATTTTACTTTAGTAAGTAGGAGCTAGACTCAGTTTTCTAAGATAGAACTATTGTTCCTGCAGCCACTAGAAACAGAACCAGACACTGTTCCTGTAGCAGTAGGTGTGTAGATGTATGGCTAAATAATTAGAATTTCCTTCCAAGTATTTGATAGTTGTCTTTCCTTTGGATAAACTAGATTTCCTTAATGGTTATTGCATTCAAGTTAGTAATGACTTTTAGTGAAAACTAGAGCATATACTTTGCAGACATCATCTCAAGTTCACGCTCCCGAATTGACATTTAATGAAAATTAGCATAGTACTTTGGTAGTAAGGGATGTCCAATCCTATAACTAAAAAGGTGTTATATTGATTAGACATGCAGTATAATTTGTTTTTTTATGATTTAGTACATGTATGTCAGTTTCAAGTTATGGCTATGCATTGCTCATTGGGGACAATGGGTTAGCACACTTTTCACCAAATATCCCTAAGAAGACTTTGGGTGTGCCTCGACCTCTCCAATGTGTATATGTCATTTGTTCCATCATGACTATGCAAACTACATCTATCATCCTAAAGTATCTATTGTGTTGATAGTCTAGTCCATGCAAAGGAATTTTTTCATCTATGCTTCTATAGCATATGGTGCATAACTCCTTTTGCAAAATAAAACTAGGGTGTGCTCTCCCATATAAACACAATTGAATCCCTTAGTATCATGTAGTTAGGATTCATTTAGTATAGGATTTTATTGCACTCTACTTGAGACAAGGGTTCTATTTATTCCCCCCTCCTATGCTAAACTACTTGATTCTTATGAGTGAAAAGTTTGACACATGTCCATTCATTAGGTTCATTCATATTACATTGTCATATTTCACATTTACACTTTAAGTTTACATATTTCACTTTGCATTCATGATTAGTGTCTTTTTATGTTACTGACATTTTCATTTAGGATACATTCATTGTCATATTGGCACATTCATTGCATTTGGCATTTCATTCATTATTAGATCCCATTATAAATTACATTAATCCATTAAGTATATACATTATAACCATTACATTTAGTGACATATACATCATGATACATCTCACAAAGCATATAGTAAATCCATACATGTAAAATAAAAAAATGCATACATCTCATATATCACCATAGGACCTGGATCATCCACACATTAGTCATCATATATGCATCATAAGAAACATAACATCACACACATCCTACATCAAAATGTCAATAACAGTATCATAATACCATACATAGTACTCATAAACTACAAGAAACATCATAAATATCACATCCATAAGAGACCATCATCCATAGACAACTCCTCACTATCATCCTCTCCCCCTAATGGTAATATAGCCCCCTACTACTCATCTTTATCATATGGTGTCCAATCAAACATGATGATCTCATCTGGACATCTCCTCCAAAATCTAACTAACTCAATCGAGGTGTATTGGATCAGTGGCCTATACCGACATGCATAAGGCTCACTAGGTTGTCGGGTCTCTTGACATGTAATAGGGTGTGTCACACCTATGTGCTCCCATGACCACACCATCAATAATGTCAACCCTATACTTATCGGTGGACCCATGTCGGCTGACCTTTGGTGCTCTTAGATGCACTCTCCAAGCTATAGTCTCTCGACTGAATCCATCCTTCACTCTAGTTCTATGTTCTCTAGGTGTGTAAATTACTCTTCCTTGTGCCCCTTGGAGGCTTATATAGGCTCTCCAAGGTCCCCTTTTGAGCCTGTACACTTTACTTGGCCATGTTTATCCCCAAGTCATCCAAAATGTTCATCTATGTCTTTTTCCTACCATTTCTTTTCTTATAGAGTCCTTTTTGCAAAAATTGTGCAAAATTATTTTTTGCTCTATTTTTGTGAGGGGGCACCCTCCTCCCTTGTTGTCACTATGACACAACTCTTAGGACTCCTATCCTCTTTGGGGCAACCTGTATTTTCTATTCTTTGATATAATGTTGTCCTGACATTACATCAAAGAGGGGTAACATGTAGATGCTTAGAATCATCCAAAACGCTATATTAATTCATTTGATATTTCATTTGACATTATCATTAATTATATTTTTCATATTCTTCTATTTATTTAATTGAATAACTTCATTTTCCTAATGTGTTTAAATTTAATTTAAATACATCCCCTCTAATGTATTAAATTTATTTAATGCATAGTGTGTTGGACATATAAGAGGAGTAATTGAGAGAGGAGGGGTGAATCAGTTACTACTAAAATAAATCTCAAATCCCTTAGATGTTAGTACAAAATAAATTCTAATAACTAAACTCTGTTAATGCTCGACAAACACACAGAAAAATGTTGTAACTCGTTAAACATGGAAAATGTTGGGCAAATACTTAACATGAAAAAATTTAAGATATTATATGAGATTTAATGTTACTTTAACTTAGTTGTAAACATATAAGAGAAATAGCATGAACAGATTTGACACCAAGATTTAATGTGGAAACCCAATTTGGCAAAAACTACCAATTGCAATTAGTTACTGATTTTCACTCTTTTGAAGTGAGCCCTGTTGGGAGAAAACTCTGTTAAAGATTACAAAACACATTGTTAGGTATGACCCTATTAGAGGATTTAATGGCCCTATTAGGAGTGACCTTGTTAGAGGTCTTAGGACAATTCAATAGAAATGCCACCTTGTTAGAGGATTTACAAATAGTTGTTAAGACAACTTTGTTAAGAGATTTAGATCACTGCTAAAATGGTTAGAGAGTAACAATGAGATGACTTGATTCCTGATGCAACTAAATTGTTGATTACAAATCTCAATTCTAGCTTGTATACTTGATCCTTCTTGATCAAATGTATCTTTTCAGCTTCACAAGGATATTCTTCTTATCCTTCTGATTTGCTTCCTCTTAGCATAATTAAATCTTCAATTATCTTCCATGCATTCATCTTTCTAATTCTCAACTTGACCTTGTATTTATATTTTTCATATTATCAAGTTGGCTAGAATATAACTTAGAATAATTAATATCATCTCCTCAATCAGCTAGAACCAACATATAATTCAATTGAACTCAATATGCCAAAATAAGAAAATCCTTCATTAGTCGACCCTGCTCGGTAGACACTAACTTAGAAATAATTTTCCTATGTTAACCAAGAGAACTCAGTTAACATTGCATCTATGCAAAGTTCCTTTGGTAACCGAGTGAGCTTAGTTAACACTAATTCCATCCAATGTTCCCTTCATTAACTAAGTGAGCTTGGTTAACACTCAAATTTCACAAACTTTCATTTGACGCCTGAGTGAACTCAATAGATACTATCTTCTGAACTAGGCAAACTCTGGAATGCTCGGTAGACATAGAAAATTGTCTTCAATGCCTGGGTGAGCTCGGCATACACTGACTAGCAATGATATGACATTTTGTGTAACATCAAAGACAATACACAATTAATTAATTGTATTCAACAATCTCCCTTTTTGGCATTGATGGCAAAACAACATGTCATAATGCAATAAAATTTTAGAGAAAGAATAAAGTAAGGAACATATCCTTAGTTTCATTCAAATTCTCATCCACGAGAACTCCCTCGATCAGTGTGAACTCTTTCTACCTTTAGTTTCTCCCTCTTCTAGAAAACTTCTATCTACTAAAACATCTTCTAATAGAAAAACTCTACCTTTGATATTAGACCAAGTTCATTCTCCCTTTTTGACTTCTCTTTCTCTTTATATTTACAAAATTTCTATGAGATATGACAGTAAAATTCTCCCTCTTTGACATCTCATGCCGAAGACAATAATTAGTGAATATCAATGTACCTCAAGTATTGATTCATTTGCAATATGCCCTTGTCAATATTGCACCAACTAATTGATCTTCAAAATGCTCTAGTTGATGCATCACTAAACTTCATTTAGTGAGCTTCAGATAGGGGTATGACCCCCAACTTACCTCTTAGATACAAAAATGCATCCTTAGGTAATGGCTTGGTGAATATGTTTGCAATTTGTTCTTTTGTATTTACTTATTCCAATTTGAAATCTCTATCTTGTACCAATTCTCTTAAGAAATGATATTTTATAGCAATGTGTTTTGTTTTGGTATGCATCACTGTATTCTTTGATATATTGATTACACTAGTGTTATCACAGTATATGACTACTAGATCCTTGATCTCTATCTTCATACCTGTCAACAGTTGTTTGAACCAAACAATATTAGAACAACTAACTATTGTTGCCACATATTTTGCCTTTATTGTGGACTGAGAGATACAATTATGTTTCTTGCTTGTCCAAGACACTAGTCTTTTATCAAGAAAGAATGCTCCACCATTGGTTCTTTTTATGTCATCAATACTTCCTACCCAATCAGCATCTGTGAAAAATTTTAAGTCCAAATTGCTTCCTATTTTGTACCATAAACCATAGCCTTTAGTACCTTTTAGATATCCCATGATTCTTTTAACGACCATCATGTGATTTTCTTTAGGATTTGCTAAGAATCTTCCCACCATATCGACTGCTAATGCAATATTAGGCCTTGTATGCACTACATATTACAATTTTTCAATCATTGATTTGTATGTGGTTTAATCTACCTTCTTTGAATCATCATTTTTGAAAAGCTTATGTCTAGTAGACATAGGGGTTCCAACTAGTCTTGAGTCTTCCATTCCAAATTTCTTTAGTATCTCCCTGATATATTTATATTGAGTAATGTAGATATCATCTTTCTTGTGTTCGATCTACAATCCAACAAAGAATTTTATCTCTCCAAACATAGACATCTCAAATTATTTACTCATTTCTTCTAAAAATGCCTTGCACAAGTCATCATTTCCTATAAATAAAGTGTCATCCACAAATATTTCTGCCAACACAATCTTCTTATCTGGTCATTCTTTGATATGCAAGCTACTATTATCATTTGTTCTTTGAAAACCAATCTGTATCAAGTAGTTATGAAGTCTTTCATACCAAGCTGTAGGAACTCACTTGAGATCATATAATGTTTCGTGTAATTTGCAAACCATATCTCTTTTTCTAGGATCTACAAAACCTTTAGATTGTTCTATGTAGACTTCCTCATCAATAATTCCATTCAAGAATGCATATTTTACATCCATTTGATAAACTTTAAATCCTTTTGTGTTGCATAAACTTTAAGTTCTAACACTTTGTAATCTTGCAACAAGAGCAAAAGTTTTGCCACAACCAATACCTTCTTCTTGAGAATAACCTTTACATACTAACCTTGCTTTATTTCTAGAAACTTTTCCATCTTCATTTAGCTTGTTTTTGAATACCCACTTTGTGCCAATTGCATTTTTATCCTTGGGTCTAGGAATAAGAGTCCAAGTTTTTTTCTTCTCTAGATGTTCTATTTCTTCATTCATTACTTCAATCCATATTTCATTATCCAAAATATCTTTAACATTTCTAGTTCAAATTTGGCAAGTAAACATGTACCTTTCAATTTGTTTCTTGTCATTGTTCCATCTGATTAGTCTCCAATGATCTATTCAAGTGCATGATGCCTTCTGACATATCTTGCTAGCATAGGTTCTTTGTATTTGGAGTTTGTTTCACTTATTTCATCATGAATTTTAGTATTAAGCTTGCGTCCCACTGATTCTGACTCAATTCCATCAGACTTAGTTTGCTCTTGTAGTAGCTCGGTAGCTTCTAACTATGACTCAGGTTGCATTGTTTGCAACTTGGTAGATGTTGGGGACTCAGGAGGTGAAGCATCCTTTCTTCTTGTAATGCCCTGCCAAGGGATCCAAAGAATTAACCTAGAATTTCACTAAGTTTGGTAGCATTTTTTTCTAAACATAAAAGTAAATACCACTAATAGCTTATACACAATAACGGAAGCATTAGCAATGTCCATCTAAAAATAAACATAACATACACAACAGATTACATTCTTTAAGGATCCCTTAACGTTGAATTAAATCTCAACCAACTAACAACCACATGAAATAATAATGATAAGTCCAATGTTTATACATTACATTTCTAATTTCTCAATCATCCATTGTACATGTCACAGGGTATGAAAAGCTTAAAAGAATATACATATGTGAAATAAGGTACATCATCCTATTCTAACCCATGATACATCAAGGTAAAGATAATCACATGACACATCATCATAGAAGATATAAACATCCATCATAAAGATAAACATAATAAACTAAGTGCATGGTTCCTCCCAATCGTTAATAGCATCATTAGACCATCGTGGGCCCTAGCCATCCCTCCATGCATAACATTCCAAATCACCGAAGAGATCATCGGTATTATCATAGTAGGAATGTCACTCCTAACATATACTACATCATATGCAGAAAGTAATCTAACATGCAAATATAAGAATAAGATAACATCATCTAACATATGCTAATCATCAATGAAAGGATACATATCCACCATCACGAAGGATGCATCAGCCACGATGTCTCAATGAATCTCAAATGATAAGAGTGGAAAAACACTACCACCCGACCGCGTGGTACGTAAGTGGTCCACTCCCACCATGCTAAGGAGATAATCTCAAGTCCCAAACAGGCTATCCAAAACATATAGCATAAATCTCTTTAAGTCCGGGAATCTTAAAAGTATACTAACTCAAAGGTTCCAGACACACAAAACCGACATCTAATTCCTAGAGGCACACAAGACATGTAGGAACCTACTATGCAAGCGGGAAAGTGTCATCGCATATATCATGTACAAGTTACCCTAGCAGTTAGCTAAACTCTACGGGTCCATACTGATCCTCATGTGGCCACTAGTATCCTCTCATACTGACAAGGCATACTATGGAATGCAAGGTCACAACCATGTGTTCTCTCTACTCCCATCCTAGTCTGTACAAGCACTTGAGGCATGGGCGAGAACAAAACAATTATCTTTTTAGGTTCATTTAGTTAGTATTAGGTGTGAATGTTTTCACTTATTAACCAACTTACAATGAGTTACCCTGGCAGCCTCTTAGGGCCCCGGCCCCCATTGCAAGCCACTTCCTGACACTATAAGCAGATATCCTACCCTAAGCTCATGGAATCATAAATCTCAAAATCATAAAAGATAATCCATAATAAGAACATCAAATATGCATAATAAAAGCATCAAATCTCCATGAGCAAGCATCCATAGAAAATCATGACCACAACAACTCTCTATTGGCAACTGAAGCATCACTAATAATCAAAAGTATCCATTGGTTCTCAATAACCAAAATATATCTCAAATCATACTGATTGAAGACTCCAAAATGGTTGACTCAAAACATGTCACAACATGACATCATAAAATAACATTTCAGTCGCATCATGGTGACTAGAAAAATAAACCAAGGATAACTGATTGATGACTCAAAAATGGTTAAGTCAAGTGTCTCATACATAAGAATCTCAACTATAACAATCAGTAATTACAAACATTACATAGAGCATTCCATCACATAACCATGGTTGGGTTTATCAAAGATCATATAAATATATATATATATATATATATATATATATATATATATATATATATATATATATATATATATATATATATATATATATATATATATATATATATATATATATGATATTTTACAATGAGCATATACACAATTTGTTTAAAGATCTCAATTTTCAGAATTTTCCTATAAACTATTTGATCTCAAAATTTATTCAATAAATCATCTAATGAATTTGGCTACAATTTAACCCTAGCCCTATGTTCTTTTCAGATCTATGCTTATAATCAATTTTATCTACTCATATTGAGAATGCATACAACTAAAATAGGTAAATCCTCAGAAGACATATGGAAGACATGAAGAAGACAAGAAGTGCATGATGCAGAAATAGCATAAGTAAAATCACAAGAATCTACGCAGATTCTGATGCTAATTCGCTCTTCCTCAGAAACCCGCAGAGCAAGCTCCTCCCTTCTCCAAAGTTTTTGAGTCCTCCAACACTCCAAAACGCTCTCCAAATGCTATGTCTAAGCTTCTAGGAATGCCTGAATATAAAGAGCTCTCAGGAAACTCCTAGAATGTCTCTAGAAATAGCTAGAAGGTGTCACCAACTAAGCATGTGTCTTTTCCAACCTTCTAGATGAGTCATAAGGTTGTAGAAACCATGTGCTTAATTGATGCACTAACCCCCGTGTTGTTGACATATGAGAAATGAAAAAGTGCGTTAACTCCTAGGCAAGCTTATAACTCAGTTAATTTTTTATAACTTCTATCTAAATTTTTTTATAACTTTCATTATTATTATTTATTTATTACTTTATAATTATTTAATAAATATTTATTAATTTTTAATGACTAATTTTCTTTTATTTAATTCTTTTTCCTCAATTAATTCTCATTTAATTAATTATAATCAAAATATCAAAGATCATGATATTTTATATTAATTTTTCCAAATAATTAATTTATTAATTAAATCTATTTATTAAGACTTAATTAATAGAAAATTCACCATAGACCTCCAAGATAAAATATGAAAACCCATTATAGAACAATTCACACAAAATCAATCTAAAAGGTTAAAAATCATGAATTATATCATCCGACACATTCGGTGGGTAAAATATCCAGATACTTGTCCTACCTCACTTGGACAAATGGTTTAAGGGTTTGGGATTTGGACTTGAGAATTTATCTCCCTTCTCTTATCATTGAGATAGTGTAATAGGGTACGCTCATCCTAGCAATTCAGGGAAGTCGATACCCGGTACCTACAGCCTGCATAAAAATCATGCATGTACATACAATATATATGATACTAAGCTAAACAGGAAATGGCAGGAAGTGGTGCATTGTGTAGATCTCGACTAAGCAGGTGACTACGACTCCCTTTCTTAACCATATCAGAAACGCCATACAATATGAACAAACATGCACACCATACACATGCAAGTATGGGGTAAGTATCCATAATAAAGCACATGAGATAATAAACCATCTAACTAATCATCAACAATAACTGAAAGCAATATAATGATCATCATGCATACATGAAATGTAAAGTCTAAATGATCTCATCATATACCAACTGAATCCATAACATAATGTCTAATAGTCTCAAAACAATACCACTAATTCATCAACATAAAGCTAGTCTAACATAGTCTGATAATAATAATAACAATGTCTAGAAAACATGTGAATGAGGGCAGGCACTACACTTCTAGATAGATTTGGTAGGGTATCAGGTTTGTAGCAAACAAATCTTTTGTAATCCTCAAGCTCTTTGTTGCTTTCTTCTTCACTCCTTTCTGCAAACTCATCAATTCTCACATGTGCGCTTTCTATGATTTTATGAGTAAACAAATTCAAATATTTGTACGCTTTACTTTTGTAGAAGTATCCTAGGAATATGTCTTCATCACCTTTGACATCAAACTTACCTTTCCTATATTCCTTCAAGATATAACATCTGCTACCAAATACTTTCAAGTAACTTACATTAAGTTTGTAGCCATACCATAGTTCATAAGGAGTTTGATTTGAGTCTTTCTTCAGATGTACTTTATTCAAGGTATGTACTAAAGTGCTAATCGTTTCCTTCTAGTATTTGACTGGAACATTATTTTCTATCATCAATGTTCTTGCACAATCCATGAAGGATCTATTCCTTCTTTCAGCTATGCCATTCTATTAAGGTATACCAGGGGTTGATACTTGTCTTTTAATTCTTTTTTCAATGTAGAATTCATTGAATTCATTGGAGATGAATTCACCACCTCTCTCTGATCTCAAACATTTCAGCTTCTTTTTAGTTTCTTTTTCTACTCTTGCTAGATACCACTTGAATTTTTGAAAAGGTTCAAATTTTTTCTTTTAAATACATTATAGTCATCATTCTAAAATAGTAATCAACAAAAAGAATGAAGAACTTATCTCCACTATAACTCTCTATTCCAATAGGTCCACAGAAGTTTGTATCCACAAGCTCTAAGACTTCTTCAAAAGGATAGTTCTTTCTTTTGGAAGTAGTCTTTCCCATTTTACCAATTTGACAATTTTTTCATAGACCCATATCAGGTTTCCTCAAGCTAGGAATACCTCTTACTCTTTTATTTTTTCTTATTTTAACTAGATTATCAAAGTTCACATGACATAATCTATTGTGCCATAACCGGCTTTCTTCTGCTTGAGCAATAATACATGAACTTTCATTGAAATCTAGATAGAATAGGTTACCTTTTTTTTGTTTGCCAGATCTAACCAGATTTTCTTATCCATCTAGTAGTTTGGCCTTCCCATTCATAAATTCTACCTTGAATCCAATGTTGTTCAACTATGCCACACTCAATAGATTATACTTTAATCCTTCAACCCAATAAGCATTGTCACATCTAAGTTCATTGGTTAATGAGATACATCCTTTGCCTTTTATGCAACAAGATTCATTGTTTCCAAATCTCACACTACCACCATCATAATATTCTGTGTGCTCAAGCTTTGTGCTATCTTTAGTCATATGATGTGAGTAGCCACTATCAATAATCCATGTGTCATTTTTGTTAACATGAGAGATAAGTGTCATTTTATCTCCATTATCATATTCATCTTCTACAACAATATATACCATTTCATCTTCATTGTTATCAGAATCTTTAACCATAAAACAATATTTCTTACCTTTGTCCTTGTAGTCCTTGTAGTTTTTGAATTCCTTGTTGCCTTTATACTTATTATTTTTCTTTTCATCCTTTTTTTCTCTGTTTGGGCACCTTACAGCAATGTGACCAACTTCTTCACAAGAAAAGCAGATTAGAGGAATCTTACCTTTGTACTTTCCTCTATCTTTGGAATATTTCCTTGCAAGTAGGGCTTCAAAAACTTCAAGATCACTGTCTGAAATTTCTTCTTCTTCATCACTTTTAGATTAACTGGCCTTTGATTTCTTACCCATTTTCTTGAGTGAAAGCTTGGCTTCAAATGAAGACTCAATAGCTTTAGAACTAGGGATATAGTTATCATAGTTATCCAACTCAAAAGTTGTCAATCTTCCAACTAGATCATCCAAAGTTATTTTTCTATTTGGATAAAATATCATCTCTTGAATAGCAGACACTCTAATTGCATAGATAGGAAGAATGGTTTTGAGTATCTTGCTTACAACTATTTTTTCATCAATGTCTCTGCCAAATGCTTTGATTGCACTCACACTTGCTTTGGTTCTCTCAATATATTTTGCAATATTTTCATCTTTTCTCATCTTCATTTGATCAAATTTCCCTCTGAGACTTTCAACTTTAGCTCTTCTTACATTGTAATCTCCTTAATAGATATCTTTTAGTTTGATCCACATATCATAAGTTGTAGTACAACTTTTGACTTCATCAAATTCAACATAATTAAGAATAGAAGCAATGTCAATCATCATGATGTTATGATTTTCCTTTTCAGCAATATCTTCCACTATAATGTACCAATAGGAGTCTTGTATTCATTATCAAGATACTTATACCCTGAATCACTGATAGTTTCTAGATGTAATCTAATAAGTCCTTGCCATGCTGCAAATTTGTCTCGGTTCAACCTGGAAATCTCTCTTCTGTAAGACATCCTGATCTTTACCTTAGGTCCTTGAAACCTTCTTTGCAAACACCAAAAGCTCTGATACCAATTGTTGGAAATATAAGAGGAGTAACTAAGAGGGGAGGAGTGAATTAGTGACTACTAAAATAAATCCCAAATCCCTTAGATGTCAGTACAAAATAAACTCTAATAATTGAACTCTGTTGATACTCGACAAACACACAGAAAAATATTGTAACTCGATAAACACTGAAAATGCTCAGAAAATAATGTACATGAAAAAATTTAAGATATTATCTAAGATTTGATGTTCCTTTAACTTAGTTTCAAACATATAAGAGAAATAACATGAACACATTTGACACCAAGATTTGACATGGAAACCTAATTTGGGAAAAAACACCAATTGCATCTAGTTACTGATTTTCACTCTTCTGAAGTGAGCCTTGTTAGGAGAAAACTTTGTTAAAGATTACAAAACACACTGTTAGGTGTTAAACTATTAGAGGATTTAATCACCATGTTAGGAGTGGCCATGTTAGAGGTCTTAGGAAAATTCAATATAAATGTCACCTTGTTAGAGGATTTAAAAATAGTTGTTAAGCCAACTCTATTAAGAGATTTAGATCACTGCTACAATGGTTAAAGAGTAACAATGAGATGACCTGATTCCTGATGCAACTGAATTTCTAATTAAAAATCTTAATTTTGACTTGTATACTTGATCCTTCTTGATTGAATGTATCTTTTCAGCTTCACAAGAATATTTTTCTTATCCTTCTAATTTTCTTCCTCTTAGCATCATTAAATCTTCAATTATCTTCCATGCATTCATCTTTCTAATTCTCAACTTAACCTTGTATTTATATCTTTCATATTGTCAAGTTGGCTAGAATATAACCTAGAATAATTAATATTCATCTCTTCAGTTGGCTAGAACAAATAGTCAATTCAATTGTACTCAATATGTCAAAACAAGAAAATCTTTTGTTAGCCAACCCTACTTGGTAGACACTAACTCAAAAATGATTTTCTTATTTTAACCAAGTGAACTTAGTTAACACTACATATAGACAAAGTTCCTTTGGTAACCAAGTGAGCTTGGTTAACACTACTTTCATCCAAAATTCCCCTCATTAACTGAGTGAGCTAAGTTAACATTCAAATTTTGCAAACTTTCCTTGGATTCTTGAGTGAACTTGGTAGAGACCATCTTCTCAACTAGGAAAACTCTAGAATACTCGATAGACATAAAAGATTGTCTTCAATGCCTGAGTGAGCTCAGTATACATTGACTGGTAATGATATGACATTTTGTGTAACATCAAAGACAATACACAATTAATCAAATTGTATTCAATAAAGTGCTACATAAAATCTCCTTTTAAATAAATCTCAATTAATTTAATTCCCTCCACTTTATTAAGTTCTATAATCATTTAATTAAGTTAAATCTTATCTTAATCCCATCCTAAAACCTAGTCTACAACCATCACTCTCATCCTTCTAAGACTACCCATTAATTAATCCTAAACACCTTTTAGCTACTAAGTGTTTTCTCACACATGTGTGAGAAACTTAAGATCCAATAAAGCTTCCATTTTATTATTTGGTTTACACCTCTTGCACACTTGTCCCCATTTCCTTTCTCCAAAGTTTCTCACACATGTGTGAGAAAACTTTGAGCCATCACTTTCACCCAAAAGGCTTATGTTGACCTTTGCATGGCCTCTCCCCTTAGTCCATGTGTCTCCCTTGTAGCACCTATGTGGATGCCACATAGATGCCACCTCCCCAAGGCCTCTCTCAAACCTATAAATAGAGCCCTTGTCTCAAGCATTTTTCATCTCCTCCATATGCATTGTTATCATGCTAGTTTAGACTTAGAGCTTTTTAATAAATTTTCATAATTTTTATGCATTGTTACTAACCCCTTGCAGTTGCTAGATTTCATTTCATTTGCATTGTTAACTTAGTTTGATTTCTTGCATCCACATCCATATCCTTTGAATGCTTTCAAGCATGGTTGCTTCCATAGCCATTGCTTGAAGTATTCTCCATTCATCTTAGCATAGTCTCATACCATTGCATATCATTTCTTAATCATTGGGATTCATAGTTGTGTTTGGGAAAACCACATTCACATACCTCCAATCTAAAGCACACCAACAAGGCCTTTTATGGGTACCCTTGTTGAGTTTCTTTAAAGTTACATGGGGACTCTTTCTTTTCGATTGCATAGTTTTAAAACTCTAGTCTAACATTTAGTTGTATTTTTGTTTTGTTTTGAATCTTTGATATGCACATGTACAACTAATGTTTTCTTGTTTACATGTGCTCCTGATAGGTTAGGTGTTCATGTAGATAGTAGCTACATCTACAATATTGGTAACATAATCCTTGTTGTTCTCTTCCAATAATAAAGAAAGTCTAGCCTTCCAAACACAAAAATTTGAGGCACCATCCAATCTATCCTAATCTCTCAAACCAACTAAAGCCATCTTAAGAGATAAAAACAATAATAAATAAAGAGATCAACCTAGGTTTTATAAACCCTCAATTTATTTCCTAGGGAAAAACTTTTCTACCCTCAATACTGCTTTGATACCATGTGAAAAATACTATTGTAGTCACTGATTATTAATCTCCTATCTTAAACAATTATTTAACTGCCAAAAACTAATTCATAGATAATATTAAAAAATAACAAAACTACAACTTCACCAATAAAAATATGAAAAGAAAATTTGCAACACAATGACATGATATTTTTGGAGAAATTATCCTTGGAAAAACCCCTAAGGGAAAATTAGTTCTAAAGATGAGGAGTTATTTTAAACTTCACCAAACCAAAAGATACAAAATTCATTGCAGAACTCTAACAATCTCCCAATTTCTCCCAGAAACATTATCACATTATTATCTCCATCGCTAACATTGTGCATGTGCTAACACTACAAGACTATTTTCTATCACTACAAATGTTTCTCAAACTTGTGTTCTCGAAATGCCCACTAACCCCCTTTTATATTACTCTCATTAGAAACCAACAACAAAGATTGGTTTTAATCAACACTGAGATCCAAAACAACTTAATAAACCCTAACAAATTAGTTTCTAGTTGTTTCCAAAGGCATTTAATTAATTAATTAATAATTTTCTTTAATCTAACCAATTTGTTTCTAGAGAAACAATTATGTACTAAATTTTGGCAAGTGGACAAACAGATGTCCAAGGTACCTACTAACATGGAAAATGTCTCAAATGTTCAATATTTGGGTATAGGGTGTTTTGGCCCCTATATAGCCCAAAAATTGAGCCCAAATTTGAATTGGGTTTATGTACCAACAATCAGGGTATTTTTTAGTGGCTAATATTTGCTAATTAGTTAATTTTACGAAATTTGGGCTAATAATTTAGTTCTTCAAAATATTTAAAATTGCCATATTTTTATAAAATTTAGTTATAAAAATATTTAAATAGTGTAAGATTCGCCAATTAAATAATAGAAATTATTTGTATTTTTCAAAATAATGTAAGATTCCCCAATATTTTTATATCTCTTTTTCTAGGGGGGTTGCTTAAAGTTTACCTTGCCAAAAATCTAGTGAAGAATTAGGACTTGTAGTTTGCCTACTTTGAGTTTTAACCCCTAAAATGTTGAGAGATATATAAACACCCTATCTTTCCTCCTTTAGGTATCCATTATCATGATAAATAATTCATAATCAAGATATCAAGTGAAAGAAAGAAAATCAGATCCAAGAATGCAAGATCTAGTATTCTTCTCAAGAATTCAATGTGTGTCTCTCCATAGATCTATCATTTGAGACCATGGAAAGGAGTTTGTATCAATGAGACAAACTTTCCTCTTCAAGTCCTTTTTATTTCTCCCTCAATCAAGAATCTTGGCTAATTGCAACATCCCTTCCATGAGATTTTATCTTTCATGATTTCCTTTTAAGTTTTTATTTTATATCAAAGATATTGCATGAAAATATTTTATAACATTCAAAGAATCATGTGTTATATAGGTGTGATAAACTTTATTTATTAGATCTAGTATATTCTACATGATAAAAAAAATTTCCTTATTTTCTTTCACGGTTGAATCTTAAACATGGGTTTGAATAAGAAAAACCTCTATCGAACCTTATTCCACATATTTTTATGTGCGAGAATAGGTTATAAAGTCAAAAAAATAACTTTTCTAGACAAATCAAGAATAACCAAAGCATCCTTATAAGTTTTAGGCAAAAAACCAAAGTACAAATAGTTTTAGGTGCTCTATACTTGGATATAGAATGCTTCAACTTCCCTATACCCTCCAAGTACAACTCAAAGATTATTAGAAGACAATTTACAAGTTTTGGATCTTAGAACAAAAGTTATATGTATTTTTGGGATTATGTTTGTCTAATATTCTTTTTTAAAAAAAAAATTTGTGGAGGAGAGAGAAAATGACGAAAATAGAAAGAAAAATTTTTAAAAATAGAAAATGGAAAACAAAGGAGAAAAGAGGAATTTCTATTTTCAAGGTGCATGGGTGGCATAAATAGAAAAATAATAAAATAGTTGTTATTTCATTAATCGAGGTGTGTAGGTGGCATCTTAGAAGTTTGTGGAAAGTTTCTTAAATCATGCATTTAATATTTGTTGTGATCTATAAAGGAAATGTAATTTTCTAATTGGGCTACATGGTGGTGCTTAGTTGTATTTAGGAGGAAATTCTAGAAAGTTGTAGATATTGTAGAAGGTTGTGGAAATTCTAGAATGTTGTGGATAAATCATGCCTTGGGTGGTAAGTGCCTATTTAAGGAAGGCTTATGTTCATTTGTAATCAAGCTCTTCAAGTGTAAGCTCTTGTAGTGAAGCTCTTCGAATGTAATTTTTTGTAGAAGCTCTTCGAATGTAATTTCTTGTAGAAGCTCTTCAAGTGTAAGCTCTTGTAGTAAAGCTCTTCGAATGTAATCTCTTGTAAGAAAGCTTGAGAAGTAGAAGTTTGGGAAGTAGAGGCTCTTTGAGTATAACCTCTTGAAGGATAGGCTCTTCTTGTAGAAGCCCTTAGTGAGGAAGCTCTCTTATATTATAAGAGTTTGGATTTTTTCTATTTGGAGAATATTGTAATGAATTTCAAGTATTAATGGAAGTTTTATGAAGCATTTTGTCATCTCTTTGTCTCCATCTTCTTGTGATTTTGGTTGTGAGTTGGTACGGGTGGTGTGGCCCGTCATCAGTGGTATCAGAGCGTGTCTACATCAGTTGTATCAAAGCATGTTTGTAGTGCCTCTCCCATTTGACTTTTGTAAGTCATCCTGATGGATGCACCCTTGCTGATCTTTTTTTGTGATGGATCATGATTGTGACCCTAAGTGGTCTACACCGTTGAGGTGTTTGGATTTATGTTTCTTTATCAGTTGCTTTGATTATGCTTTTGACTAATCTTTGAGATTATGATGTGATTTTTGGTTCACTGAGGTTTGTGCCAGTGGTTACCAAGATCGATGTGGTATCATGAGGTTGTTCTGTGGTTACCCTGAGATGTGTGCAGAGATTGCACTATGTTCTTTTACCATGCTACATTGGACTGGGATCCTGTAGCAGTGGTTAGTCATGTTTATGATTGTGTTTGCTTATGTGTTTTAAATGCCTTTTTAGTGCAGAGTAATCAATCATTATTAAATCCTTAAGTAATTAGAATGGATTGTTCTTGTTGGATGATTTGGTTATGTGCTGCGGACATTTACCTTGTTTTATTTTGATCTGAGAGATATTTGTTCTTATGTGATGTTTTACATTTGAGATGACCTGAGGTTCAAATGTTACTCTTTGATTCTAGTATCATAGATATTAGACTACTATGTTGTTCAGTTAATCATATTGCATGATGATGCTATTTTGAGATGACAGTGTGTTTTATGGTGATATATGGTTATCTGGTATTTGGACATACCTCTGATTTCGCTATATGATGGATTTAATGCTATGGTTATTTACTTCATTCTTGCGTTGCTATGCCTTTTGCGAACGTGAGTGATGTAAATAGATTATTTTAATATAATTAATTAAATGGCTAAATTAGGTGATTTAATGCATTTATTTCTTCGGCTATGTTATTATATGCAATTGCACTTGATCGTGTTGTTTAGTGTGCAGGATTTATATCCCTGACAGTGGTACATGGAGTTAGTGATTCAGCCTTTCATATTTTACCAATGTCGTCCTCATATGGTCGACGTATCTTTAATTAAATGTTTAATTTAAACCTTTCGGTGATTATTAAATCCGAACTCATTGCATTATGTGATTAGACCAATAAGCGTGTTTTTGCATTTAGAGGTTTGCATTGTCGCGAAAGTTGTTAAGGAGATTTATGTGTTTTTGGGTTTTCAGGCTTTTTAATTGATTTATTTTAATTTCTGGCAGCTTTGCCATAGATAAATTCCTATTTATAGGAATAGCCTATTTTCGTTTGGGTTGATTCGGGGTTTAACTGGATTGGCTGGTTAAATGCCCTAATCGATTATTCACCCGAAAAGTGAATAAGTATCCAAAGAGGTATTTAATTCCTCACTTCTCACTTTCAAATTGGAAAGTTGGAGAGTAAAACCCAAAATCCTCTTCATGAGGATTTACTGTTTTGTTCATTGTGGGAGCTACGGGCATAGGATCGTCGCGAGGTCGGGCTTGTTGGATCCAGCTCAGAGAAACCTTAGATTGCCGCAATTTTTAGCTACTTCTGCGAGATATTTATTTTATGGTTCAGATTCCCGTTTTGCCCTTTTGGCTGTGAGGTAGGGCTTTCCTATTTTATTGTTTCTGCTCCGTTTTTGCTTCTTTTTTTGGTAGCCGTTTGTTTGGAGGCTGAGAACTAGTGTTCCCCTCCGTTTCTGTATGTTAGTTCTACTCGGTTGGGCAGGTATGAACATTTGCCTATTTTTCGGGATGAGGGTTTAGGATTTTGCACCATTATGCTGGCCATTTTTGCATACGGTGTTCGATTCTATTTATTTTTGGATTTTAGGGGTTTTTGAACCCCAAAGGCCAAATGGGTTTTAATTTTGAAGTTTTCCAAATTTTTGGGGTTTTTACCTCGTTTTGTGTGCCACCCTATTTTCTCAAGTTTTCTTGGTACAATGTGGGTCATGGACCTTGATGATCTGTTTGAATATCAATTAGACCACTTTTGCAATTTTATGTTGCATTGGGATGCGTGTTGCATCCATACTCCCGACGTTGTGTTCAGTTGAGTGATTTTATACTTGTTATGGTTTTTGTTGGACCTTTGCTTTTGTTTTGTGAATGCTAGGATTCGTGTAGAATCCATACTCTTGGATTGAGGCTGGTTGAGTGAGTTCATGATGTTTGGTCTTGTTACATCATTGGGATTCGTGCAAAATCCATACTCTCGGATTGAGGCCGGTTGAGTGATTTCATGATGTATGATTTTATTGGCTTTGGGATTCCTGTAGAATCTGTCCTTCCCGTGTTGCTTTCAATTGGGTGTTTTCTTTGCATTGTGTTCTCATTCCTGTCCTTGTGTTATGATCTTCGTGATGGTGGTGTGCCACACACTAGTACGTGCGCGTGCATTTGTTGGGTGACTTGCGAGGCTTGATCTTTCGTGGATTTGCCAGAAGTTATGATCATTGGGCTTGGGATGGGAGTATGCATGCCCACGGGCACTTGTCGTAGGATGAGCATGGGTAGGGTAGGGTAGCATATGGAGGGGGCTTCTACCTCGCAGCCTGGTGATCATTGTGCCCAGAGGGTTAGCGAAGGAAGCTTTAATTAAGTGAAAATTAAATAAAATGTGTGACTGGTAATAAAACTTAAGATAATAAAAAGGTTTGGGGTGCAAGAGCCTTTCCGTTGAGGGATGTTGAATCTGCGCAAGTCCTAGCTTGGGCTTTTTGATGCCAAGTGACTCTCCATGACGTTAGTCCCTACATAGTAGCCTATTGAGTGTCTGACTAGGACCTGTACTCCTTGCATTGTCTTAGGTTCTTGGTTCATCCATCATACTGTCTGGCGTGAGTGTTAGCCATGGATGTTCTTTTGTGTGTTTGTGGTTGGATCATTATCTCCATCAGCACGATAGGTGTGGACCTACGGGTGCCATGTGATTGGGAGGCATAGCTACCTTCACCACTGCTAGGGACTGGTGTACAGAGACAGTCTCTTATCCTAGTGCGACCATTGCTGGATGTTTTCACTTGGTACTTCGAGTTTCAGAGTATGCTTTCTTGTGATTTATGCTTTTATTGGGATGCTTGTATATCATGTTTAGATGATGTTATTTTATTTGGCGCATTCCCTTATTATGATGTTTAGCACATGATTAGATGATGTGATTTGCTTTAGTAGTATATTTGTTGCTTACTACTATTTAGCATGGGATAGGTGATGTTATCTACTGTAGGATTATCTTATGCTTTACTACTGGCATGTTAGATTTCCTTATGCTTATATGGTTGCATGTTTTAGTAGTGACGTCCCTATTACGACAGTACTGACGATCTGGTCGGTGGCTTGGGATGTTACGCATGGGGGATGGCTAGGATCCACGATGGTCTTATGATGCTATTGACAGTTGGGAGGAACTGCGTACTTAGTTTGGTTGTTTTTTTCCTGAGATGTATTTCTATACATTGCGATGTTGCTTTTGTTCTCTGCGATGTTTTATTCAGTGTGTTCTTTGCTGCTATAGTTTAGATGGTTTGATGTTCTTCTTCCTGTGTTGTTCTTGCACTCGAGTGTTCATTCCTCAAGCCTTTGTGGATCTGGTACTCCCTAGTGTGGAGGTTCTTTGCGCTAATTTTGGTCCTTTTTGCTTCTGGGAGTGTTTTCGTGTTTCTATGGGTGACATTTGTTCAGCATGGTGCAACACTTTAAAAAGTATCGCACGCCCATGCAAACTATGTCGTACGACACTGTAAAGTATCGCATGGCTTGTTGAGAAATTTCGTACGACACTGGAAGAATGTCGCATGCCTTCTTGAGAAATGTCGTACGATGCTGAAAAGTGTCGCATGCCTTCTTGAGAAACGTCACACGACATTGGAAGAGTGTCGCACGCCTTAAGGAGAAGTATCGCCCTCCCATAGTAAAAAGTGTCGCACGGTTTTTGTGAAAAACCTGTGCGTGCCATCAGCGGGCACTTTTCTTCGTGATCCGATCTTTTTGAGAGTGGTTTTGGATACCCTTTTGGGCGTTCTTCGACCCTATGCTGTTGCATTTTGAATTCTGTCGGTTTCTCTTGAAATCGAGTTTTCGTGTTTCTGTTTTAGTCTCTTGGGGTTTAAAATATATTGTATAAGTATAAGTTGACATATATTTAATTTCTTATACTTAAGATATATTTTAATATATGCGACAAATCGTTTGAGATAGGTTTCAGACCTCTCAGAAATAAGTTATGGATTTTTAGGAAATTTTCAGGGCTTCAGAATTTCAGGCTTAGCCAAATTTTGGGATTCTGCATTTTACCCCAGCTTGGTGTTTTGTTGATGAGTGGTCTTTTCTTGTGCCCTCATCTTGTTGTAGTGGTTGTTGGCTTTTGTTTGGGTGTGTCAGTTGGGTAGTGGCATTCGGAGATTCGTTGGTTGTCGAGATTGTGTTGAAGTCTTCCGTTGCGATCTTTGTGATCCTTGTATGATGTTGTCTTGTGCATTCATACTTGTAAATAAAAAATAAAAAAATCTTGGCTTGATTTGAATCCTTGTTTGCAAGGATCTCCGGGCGGGGCATTACAATGTCTACATCATATTCGGATATGAAATATCATATTTCATGTTTCAATTTTAGCTTTATATTTCTTATCTCATTATCATTTCCCTTTAAAATTTACAAATTCATTAAAGGATCATTGACATATTTAGTGCTTGGGACATTTAGTGTATTGAAAAATCTTCTTTGCATGTGTAAATTTAAAAAGGAGAAGTGATATACTCTTTTTATTTCTTCATTTTTCATATTGTACATATTGGTAAAATTGAAGCATGACATTTCCATTCTATTTTGGTGTTTATATCTCCTTTGTGTACATTGTATTAATCACTATTTAACATTTGCACCTATCTTAGATATTGTTGAACACCAATTTCTATACATACTTCTTATTTTGGTCTCCTTTGTATGCTTTCTAAATTTTATTAGCAAATATGAAGTTTACTAAATTAGATTGGTGTGTGATAATATATGTTTCTATATTTATTCTTATTTTTCTTATCAATCACAAAAAGTAAATCATACTTTCTTGCATTTCGTAATGTATGCATTACTTCATGGTATTCTTGCATATGGTATTATGCTACGTTAAAATATATTTCTTCCTTAAAAGACATATTTTAAGACCTTCATCAATATTTCATTTGGTTTTCTCATCCAATTCTTTACAAGATGCATGACATGTATTTATTACATAAGAGTCTTTATAGATGAACCTAAATATAACATTAGTATAAACCTTCCTAGTTCTACTTCTAGGATACATATTCATTATGATGATAGAGATCTACATCATAAATATCTCATCCTAGTAAGACCTATATCCTCTCCTTCTCAACACACCATAATGGATAATCTTAGGGAGCTAGTCTATGTATATAATGATTCCAGTTATTTCATGATGATAGTTATATGGATTATTGGCATGTGTTTTCTATGGATACTTACCCCATACTTGCATGTGTTTGGTGTACCTATATTTTTACTTTATGTATGGTGTTTTTTATATGGTTGATGGAGGGAATCATTGTCACCTGCTAGTCAGGATCTACATGATGCACCACTTCCTGTCATTGCCTATTTAGTTTAGAATATGTGTATGTACATGCTTGGATTTTATGTAGATTTCAAGTATCAGGTATCAACTTCCCTGAATTGCCAGGATGAGTGTACCCTATTGCAATATCTCTATGTTAAGAGAGGGGAGATAACTTTTGAGTCTGAATCCTATTCTTAAGATAATTGTCCTTACCTTTTGAATTGTCAAGTGACGTAAATTTGTGATTATAATCCTTGAGTTTGATCTAGTGTTCTGTACTTTTTTATGGGTTTTCATTTCAATCTTGTCGGTCTATGATTATTTTTTGTTATAATTAAATAAAATTAAAAGAATAATTAATTATTTAATTTAATGGAAATTTGATATTTAATCATATTTAATTAATTTAGAAATTAATTAAATAAAATAATTAAATTTAAAGATTTAGTTAAAGTCTAATTTTGGGCATAATAATATTTATTTAATTTAATAATAATATATTTAGGAGTTCATTTTTAAATAAATGCTAAATATTATTATTACTTAAGTTAATAAATATTTTTATCAAAAACATCTCAAGAATTAATTAAAGAGAGAAAGAAAATTATTTAATAAAGATATTTTAATTAATGGCAAAAAAGGTTGTGTATGAATATTAAAAAATAATTAAATAATAAAGGTAAAAGGCTTTTCGTGGGATTGCACAATCAAAGCTCTAAATTTGAGGAAAAACTCTTTATTAGCAATTTAGAGTTCATTTCTCCAAAACCAGGTTTTGGAGGAGCAATTTTTTGAGAAGAAGGATTTCAGAAGAAAGGGGATTACTTGCGTGCTACATGCATTTATTGTATTAGCATCAGATTTAGGTAGAATCTTGTGGATTATTTGCACAGTAGTTTTCCGTTCTTTGAATTCCTATCTTCTTTGTGTTTGGATAAATCTATTTTTAGATTTTTAAATTTGTTGAAATCCTTGTGTTGAAATTTATTATTCTATGTTCTTCAATACGTCTGTGAACAAATTAATTAAATTGAAACCCTTGTTGTAAATTTTAATTGTTATTCATTTTGAGATTATCTACATATGAGAACTAAGAATTTAGAAACTCTCATTTTGTTAATTTAATGGACTGGTATTTTAAATCAAGTAGGGTTTTGGGTTCCCTAGTGGGGCGTTACATATGGTATCAGAGCTCGAGTTTCTACATTAGAAGCTCTGGGTATATTGGAATGATAATAGTTGTTAACTAATTGAACTGAAACAAAACCTAAACTATAATATGTATTTATTTCAAACTTGAAACATTTGAACTTCAAACTGAAACATACCTGAACCTAGAAATAGGCAAAACTGAAATTGATCTTGTACTGTATTCAAAACATATTTCTTATGTGTATTCTTTATAGTAGTATGTTTTTATGGTTATTATACCATCTTGTTATCTTGGATATTATTATAGGATGGTATCTGGGATGAGATCTATAGTTAAAGGTCATATCTCAGGTTGTAGGAGAGGCCAAGGGTGAGGTAGGGATACTTGTGTGCTTGAGCCTATTTCGGATAGTCATGTTCAAGAGAAAAATAGGGAAGAACATAATGGGGAAAATCAAGTAGATTTAGAGGAAGTTGAATTGCGACAGATGATGAGGACCATCATGGATCGCCTCTCTCCTTCTCAAGGTGATGATCATTAAGAGTCACACCATATAGGGAATGGGGAAAGGCATAGGTCTAGAAGTCCTCAGAGGGACACTCACATTGATAGTCAGAGGTTAGTTGTAGCTAATCAGATGAAGGACCTTCAAAGGTCCAAGGTCAAATATTTTAATGGGATAGGTTCAAGTTATCTGGTTGAGCATTGGTAATTGCTATAGATAGATGTTTTTCTATATAAGACTTTAACTCTAACGTCAAAGTGAGGTTTTCTATCAACCACTTGGAACCCTTTGGAGCCACATGGTGAACTATCAAAGAGAAGAAGTTGGATATAAACATGAACACTTTCACATGGACGTTATTTCTAGAGAACTTATATGAGTGATTCCTACCAAAGGAATGACATCATCAGAGAGTAGATGAATTCTACAACTTGAGACAATTCACTATGACTATAGTAGAGTATGAGTGTAAACTCAATGAGCTCATGCCTTATGTTGGGATCAGTGATAGCTTGCCATGGTTAGCACAACATTTTATCATAGGTTTGAATAATCATCTAGTTGAGGGTGTTAAGGTATTTGAACCTAAAAACCTCAAATATGTGGTGCATCAAGCCATACTTGTAGAGAAAAGTGTTACTCTAGTACATGGTGGCTTTATGGGAGCACCTACAGCATCAAGATCCAAGGGTAACCAGAACGTAGGTGGAAATAGGAAACCCCCTTATACTAAAGGAAATCAAAATCCACATAGACCTCAGTAATAGTAGCAATAGAAGGGATCATAGCCTCTGGCACTCAGTGGTGGTGGCAGCTCCAACTCTTGGAACTACTGTAACTCATAGCACAATAGGCAAAATCAGAACACTCATCCTGCATAGAGCAACTAGTCTTTTGCTAGTAGGGATAGCCACCAGCAGTCGAGTGCACCTCCAACAGGGAGGGGATTTGACAAGGGAATGGTATTTTATTATTGTGAACAATGTGGGCACTTTGCAACCAATTTCCCACAACATACATCTCACTATTTAGGTTCTAGGCTAGCTACATCTCAGCCTACAGTTGGAGATGGGGGTAGAGCTCATAGAGTATTTACAGTGTTGGATCACCATCAGGAAGATCATTAGAGGACCATGAATTAGACTACATGAGCTATCTAAGGTACACCCCTCTATTTGATTCAGGTGCTACAGACTCTTTTATTTCATCATCCATAGTTTCTAAATGTAAGCTAGAGGCGATAAAGTAGGGCTTGGGTTGGCAAGTGGAACTAGCCCCAGGAGCTAGGGTTTCCACACATTCCTTAGAGGGTTTGTTACATCAGTAGATCTTTGGGTGATTCCTCTTGGCTCTTATCATGTAGTTTTGGGTATGGATTAGCTTAGCTCTCATAGAGCTAGTATTGACAACAGAAAGAAAACCATTTTGTGTAAAGATGATCAAGGGAATCACTTTCAGATTGTGGGAATTCAAAGACCTATATCTCTATGGATGATATCTTCTATGTAATTAAAGTGGAGCTTTCATAAGGGATGTCAAGTGTTTTCCATTATGGTGAGAAAATTGGAGGAAGAAGACCCTACAAGGAAGACTTTAGACCATCCTATCTTATAGGAATATGCAAATGTCTTTCCTAGCAAGATTTTGGATGTGCCTTTGAAGAGGGATATTGATTTCAACATTGATCTTATTCCAGGAGTGAAGCCTATTTCTAGAGATCCTTATAAAATAACCACTCAAGAGTTGAGTGAGTTGCACCTACAGCTTGAGGACTTTCTAGCCAAGGGTAGTATTAGACTGAGTGTATCTTCATGGGGAGCACTAGTGCTCTTTGTGAAGAAGGATGGTTTGTTGCACTTGTGTATTGGCTATAGATAGTTGAACAAGGTGATGATAAAGAATAGGTATCCCTTACCAAGGATTGATGATTTATTTGATCAGATCAAGGGAGCCAAAACATTCTCCAAGATTGATCTAAAGTCAAGATACCATCAGCTTTGCATTCAGAATGCTAACATTCACAAGACCTCCTTCCACACTTGCTATGGGCACTATGAGTTCCTAGTGGTCTTATTTAGGCTAACGAATGCTCCATCAGTTTTCATGTGTCTAATAAATAGAGTGTTTCATTCCTATATTGATATATTTGTACTTGTGTTTCTAGATGATATTTTGATATATTCTAGATCCCAGAAAGAGCATGAGGAGCATCTACAATTGGTTTTGTAGTGCTTGAGAGATAATCAACTTTATGCCAACTTAGCAAAGTGTGATTTCTTTCAATCAAAGATATAGTATTTAAGGCGTATTATATCAGGTGATGGTATCTTTGTAGATCCTATGAAGAACCAAGCAATGGTATATTGGCCTACACCCACTACCATGTCAAAAAATTGTAGCTTTGTGGGTCTAGCTAGTTATTATTGCAGGTTCATCTAGAATTTTTCCAAAGTAGTACATCCTATCACTTCCCTTCAAAGGAAAAGGAAAAAAAAAATTTTGGATAGAGAAATGTGAGGAATCATTTTAGAAGCTTAAGGATATTTTGACCAGTGCACCAATCTTAGCAGTGTCTAATCTAGTAGGTGACTTTATGGTGTGTATGGATGCTTCCCTAGAGGGGATTGGAGCAATATTGATGCAGGATAGATGGATTATTGCTTATGAATTATGAAAACTCAAGGATCACAAATTGAATTATCCTATGCATGATCTTGAGTTAGTTGTAGTAATTCATGCCCTAATGAGATGGAGACAATTCTTGTTGGGATACTATTTAGAACTTCATAGCAATCATCATAGTCTATAGTATATTTTCACACATCCTAATATGAATGCTAGGCAAAGGCATTGGATGGAGTTTCTTTGTGAGTATGACTTCAAAGTGAAGTATATTCATGGAAAGCAGAACATGGTGGCTGACATTTTGAGTCAGAGAAGACATGAGACATTTTATTTGACTCTTAGTGTGGATTTGAGGAGTATACTTTAGCCACTTCCTACAGATACTTGGTATCAGGAGGTGAGCATGAAGATAGATTCAAGCAGACCATTGAAGGGCAAGTTTTTAGGTTATGTTTTGGAGTCTAATGGCCTTTTTCACTATTGAGGAAGGATCTATGTACCACTGTTGGATGAGCTTCATACATTGATCCTATCAGAGTCTCATCATGCACCTTACTCAACACATCCAGGTGTCAAGAAGATGCATGTAGATTTGTGACATCTATATTTTTGGACAAGGATGAAGTGTGATGTCACTAATTTTGTGGCTAGGTGTCTTAAGTGCCAGAGAGTCAAGGTAGAGAACCAGCATCTAGCAAGGCTTTTGCAACCTAATCTCATTCCTTCATGGAAGTGGGATATCATCTCTATGGATTTCATTGTAAGATTTCCTATGACTTCTCATTGACATGATGCTATCATGGTCACCATTGATCAGTTGACTAAGGTGGCACACTTTTCATCGATGAGGTCATCCTAGCTTCAGTAGCTAATGTCTTCATGCATGATATCATAAGATTGCATGGTATTCCACAGAAGATAATTTTGGATAGGGATCTTATATTCACATCCACAATTTGGACATCCTTGCAACACGATCTGGGAGCATAGTTGAACTTTAGCTCAGTTTATCACCTTGAGATAGATGGTCAGACTGAGAGAGTGAATCAAGTTCTGGATGACATGTTGAGGATGTATGTGATGGATATATAGACTCTTTGGGAGGATTATCTATACCTAGTGGAATTTTCTTACAATAACGGATATCACAATTCTATTGGGATGGCACCTTATCAGGCTTTGTATGATCATCCTTGTCATACACAGTTGAGTTGAGATAGTTTAGAGGATTGCATCTTATTAGGTCTTGAGATGATTCGAGATATAAAGCAACACATAGTGCACATCCATGAGCACATGTCTTTAGTACATGATAAACAAAAGAAGTATGTCAATGCTCATAGGATGGATAAGTAGTTTGCAGTGGGTGAGAAAGTTTTCTTAAGAGTGCATTTTTAGAAGAGTCTAATCCATTATGGAAAGGGTTTGAAGCTAGCACCTCATTTTGTGCGACTATTTGAGATTCTTAAGAGGATAGGTCTAGTTGCCTACCATCTTGCATTGCCGCCCAACCTAGCTCATTTTCATGATGTTTTCCATGTTTCTATACTTAGATAGTATATTCTATAGTAGTGGGATTTGACCCTTAGGGGTCAAACCATAGAGAAGCTAAGGGTCCAATGGGACCCTACTGATGAGTCATCAGCTACATGGGAGGATGCATATGGTTTATGGGATTTATGCTCGTACGTGTTTATAGGCTTCCAAGAGTAAGCCTAAGTCGAAGGGGGTGGATGTAGTGCCTACCCCTAGTTTGCTTTTCAGTTATTATTGTCAAACTCTTTTAGGCTAGCTTTATGATTATGTTTGATGTCTAGTGGTATTTGATTTTTAGATTATTAGATATTGTCTCATACTCAATTGATTATATGATGAGATTACTTTGGTACTAGTTATTTCATGTATACATGATTATGCTTTGATAATTATTGTATACGGTAATTCTAGTTAATTTATGATGATAGTTAGATGGATTATTGGCATGTATTTTCTATGGATACTTACCCCATACTTGCATGTGTATGGTGTACCTGTATATTTATTTTATGTATGATGTTTCTAAAATGGTTGAGGGAGGGAGTCGTAGCCACCTACTAGTCAGGATCTACATGATGCACCACTTCCTACCATTGCTTGTTTAGTTCAGAATATATGTGTATGTATATGTGTGGATTTTATGCAAATTTTAGGTACCGGGCATCGACTTCCCTAAATTGTGAAGATGAGCGTACCCTATCACAATATCTCAATGGTAAGAGAGGGGAGATAACTCTTGAGTCTGAATCCTATCCTTAAGCCAATTGTCCTAGAAAGTAGGATAAGTACCTGAGTTGTTTACCTTCCAAAATTTTCAAGTGACATAAATTTGTGATTATAACCCTTAAGTTTGATCTAGTGTTTTACACTTTTTTATGGGTTTTCATTTTAGTCTTGTGGGTCTGTGATTATTTTCTATTATAATTAAATCAAATTAAAAGAATAATAAATGATTTAATTTAATGGAAATTTTATAAAGAAATTATGATATTTAATCATATTTAATTAATTGATAAATTAATTAAATAAAAAAATTAATTTTAAAGATTTAGTTAAAGTCTAATTTTGGGCATAATAATATTTATTTAATTTAATAATAATATATTTAGGAGTTCATTTTTAAATAAATGCTAAATATTATTATTACTTAAGTTAATAAATATTTTTATAAAAAATGTCTCTCGAATTAATTAAAGAGAGAAAGAAAAATATTTAATAAAGATATTTTAATTAAATGGAAAAAAGGTTGTGCATGAATATTAAAATATAATTAAATATTAAAGGTAAAGGGATTTTCGCATGAGTGCACAATCAAAGCCCTAAATTTAGTGAAAAACTCTTTATTAGCAATTTAGAGTTCATTTCTCCATAACCAGGTTTTGGAGGGGCAATTTTTTGAGAAGAAGGGTTTTAGAAGAAAGGGGATTACTTGCATGCTCTGTGCATTTATTGTATTAGCATCAGATTTTGGTAGAATCTTGTGGATTATTTGCACAGTAGTTTTTCCTTCTTGAATTGTTGTCTTCTTCGTGTCTGGATAAATATATTTTTGAAATTTATTGTTCTCTGTTCTTGAATACGTCTGTGAATGAATTAATTAAATTGAAACCCATTTTGTAAAGTTTAATTGTTCTTCAATTCTGAGATTATCTGTGTTGAAATTTATTATTCTCTATTCTTGAATACATCTCTGAATAGTGTTGAAATTTATTGTTCTCTGTTCTTGAATATGTCTGTGAATGAATGAATTAAATTGAAACCCATGTTGTAAAGTTTAATTGTTCTTCAATTCTGAGATTATTTGTGTATGAGAACTAAGAATTTAGAAACCCTTGTTATGTTAATTTAATAGAATGGTATTTTAAATCAAGTAGGGTTTTGGGTTCCTTGGTGGGGCATTACATTTACCAACACCATCTAGTGTCACGCCTTTGTCAAATGATTGATTGTCTTTAGCTAAAACAATATTTTGAAGGATTAAATACAATCCTAGAATTCACTTTCCATATCAACATTTAAAAAAAAATAAAAGACCTATTAATGGTGAATTTATTTCTTTTTATCATAGAAATTTACATTTTCTTGCTAATTGTATTGAATTAAGACAATTTTCTCAATATTTGGAACATAAATCTCTTCTTTTCTTGAAAAAATATCTTATGCTTTTTCTTGATATCAAAGGCATGCCTTAGCATATTTTTTTCTTATTATTGTTTATCTCCATTGTGTAAATTTAGTATCTTACATCATTATGGGCTCTTTTATTTGCATTATGTGCATTGTGTTAGTGTAATAGGTCACTTATATTTTCTTATTCTTGGGAAGAAGGTCTCTCAATCTCATCTATTTTCTCCTTTCAAATGATAAACTATCTCTTTATTGGTTACACATTTTATGCTATCATTTCCTTCATACACTGACTTGTTTGTTTAGGATATTTCTCTCTAATGGGATTGGTATCATTATTTACAATCTCTTCCTTATTTGGAAGTATGTATTTTGTATAATCAATTCATCCACTTAGTTTTCATAATGTGCCATCCTTCCATCACTTTTTATTTCTTCTATGGATTTGTATTTGTTTATGATTGTACATATTTTTGGGCATGATATTCTTTGTTCACACATGGTACATTCATCTTTTCTCAACAATCTAATGCATGACTCAAAGGGCATGCCTGTTATAAAATGATCTTACATTTACTGACCATATATTGGTTCTTTTGAAAATTGTCCATTCCCCCTTTGTTGACTTGTTTCACTTATAGTATGATGTCCTTTCTTGCATAATTTTTTTTTTTCCATTCGTATTTTATTTTTTATAGGAGATTTACATCCTAGTTTACAACTTAAATTTTCTTGAAAGTGCATGTTTATTATAAAATATCTATCACGTATGGTCTACAACGTATTGTCCCCTACAGTCACACTTGGAGGTCAAGGTTTCATATGTCAATATTCGTTTTATTTTTATTTTTAAGGATATTCTTTCCTTCGTATAGTGATGCTTTTTATCATGTAAAATTCTCTAATTACAAGGAATTATTATTGTTTTATTTGGAATTCTCTCTTATTCAAGAGGTGTGTATCCTAAAAAGAAACCTCTTCCTAATTTGTAAAACTATGTCCATAAAAAAATTCTCTTACTTTGGGTCTTAATGTATTTTATCATTCATCAAAAGTTCATTTTTCACCTAGTAATAGGGGACTAAAATGGCGCATTCTTGTTCCCATCCTATATTCTAAAATATTTTTTCTTTATTCTATATCACCTCTTTACATTAAATTTCTTGAAGCCAAGATCTATTAGTTTAGGGGGTCTCTCCCTAATTGTGTATATCCTTTCATAGTTATATCTTTCTTTGGTTAACAAGAATATTCACTCTTTGATAAGGGTATAAGAATACAAATTTTCAAGCATATATCCTGATTGTTGGAACTAGGTATCCTTGTTCTCTTTACCTTATGATCTCACCATATCCCTATCTCTTCATCAAAATGAGGGGGTATACATACATCCTTGTATATTATGAAACATTTCATTTATTGATCCATAAGGATATTATTCTTTCCTTACAACTGGTCATGTTTTTGATCCCTAGGGAGAATATTTTTCTTAGCACTAATTGTGATTTGTATTCCTAAGGAGATAATTCTTTCATTAGAACTAATCATCCTTTTTTGATCTCTATGGAAATAATGCTTTCTATAGGATTGATCTCCTAAGCTTTGTCTAGGTGTAATTTCTTTCAAACCACCCTTGAGAGAAAAAAATTTAAGCTTTCCCTATGTGCAATTTTTTTCAAGACATCCCTATGTATGAGATTTTCAATATAGATTAAACCAACATAACATAGCTTTCTAGGCCATTAATTTTCCTTCCCTTTTCCTTTAGGATGAGTGAAA
The DNA here is from genome assembly GCA_028749045.1 of Cupressus sempervirens. Classification (NCBI taxonomy): domain Eukaryota; kingdom Viridiplantae; phylum Streptophyta; class Pinopsida; order Cupressales; family Cupressaceae; genus Cupressus; species Cupressus sempervirens. Next base: position 471,602,409 of record CM053788.1, read on the forward strand.
CTAGCATAAACAGCTTGCTAGCCTTTCCTTCTCCTCCTCTTCTCCTACCATGAATCACCTAGCACAACACAACTTTCTATCCTATTAGATTCATGGATTATCTTTCTTTATATATCCTTGTAGCTATACTAGTGGGTTAAATCATAGAGTTCTATCTCATCTTTGGTGATTATCTTCCCCTTTCCATGGGATCACTTATGCTCTTACAAAAACTTTCCAAACATGATATTAGTGGTTGATACATGTATGGATTGAGGTCCCTTCTATTTTATTTGGAGTTTTGTTTTTGGTACTAACCATGCGTGTGAATGTCAGAGTTGAGATCCTTCATTTGGGGGCTTACATCCTTAAGATTGGTGATGTCTTATCTCTATGCAGTTTTCCCATGATCATCTCTCTATCATAAACAACTTTTTATCCTTTCCTTATCCTCTTCTTCTTCTCCCATACATCACCTAGCACAAAACAATGTTCTACCTTGTTAGATTCATGGTCTCTCTCTTTCTTTACATGTTCTAGTAGCTATACTAGTGGGTTAAATCATGGAGTCTTATCTCATCATTAGTGTTTCCCTTTCCATGTTTCCACTTATGCTCTTATAATAACTTTCCAAACATGATATTAGCAATTGATACAATTATTGATCAAGATTCCTTGTACTAGTTGATTTAGGATTTTATTTTTGTCGCTAACCCTTGTGTATGGATATTAAATTTGAGCTCCTTTAGGGATTACATCCTTAAACACAGTTATATCTTATCTCTTTCTAGCCATGATCATCTCTCTATTATTCTTCTCTTGTGTCTCTAATCTTCATTTATTATGAGCATGTGGTTATCTCTTACTCTTACTAAAGTTGGGGTAAATGTACCATCATAAATTGCGAGCACATAATTAGTCTATAATTTAATGATTTTTTTGCATCCACCTTAGTGTGGTTTCTATACAATACCTCAAATGACACTTAGTGAACACCTAAATTCAAATATGAGTCCTCTTTGATGTCAACCTTATTCAAAATCAAGGTTGGCCTTTATGCGTAAGTGTTCTTGTCTATTTTTCCTCAAATTGTATAATTCATTTCATTATCTAAGATCTATATTATCATTTATGTCATTTATATACTATCCCAACCTTCAAACTAATGATATCTTGTTTTATTGTATCCTCTCATTCCATGAGACATGTAGTCCTGATTTGGAACCTAATAGGTGCATGTATAACATCTCAAAAACTATATGCTGGATACAGGGTGTTTTAGTTTCCCTATACCCTAAAGATTGAGCCAAAAATTGAATGTGGTCCCTTTCTAAGACAATTAGCAAACGATCAGGACTTACAATGGGCCTAGTTGAGTTTTAACACTTTAAATATCATGAAAGTATTGGAAATATTCAAGACTATGCTAGGTTACTGTGAGGGGAGGGGTGAATCAGTAACCTTAAAAGCTTTACCAAATTCAAATTTTAATTGCAATAATCCAATTACCATTTTATTCATTGAATCAGATCTAACTGCATGCATGAGAAATTGGAAGCATAAAAAATTCATAACACTTGAACACAATAATTTGGTGACCCATAAACCTTCCAAATAGAAAGTAAAACTGGGGTAGGCATTATACCCACAAAACTTTAATACTGCAGCATAAATTTGGCCTATTAAGGCTTACAATGATCACTTTTGATGATCTACCCTATTAGAAGCAATTGGGACTACTAAGTTCACCTTGTTAGAGGTTTTACAAACACAAAATGAAGTATGCACTCAGTAAAGAGATTTGACAAAAGACTGTTAAGTCTACCTTGTTAAAGGATTTGGACTGGTTCACCTATTAGGATGAAATAGTAGATCTCTGACTTACAACTGGATTGCTAATAGAGATTCTTTGAAGTGTTGATCACCTTTATATGATAGATATGACTCTACTACTCCTTTGTTGATATGGCCTTACAATACACTTTGTCTTCTGCTAATTCACATTCGCATGCTTCTATTTCACATTTTTTCACACATTCATACTACCTTGGATATGATACAATACATTACATATATATCAATCCAATTTACATAATTAAAAAGTCGACCAATATACAAGTTAACGCCAATATTACAAAGTCAGCCCAAATGAAGATACTCAGGTTCTAAAGACTGACTTGGTGAAGTTCTGATACACGACATCCATTTTAATTACTCAGCATCATCATGCACTCAATAGAAGTAGAAGCTCGATCCATACTAATCACTTCAATGTAATCTTGAACTCGGTCTACACTGGTGACTTAGTAGATACTATGTAACTTGGTAGAAGCTGAACTACTCGTTTACCATGACTACTCTCGATAAACACTAATCATCACATAGCTCGATTAACACTAACTTTGCTTCACATGAACTGCTAGCTCAATAGGAACTACAAAGCTTGGTAATGATTGAAATGCTCAGGTTGAACTGCTAGACTTCACACTGCCTGAATTTGCTCGATTTAAACTGTTGCACTTCACACTAACTAAATTCCCTTTTGTAACCAGTGGAATGCTCGGTAGAAACTATAGAGCTCAGTAGCTACTGAATTACATGGAAAACACTGTAGACTATTTAATGAGCTTGATAGCCATATAGAATTTGAATAAGTGTTGTCACTAATAACAAACTTGACTAAATATCAACAATTTCCCCCTTTGGCATTAGTGAAAAAAACACTTATCAACCAAAACTTATATACATCACAGTGTGGTACTGCCTCAGTATGGTGTACTATTTTTTTGAGATTTTTCAAAATTTGTCTTTGTAAGCATATATAGTATACTATATCTACAATTTCTCTACTATATACACTTTTCTTGCTTTGCATGATTCTTCCCCATACAATATACATAGTATAACAAGTGTCTCTCCCCATATATACATACTAAGTGTCTCTCCCCCTTTTTGACAATAATGCCAAAGATTTATTCAAAACTTATTTACATGGAGACACCAATATAGGAAAGAAAATTAGAATTTACGATAAGTATGAGTGCTAGAGTCTTATCCTAGTTCTCTTGCAAAACTTTGCACGTATGTAGAGCAACTTGCACTTCTGCAGAGAGTTCTATCATGTGATCTGCAATGGAGAAGTTATTGTCATGGATCAATGTTTTTCAATAAACAATATGCTTCTACTTTGTATCCATGGTGGGAAGGATCATATTCTGAATATCTATTAGTGTAGACTAGATCCTTGCTTCTTCTCTCAACAACTCTGCCTGCATATCTGACAAGAATCTAATTTTCATATGATGTGTAGAGCTTGAACTAGGGTCAAGTTGCAATTGTTGTGCACTAGCTTCAGATCTTCATCAATCTTTGTCAATTTTCTCTTTATTTCCTTTGTGAACTCGGTAACATTACACGACTTTCCAAAAAGTGATGTTACATTTGTGCAAGAGGTTTCAAGATTGGTCAAAATTGAGGAAAGCTCCACTTGCTAAATGGAAATTTTTTGAGCAATGTGCTCAAGCACTTTATTATCAAATTTCTTTTCTACTTTCTCAATCAATTTGTCTTGACCATTGGAGTCCTCATTAAACCTCTGGACTAACTCTTCTAATTGAAAAAAAATGTGTTGAGAAGTATCAACTTCAATACCTATCACCTCAATCAAAATATTCTTGGCATCATCAATGATTCTATATTCTATGTCTCTCTCCTCTCTCAATTTCTTTTCTTTTGCCTTCTTTTGGAGGAGTTGACCAACTATATGCATTTGATCTGCAGTGATATTATCAAAATCCCATTTCAGAATCTCAATCTCTTCTTCTAGTTCTATATCCTCCTCTATCTCCTTACCTCTACTCAAAAATCTTGTACTCGGTTGAGCCTTAGGTTCAATTGTCCTTATACTTAATGCCTTAGAATATGGAATGGAAACAATAGTAGAGATAGTAGGACTAGCAATGAAAATTGATACAGTACCAACAGATGGAATACTAACTGGTATGCTTGATGAATCCAAAACTAAAGTACTCATAGAAATATCCAAAACTATAGAATCCAAAATTGTAGAACTCAAAACTAAAGTACTTACTGAAGACCTCAAAATTGTAGAACATACTGTACTCATTGTTGATGATGCTAACTCAGGAGTTGAAGAAGAGGGAGGCTATAGCTTAGTAGATGAAGTGGTAGACACTTCTATCAATCATGTGTTGAGATGTGTGGGATCAAAGAGTGATTGGATAATTGATATATCTATTTTGATCATAATCAAACTTGTTGAAGTTGTCTCTGAACTTGATGATGCTACAAGTTTAGCTGGAGAGTGAGGAAGTGAGGCAATGACTGTAGCTGCTATCTTCATAAGATTAGTCTCCTCAAAATTTTCTTTTTCTTCCTCAGTAGCTTCTTCCTCTTTATCTTCTTCAACTTCTTCACTGTCAAAATGTATTGGCTAAGTGTATGTTTCTTCTTCCTCATCATCACTATCATCATCCTTGACTTCTACTAGGAAGTCACTTTGTTTATGCAAGTGATAAACATTCTTTCACATACTTGTGCCATTCTTGACCACATGCTCTATATCCTTTATCAAAATTAAACAAGTATTAAATCTAAGAGTCATCTTGTCTTCAATTTTCTTTATGGACTCTTTAACCTTAGCATCTGTGATGCTTGATAGCAATTGCCTCAGGGTTTGTGCATAGATATCTTTAGCTTTTTGCATAGAAAAGTCCCATCTTGGCTTTATTTTCTCTAATAATTCATTAGAGATCTGGGAGGCTATCTGATCAAGGGAATACTTCCATTTTCCCATCTTGGTTAGCACCAATTCTTCAACTTGTTTCTTCTCAGCCTCTGTCCTAGTTTTATACTTCAATGATTTGAAGTTGGTTATGCCAATATCTTATTCCAATTGTTTCAATCTTTCTCAAAAGGTGGGAGGATGTTTTCTAAAGACAACTTCACTACCTTTCTTCTTGGATCTCCTAGTAAAAATTGCAATGGATGGTTTGGTGATGATCACCTTGCCTTTCTTCTTCACTTTTTCTTCTTCCTTTTCTAACTCCTCTTCATCCTCTATTTCTTCAACATCTTCTCCCTTACCCTTAGTCAACATAAGAGGTGTGCTTTTTTTGAGTTTTTCTATTCTCCTCTTTCCTTTGTTAACTGCCCGTGGAAGCTTGATTTCAAGCTCTATTCTTTCCTTGGCCTCATCATACATTCCAAAGCATGGTGCCTTTGGATCAATAGGTTCATTTGTAGTGCCTACCCCTAGTTCACATTTTTTTTTAATTGCCAAACTCTTTTAGGCCAGTTTTATACTTGATGTTTAGTAGCATTACTTTCAGATTATCAGATGTTGTTTTACACTCAATTTATTATATGATGAGATGACTTGGTACTCTATATTTCATGCATGTATGATGATTATTCAATGTTTTCAATTATCGATGATGATTAGTTAGATGGTTTATTATCACACGTGCTTTCTTATGGATACTTACCCCATACTGCATGTGTATGGTGTGCGTGTTTGTTTTCTTTATGTATGGTGTTTCTGATGTGGTTAAGGAAGGGATTCGTAGTCACCTGCTAGTCGGGATCTACACGATGCACCACTTCCTGCCATTGTCTGTTTAGCTTAGAATATTGTGTTTGTACATGCGTGGATTTTATGCAGGTTGCAGGTACCAGGTATCGACTTCCCTGAATTGTCAGGATGAGCGTACCCTATCGCATTATCTCAATGGTAAGAGAGGGGAGATAAACTCTTAAGTCCAAATCCTAAACCCTTTAGCCAATTGTCCTAATTGATAATTAGGACAAGTATTTGAGTTAAGTACCCTCCGAATGCATCAAATGATGTTATTTCATGATTATAACCCTTTTGTTTGATTTAGTATGTATTTTTCTATGATGGGTTTTCGTATGTTGCTTTATGAGTCCTTGATGTATTTTCTATTAATTAAGTTTAATTAAAAGGATTAATTAATGATTTAATTTAATAAAAAATTATTATGATATTTTAATATTTAATTATATTTAATTAATTAAGAAATTAATTAAATAAAAAGAATTAAATTTGGAAATAAAAATTTTAAGTATAATTTTAGAATGTGATAATATTTATTTAATTTAATAATAATATATATTTAGAGTTCATTTTTAAATAAATGCTAAATATTATTAATAATTGAATTAATAAATATTTTATCAATTAAAGTTTCTTAAATAAATTAAAAGTGGAAAAGATATTAAATTATTAAAGGGTTCTAGATCGCATGATCTAAGCATGAGTTTAAATATAAAAGAAATTAATTAAAACGATTAATTAATGATTTAATAGAAGATTATTATGATATTTTAATATTTAATTATATTTAATTAATTGAGAAATTAATTAAATAAAAAGAATTAAATTTGGAGATAAAAGTTTAAGGATAATTTAGAACATTATAATATTTATTTAATTTAATAATAATATATTTAGAGTTCATTTTTAAATAAATGCTAAATATTATTGTTATTTAAGTTAATTAAATATTTTATCAATTAAGTTTCTAAAATAAATTAAAAAGTGAAAATATATTAATTATTAAAAGTTGTAAGATTGCATGATGCAAGCATGTGTTGAAAATAAGGAAATTAATTAAAAAGATAAAATAAGAGAAAATTATAATGTTATTTTAATTTCATAAAGTACGCATGGGTTTAAAAGTAATAAAGATTAAAAATAGAAGTCAAGTGGAAAAATTAAATAAAGTTATTTAATGATTTATTTAATATGCATTAAAAAGATAAAGCAAAGATTAATAAAAGATAATTTTGAGTTAACTCAGTTGAGCAAAGAGTCCTCTCGGGTGAACGCACAATTAGTGCCCCGATTTGAGGAGAAAACTCCTTATCACAACTTTGGGGTTCATTTTTGGGGGACACGAATTTGGACAAGGAATTTGGGGGAGACAGAAATTTTGGGAGACACTTTTGGAAACAAATTTCAGAAGGTGAATTCAAAAGAAGATTTTCAGAAGAAGATTATTGAAGAGGAGCGAATTCTCTTACAGTTTTTGGAGATTGCATAATAGCATCAGGTTGAGGTAGGGTCTTGTGTTTGATCACGAGTTGAATTATGCAATTTGATAAATCCTGTCTTCTTCGTGCTTGTGGATTTTAATTCCGAATTGTCTGGATTTCACTGTTTGATCCTTTCGCTCTCTTGTTATGAACCTTATGATACTATATTGTATTTCATCTATATAACAGAATTGGAAGAATAAATCAATTTGAAACCCTTGTTCTAGATGATAGAATTTTACAATTTAAACTAGGGAGAGCTTTTGAAAGAAAAGAAAAGAAAATCTTGATTGGAAATTCGGGTTATATTTATAAAAGTTTATAAAATAAAATAAAATTAGAATTTAAAAAAATAAAATAAAATAAAATGTTTAATTATACATGTTTAGTGATTAGATTGTTTATGTATTAAACAAAGATCCTTTTTGAAAATAGTATATATAATACTTGGAGGAAACGTATTTAAAAGTTTTTAATTGAAAAGAAATATATATATATTTAAGAAATTATTTTAATATATTTATAAATTTATATATATCTTTAAATTAATTGGTTTATTAATAAAAATTTATTATAAACAAATTGTATTTTAAAAAAATAATAAAAAAAATTAAAAAATTTATAAAATAAATTTTTATACATTATAGTGGGGGGGAGGGAATTACCCTATACCCACCCCCACTGTCGGCAGAGCCGACAGTACCTGCGTCGCAGGTACTGCGACGACAGGTACAGGGTACCTGCCGCCGCAGGCCCTGTGGCCGCAGGCCCTGCGGCAGACCGCAGGCGGTCTTAAAGCCGACGGGCTTAAAACATATGAATATAATATGTTATGTTTTAATTTCATTTTTTTCATAATTTATTTATTATTTATAAATTTATTTATTATTATTTAAAATTTTAATTAATAAATATTTTAATATATATATTTTTTAATTAATAATATTTTAATCTATATTAATATTTAATAATTAAATATTAATGTATCTAACATAGTTTTTTTTGTAATATTAATTTATTAATAATTTTGGTTAAATATTAATAAATTAACAATTAGTGAATGGATTAAAATAAGTAATTAGAATAGTAATTATTGATTAATTTAATTAAAATTAGTTTATTTAAAGTTAATTAATAATGAATATTATTTGATTTAATTGTAGATTTGGATTGTTGATTTAATGGAAGTTATTATAGAAATGGGTTAATCGTAAGGGGTAGTTGTGAAAACTTAGTTACTTGAAATAGACGTTAAACTGGAATATAAACCTTACCTTAACTCAATAATATACTTTCAAATCCAATCTGTGAGACTTTGATGTTTTCTATGTGTTCTCTGTGTTTTGGGATTGTTCTAGTGTTGACCAGTTTAGGTTGTTACCAGAGGCTCGGGGTTGTGAATGTGATGTTATGATGATTTGGTCTCGATCTTTCTTAATCCAACCATGGTAATGTGAAGGAGTGCTCTATGACATGATTGTATTTACTAGTTGTTATTGCTTTCAGTCTTCTTGTGCGAAGCTGAGGTGTACGTTTATGAGATACCTGACTTAACCATTTTCGAGTCTCGATAAGTTATATTTGATAACCATTTTTGAGTCATCGATCAGTTATATTTGATAACCATTTTTGAGTCATCGATCAGTTATATTTGATAACCATTTTTGAGTCTCGATCAGTTACACTTGGATTGCTTTCGGTCGCTTGAGAGGACTGAAGTGTTTGTTATGTTCTTGATGATGTCATGTGTTGACTTGACCATTTTGGAGTCTTTGATCAGTATTGTGATTTATCATTGATGCCTTCAGTTGCTGATAGAGAACTGTTGTGATCATATGATTATTATTTGATGCTTACCTGTTGCTCATGAAGAACTAATGTAATTTTTGTGGCTTATCTTTTATGATGTTTTTCAGTTGCTTGTATAGGACTGAGGTGATTTTATTATGATTCTTTGATTTGTGATTTCATGAGCCTAGGGTAGGTTATCTATGTGTAGTGTCGGGAAGTGGCTTGCAATGGGGATCGAGGCCCTAAGAGGCTGCCTGGAGTAACCCATTGTAAGTTGTTTTAACAAGTGAAAACATCTCACCTAAATACTGACTTAAATGAACCTAATAAGATAATTGTATGTTCTCTCCCATGCCTTGAGTGCTAGTACAGGCTAGGATGGGGTAGAGAGAATGCTTGGTTACGACCTTGCATTCCGCAATATGCTTCGTCAGTACGAGAGGATACTAGTGGCCGCAGGGATCACTAAGGACCGAGATTCCTAAGGGATTGCTCGGGTAACTTCTACGTGACTTTTGCGATGACACTTTCCCACTTGCATAGCAGGTTTCCTACATGTCTTTGTGGTGCCTCTGGGTCTAGATGTCTAACTATGTTGGAACCTTTGCATTAGTGTACTTTTAGGATTTCTTAGACTTAGAGAGTACTTGTGTTTTGTGTTTTGATACCTTGTTTGGGACTTGAGACTATCTCCTCAGCGCGGTGGGAGTGGACCATTTAGGTTCCACGCGGTCGGGTGGTAGTGCTTTTTACTCTTACCATTGAGATCCGTCTGTGGTCACCGTGGCTGGAGCTTTCTTGGTTGGCATTTACCTTCACTATGTTCTTGGATTATTATGATGGATGGTTAGATTTTATGATAGATGTTTTATCATTATGGATGTATGGATGTATCAGGTATGTTATTAGTTTCATTTATTTTATTGTACTTTGTATCATGGATTTGAGGATGATGTATCTTTATCTTTACATATGTATATTCTTATAAGCCTTTCATACCCTGTGACATGTACAGTGGATTATTGAGCATTCCGAATTAAATTGCCAAGAGGCATTCGGAGCAAATGTATATTATGGACATTGGACTTTCTGATTATTCTTTCATATGTATGTGGTAGTTGTTAGACTTAGAATTAATTAAATTTAAATGTGACTCAATGTCTTGGGATCCTTAAGGAATGTAACTTGTGATGTATGTTTGTTGATGATTACATGTAATTGCTTCTGCTACTATGTGTTTGATGTGTATGTTATACATTCTTACTTTTAAAAAAAAAAATGTTTACCAAACTTAGTGAAACTTTAGGTTAATTCTTTTGGATCCCTTGGCAGGGCATTACATCATTTATCAAGGCTTCAATTATGTCCTTTTCTTCATCTATATTCACCTCATAGGGAAGAGGTTTTACCCATAAAACTCTGGGTTTCATTGTCTGAATGTAGATTTTGTCATAATATACCATGATACAAACATCATTTTTGTAATCTTCAACCAATTTCTAGGGTATCCTAAATTTGTTATTCATTTTCTCCTTGAAGACATCAAAATAATTATCCATTATACTAACAAATTTTTCTCTCATTTCTACAATATACTCATTAATCTGATATAGCACTGGTACATCCTTTCTCCATACTACTGTGCCTTTTGAAGGGAAAAACTTTTGAACATAGAAAAATAAACATGTCAACAAAGACCCAAATTTACAAGGGATTTTTTTGGAAGTCCTTATACTTTCCATGTTTTATTTTAAACTGCTTCAACAACAAATTTGCAAGATCATATGACAAATTATTCTTCACAACTTTGTATGCCAAGTCTACTGCTTCACATGACACACTATTTAGGTGGCTAGAACTATAGATCTTGTGAGCTATCACATGTATGCCAGATTTTAGTTCTGTATTAGTTACACTACTGATCTTCATACTTCTTTCATCCCACTCAGCTAGGGTTTTAGTGGTTTTGGCCTTAGAGAGCATGGGGAGGTTGGTGATGCGATGAATCATCTTCTTAGTGATAAAAATAGGTTGCTCAAGCCATAACTGACCGTTGTGAACTTGGGTTAGGATGTATTTGATCCATTTGATTTGGAAACTTCAGGGTAGGTGGGGAATGTGGGTTAAACCCTTGTCTTCCAAATGTTTATGTTCGGGTTTGAGAACAACATTCACACATAGTTCACCTAGGGCATCATCCATCTCTAGGGTTCTAATTTCCTAAATTGGACACTTAAAATGAGTTCAAATATTGTTAATGGGTAGTACCTTAGGAGGGATCTGCGATTGTGCTCCATTTGGATCAAGGGTTTTAGCAACCGTCAACACAAGTTTAAAATTAGGTGCTTTCCATTTGACTCCTCGAACCAACATTTCTGACCCTTTCCTTGCTTTTTTGTTGTTGCTTGATGTTTCCATGGCTACTCGGTAAGCTATGAAATTTTTTGAAGGATTTATCTACAAATTTTGCTCAAAGTTGCTAAATTGCTTTGCAATTTACTTTATCGCATTAGCACTTAGAATTTTCAGTGAAAATGAATTCAATTTCCTACTTTTTTTTAAAACTTCACCTTTAATGCTTAGTACAAAGGTAGCTATGATGACATCATTATGTGTGACAAGTTGTTATCCACTATCTATTCGGATTGCTCGATAAAGGCTTCATAACATTGTAATCAAACATGTTCTTGTTACTCTGGACTTTTCTCGGTAGAGTTCATGATCTGACCTTACTTGGTAGAGAATTCAACTCGATGATAACTAATACTAATCTTTAGTGATCCTTTTGTATCTTGAATACTGATTTGGATCTTTTCTTCCTTTCAATTTTGGAACGGTTTGGATGTGATCTTGATAATGTAGTTCCAGTTCTTCCTTAAGAATTTAGTTGGAAATGGTGGAGTCACCCACTTCTTGAGTGACATGACCATCATTTCTTGAACTAGCTTCCTTGGTAGATTTAGGAATCCATTGCTACCTCATCTACTTTCAAATGTTATCTGCTTTTACTTTCTTTTCATCTTCAATTCTACCTGTATTCATGCAATTCTTGGCTAGATGACTAAGTTTTGTACAAGTGAAACATCTTATGGTGGTATCTCTCTTCCTTGTGTGATGTTTAACACATTTCATGCCAATGTGTCCATATTCTCCACAATAATGACATCTACACCAAGTTTTATAGTCCCAACTGAATATTGCTTTCACAATTTGCTCTACTAGATTGAATGACTTGGTTCTGCAATTTGATGCCTTGTGACCTTATTTCTTGCATTTGTGACACTTGCCTTCAAATTTGGTTTCTCTTTGCATGCATTAGCCTTGTAACCATATTGATTGCAATTGTAGCATTTACCATTGAATTTTTCTTTTTTATAACTCCAACATCTATTTGATGTATGACCTATCTTACCACAATGATTGCAAGTAGGTCTATGATTCCTTTGAGCACATTGTTTGGAGGATTCACCTTCTTCTTTGTATCCAATTCCTACTTTTCCTTTTTGTCTATAGAGATTCTTCTCATTCAGTTGATTCAATTGATTCATGTCTACTTGGGATTTAATCATTCTTTCATTGAATTTTTTTCAGTGTTTAGGTCATTTTTCTATTTTTCACTTATTTGCTTTTCAGATCTCAACTCACTTCTTATTCTTTCATTTATTTATCTTTCCAAATTTAGATCATTTCTTAATCTTTCATTGATTTGTCTTTGGCTCATGATTTCCTCATTTCCATTGGAGATTTGATCCATAAGATCTGCATGCTGAAGAGATTGGTTTTGGATCTAATTGTTCCTTCCATCCATTTCTTCTTTCATCTTGTTTCTTTGTTCCAAGATTTCACATAGCATTATTAATTGAATTTCTTGTTCTCTTTTGAGCTTTCTTACTTCTTCTTAAAGGGAACCATTCTTCTCTAAGAGTTCTTTGATTGCACTATTTGCTTCATCTAAACTACTCGAAGGGAAAAAGTCTTCAATTCTTTCTTTAATGTACTGATGATCATTCATTTGATTTGCAAGTTCCTTCCTTCTTTCAGGGATTGGGAAAGTTGCTCCTTAGCTTTACTAAGTTGTGCAATGGCCATTTCTAGATCTATCTTTTCATTGTCAATTGCCTTAGCAAGTCTAGATATCTCCATTGTCCTTGATCTTTGCTCAAGCTGTCAAAATTTATCCTAAGAACCACAAAGCTCTTATACCAATTGTTGGAAATATTCAAGACTATGCTAGGTTACTGAGAGGGGAGGGGTGAATCAGTAACCTTAAAAACTTTACCAAATTCATATCTTAATTGTAATAATCCAATTACTATTTAATTCATTAAATCAAATCTAACTGCATGCATGAGAAACTGAAAGCATAAAACATTCATAACACTTGAATACAATAATTTGGTGATCCAAAAACTTTCCAAATAGAAAGTAAAACTGGGGTGGGGATGATACCCACAAAACTTCAATACTATAGCATAAAGTTGGCCTATTAGGAGCAATTAGGACTCCTAGGTCCACCTTGTTAGAGGTTTTACAAACACACAATGAAGTAGGCACTTGGTAAAGAGATTTGACAAAAGGCTATTAAGTCTACCTTGTTGAAGGATTTGGATTGGTTCACCTATTAGGATGAAACAGTAGATCTCTAACTTACAACTGGATTGCTGATAGAGATTCTTTGAAGTGTTGATCACCTTTATGTGATAGATATGACTCTGATGCTCCTTTGCTTATATGGCCTTACAATACACTTTGTCTACTATTGATTCACATTCACATGCTTCTATATCACATATTTTCACACATTCATACTACCTTGGATATAATACAATACATTACATATCTATCAATCCAATTTACATAATTACAAATTAGATTGTTCAATGAGCTCAGTAGCCATAAAAAATCTGAATAAGTGTTGTCACTAAAAACAAACTTGATTAAATGTTAATAGAAAGGTATATAGACATCCTGACTCTCTTCATTGTTTGTATCATTATTATCAATCCAATATCATGATCAAGAATTCAAAATCAAGTTATGAATTGCAAGGAAGAAAATCAAGTCCAGGCATTCAATATCTAGCATTCTTCTCAAGAATTAAAGTTATTTCTCTCCATAGATCTAATTAATTTCCCCATTGGATGCCAAGAAAATAATTTTCTATCAAGAAAGGAGTTAAACCTACATCTTCAAGTATTTTTCGTCTTCCCTTTATCAAACATTATGGAAAATTACAAAATGCATTCAACAAGGTTTTTCTTTCATGGTTTCTTTTTGGGTTTTTGTGTTAAATCAAACTAATTATGTTAGATAAATAAGTGTTGATCTCTAAGCCATGTTTCCTATGAGTGTTAAAAACTTAGTCTTTTCTTAGGCAGAGCTGGTCATCCATCACTATGACTGAGTCATCCAATAAGCATCAATTAATGTATGATAGACTTGTTCACATTTTAGTTTGATTTGATCAGGTCTTTTGTTTCCAAGCACTCTATTTTTTACCGAGTGATAACATATGTCGAGCATGTCAAAAGTCAATTGAAGTTGAACAAAGAAGAGATATTTTATGTTGCATAACATAGTATGTGTCAAGCATTCAAAAGTCAAGGGATAGCATAAATATTAGTATGGTCAAAGTGTCAAGATATTTAAGTGCCAAGTAAACTAGTATTGACATATGAGTTTGTTATGGAAAAAACACTTATGTAAACCATTTTTGTCCAAATTCTACACCTAATTTATGAATTGTAAGGACAGCTAAGAACATAATTACAAATCTTATCACATGTCATTGATCCTTATGTGAGGTGATCAACCAATCAAAAAAATGAATGAACTAAATGGAAAAAGGATGAATCTAGATTATTGATCTTGATCTAGAAGGTTCATCAAATGTTTATTTAAAGAGAAATACAAACCCTAAATCAAAAGGATGGGCTAAGGATGGGCTAAGGATGGGAGTAGAGATGAAGTATTAGCAAAGGAAGCTATGGTTTTTATAAGCAAAGAGATTAGATAGAGTAGCCAAACATAGAAGTGAAGGGAAGAATAGAGTATATCAAATAAGGATATCAAATCAAGATTGGAAATAGAAGATCTATGTAATAAAATAACTTGCACAATGGAAGAGATAAAATGAAATATTCTATAAATACTTGATAATAAATAAGAGTAATAGACCACTTCAAGGGGGAAACCTCCAAATATCTCCAATGAGAACACACTTCACAATATTATCTTGAAATAAAACTCACAGCCTCCTCTATATACCTAATTATGCTTAGGATGAATAGACAGAACTGTACATAACACCTAGGCCAACCTACCTACCTAAATAATAATATAATAATGATAACATGACTTAATTAAGGATTAAGATAGCTAGAAGTTGAGTATTCATAACCCTATATACACCAATATTAAGGGTGTAACATGCCCCCTCTCTTGAAAGAAGCATTTTCCTGAATGCTAACCAAGTGTGGATTCTTTTAAACAAACTCCTCATCCTCCCATGTGGCCTCTTCAACTAGTAAGTTCTTCCATTGGATGAGATATTAGGTGAGGGTTCTATTCCTCAACTTCTTTGTGCATGTTTGAAGAATGCACTATGGTTCCAAAATTATTCTTCCTTCATCAATCTCTAGTAGTATTATTTGAGTAGGAATATTCTGCTAAATTACCTTCTTCAAACAAAAAACATGAAAAACTGGATTTATCTTTGTTGTTGGTGGCAACTCTAGCTTGTAGGAAACACTACCAATATTTTGCATGATTTGATATGGTCCATAATACCTTGGAGAAAAATTATTATTCTTTTTATTTTTCTTCATTGAGGTTTGTTTATAAGGCTACAATCTCAAGAAAACCCAATCCCCAACTTCAAAATTTCTTTCACTATGATGTTGGTCCACTTGTTTCATTCAATTTTGTGCCATAGCTAAATTCTCCTTGAGTCTTGAAAGTACCTCTTGTTGATGAAACAAGTGGTCCTCTACTACCTAAACTCTTGGTGATACCTTTAATGATGATGTGATGGAAGGAGGATAATATCCATAAAGTGCCAAAAATGGAGACATTTTTGATGAGCTATGAAAAGAAGTATTGTATCACCATTCTACAAGAGGTAGCCAATCTACCCATTGAGATTGTTTCTCTGAAGTGAAACAACATAGATATCCTTCCAAAAATTCATTAACAACCTCAATTTTCCCATTTGATTGAGAATGGTATAAATAACTATGAGCCAATTGAGTACCCAAACATGAGAATAAATCTTTTGAAAAGTGACTAGTAAAGATAGGATCACGATCACTAACAACAACCTTAGGTGTACCATGTAGCTTTTGGATATTCTCCAAGAAAATTTGTTCTGCTATACTTGTTGTAAAAGGATGTGATAATGCAATTAAATGTGCATATTTAGTGAGGCAATCAACTACTACCATGATGACATTATGACCTTTAGATTTGGGAAGCCCTGCGATGAAGTCCATGGATACCTCTTCCCAACGTTGGCTAGGAATAGATAATGACTACAAGAGACCTAGTGTCTTAACTATCTCCCCTTTATTTCTTTGACAAACCAAACATTTAGCCACAAATTTTTGAACATCACCTTTTATCCCTTCTCAAAAAAAATCTTGCTTGACCCGATGATATGTCTTCAAAAATCCTAAATGACCACCAATTGGGGACTCATGTAGTTCTGTGAGAATCTTGTGTTTAAGAGTAGAATTATTGTAGTGATACAATTTCTCTTTATACCAAAGAATCTCCCCCTTTAAACAAAACTTATCTAAACTACTAGGGTCACTTTTTACTTGTTGGATGAGATTACTTTTTGCAACATCATTTTTCCACTCTACTTTGGCTTCTTCCACCCAATTTGCTTGTGATATTGCAAGGGCACACAATAATGCTTCATCTTTTTCATTCTTCCTGGAAAGTGCATCAACCACAATATTTTCCTTTCCTTTCTTGCATACAATTTCAAAGTCATATCCCAACATCTTAGTGACCCATTTTTGTTGCTCTTCTGAAGATAGTTTTTGTTCCAAAACATATTTTAGGCTATGATGATCTGTCTTAACCTTGAAGTGTCAACCCATTAAATAAGGCCTCCATTTTTTAACTAAATGAAGGATTTCTAGCATTTCCTTCTCATAAATAGTTTTGAGCTGATTTTTACCTTTTAATTGATGACTCTCAAAATCAATCGATTGACCTTCTTGCATGATAATTACTCCTATCCCATATCCAGAAACATCACATTCCACAATGAATTTATTGATGAAGTTTGGAGTGGAAAGCACTGGAGTTGTACACATAGCCTTCTTTATTTGCTCAAATGCTACAATAGCAGATTCATTCCAATGAAAAGAATCCTTCTTTAATAGAGTGGTGAGGGGTGCTTCTATGTGACCAAAATTATTCACAAATCTTCTATAGTACCCTATCAATCCCAAGAAATCCCCCAGCTTCTTAATGGTTTTTGGAATAGGCCATTCCATGATAGCCTTAATTGTTTTAGGGTCCACCTTTACTCCTTCATGTGAAACTATGAGTCCCAAATACTCCACCTCCTTAAGACCAAAAGAACAATTGGATGGCTTACCATAAAGTTGATGATCTTTGAGTAATTTTAATGCTTCATCTACATGCTAAAAATGTTCTTCCCAAGTCTTTTTATAAATGAATATATCATCAAAAAACACTAACACAAACTTTCTCAAGAACTTAAAAATGGAATTCATCAAACTTTGGAATGTAGATGGTGCATTGGTACGACTGAATGACATCGCCAAAAATTCATAATGACCCTCATGAGTTTGAAATGTTGTCTTACAAATATCTTCTTCCTTAATCCAAATTTGGTGATAACTTGACCTAAGATCTAACTTGGTAAAATACATAGCTCCATTTAATTCATCTAGCAAATCATCAATGACTGGAATAGGAAACTTAACTTTAATGGTGTACTTTTTGAGCACTCTATAATCTAGACACATGCATCAAGTTTCATCCTTCTTATGAACCATCACCATAGGTGAAGAGTAAGCACTTTGGCTATGCTTGATAATTCCTTCCTCTAGCATTTCCTCAACATTTTTTCTATCTCACTTTTTTGTATGTGTGGGTACCTATAAGGCCTGATGTTTGGTGGTTGGATCCCTAGAAATAGTTGTATGGCATGGTCATGATCCCTCTTAGGAGGAAGTCCTTTAGTCATATCTCCAAGAATCACTGAGTGATGATCAATTATTTCTTGTGAATCTAGATGAGTAAGAGCACTAGATTGAGGGACTTCTAATGAACATAGTTGGGCCACAAATCCATCCATTCCTTTCTTAAGAAACTTTTGCATTTTATGAGAGCTTACCATCTGTGGGGATTTTACCTTCAACCCCCTTAGCTCTACTACCTTTCATTTTGATTGAAATCTCATGAATAGTTCTTGGAAGTTCATCTCAATTGTTCCCTATGTAGTAAGCCATTGTACTCTCAAAACAATATCTGTCATACCCATGGATGTTACATACACTGGGGTATCAAGTTGATAATCTCCTATGGATAATTTGATGCTATGACACTTCCTTGAACAAATAACTATGCCCCCATCTGCAACCAAAACTTGAAACTCTGGGGCTAGATATATAGAACAATTTAGAAGAGTTGCCAACTTTTTGTTGATGAAATTATGAGTACTACCTGAGTCAATCAACACAGTTACTTTATTCTTCTTTTAGAAACCCCCTACCTTGAGAGTTTTTGGTGCACTGAAACTTGAAAGTGCATGAAAAAAAATGATTGGTTGAGAATCATGTGATTCCTCAACTGACTCCCTATCCTCCTCTAATATGGGTTCATTGTCTTCTTCCTCACTTGGACCTTCAAAATAGAACAATTTCTTTTCACTACATTTATGTCCTCGACTATATT
The DNA here is from genome assembly GCA_028749045.1 of Cupressus sempervirens. NCBI lineage: Eukaryota > Viridiplantae > Streptophyta > Pinopsida > Cupressales > Cupressaceae > Cupressus > Cupressus sempervirens. The sequence goes on from CM053788.1 coordinate 471,621,192, forward strand.
TTCTATCACAATTGAAACACAATCCTTTTTCTCTTTTATCCTCAATTTTTTGTGGAGTCAACCTAGTAGGTTGAGGAAGAGAAGGTGTTGAATATCCTTATTATCTTGTCACATTAACCCCTTGCTTTCTCAGAATAAAGAACTTCTCCTCTACCCTTTGTGCCAATATAAAAGACTCATTTACTAAGCTAGGAAAAAACATGTGTACCTCATGTTGAATGTGATCCTTGAGACCACCCAAGAATAAATCATTCAAGTTCTCCTCTATAATTGTATCCACTCTTAAGGATAGATTTTGGAATTTTAAAATATAATCCTTAATTGATCTTGTTTGTTGAAGCTTAGCAAGTTGGCCAAAAAAAAATTCTATCACACTATTGCTATATTGTGCTTAGAGTTCTATAAAAATTGATAATGATATGATGAAACCCTTTTCTCCTATGAGTACAAATCCAATTATACCAAATGAGTTGATCTAATTCCAGATATAAAAAAGCCATTGTGACCTTTTGTCCATATTAGGTTTGATGTGCTTCAAAAAAATTCTTCATTTGGTTTATCCATGTTAGATGATTCTTGCCATCAAATTTGCACATATCCACCTTTGGAAAAAAAATTCCTAGATCCCGTAGGAGCATTAAAATTTGTGTCATTATTAGTCAACTTGAAGGTTTCACCTTGATTTATTGAGAGCTCCTTCCTTGTTTCATTCATATAGGTCCTTAACATGCTTCGTATATCTAATATATCTCCTTGTAGGTCACACATATCCCTCTTAACCTCTTCCTTGAACATACTTAGTTCCTCATTGGGATTACTATCCTCTATTGTTTCCCAATCTTGATTAGAGGATTTCCCTGGTGTGGTAGCATTCTTTTTGCCTCTTGTTGAAGGCCCCGTCATGATGGAAACAAATATTTTTGCTATAAATCACACAAATGAAATGTAAATTCTCTAATTTTTTTTTTTTTTTTTTAATTGTCTCTTCCTAGTGCCAAGATACCCTTACTCAAAAAAAATCCAAAAAAAAAAAGAAAATTTGCTACCTTGAGAGCGAATCTTCCTGATTTTGTAATATCTTGCTTATTTTCAATTTCTCCAAGCTTTAAAGTTTAGGATCCTCTACTATATATTCAAAAACCCAATACAAGTTATACTCTTATTCGGCAAGATGTGAGAGATATCAAGATCTTAATAAATTGTGTAGAAATATTAATTCTACAATAATTTACTCAATTTTTCTCCAATTACTCTAAATTTTGGACTATAGCTTCTTTAATATGGTCTTCAAAAACCCTTTAAAATTATTTTAAAAATTCACTAAAACTTGAAAGTTATTCTCTTCCCAAAATTACCTAATGTTGAGAAAAAAATCTTGCCTCTATGGTGCCAAGATCATGCTCTGATACCACTTGTAATGAAATAACTTGCACAATGGAAGAGATAATATGAAATATTATATAAATACTTGATAATAATTGAGAGAAATAGGCCACTTCGAGGGGGAAACCTCCTAATATCTCCAATGAGAACACACTTCATAATATGATCTTGAAATAAGACTCACAACCTCCTATATATACCTAATTATTCTTAGGATGAATAGACACAACCTTACATAACACCTAGGCTGACCTACCTACCTAAAGAAGAATATAATAATGATAACATGACTTAATTAAGGATTAAGATAGCTAGAAGTTGACTATTCATAACCCAATATACACCAATATTAAGGGTGTAGCAAGATCTATAACCTAGCAATAGAGTGCTAACTAAAGGATTGGGTACTAAAACATTCTAACCAATTTATCAAGGTAAATCTCTTAGCAAAGTGGTCCTAACATGCCTATTCAAATTGCCTACCAGAGTGCTTACTTAGTTGTAAGTTAAAATAATTTAATCAAGGTATAATGAATAAGTCTTCTAAGCTCCTAATAGGGTAGATCACCTGAAGTGATCCCTTAACAAGCACACTTTATTACACCTGTAGTGAAGATTTGTGAGTTCTATGCCCACCCTAATTTTACCTTCACCTTGGAGGGTTTCTAGGTAACCAAATTTATATTTTTATGTGTGTGCATTTACTTTCATAGTTATGGATGTGATGCATACTCAGATCTATTAGAGCATAACAATTATATGTTTAGTGGTCTAGATATGAGATGGGTAAATGGTGAATGTGTTTGATTTTTTTGAAGAAGTTAAAAGTTTTATAAATCCTGATTCACCCCCTCCCCCTCTTAGTATCTCACTTCCCAAAATACTTCCAACAATTGGTATCAAAGCTTTTTTTCTTAAAAGAAGTCTATCGGCTTGAGAGTTAAGATCTTGGAGATGGAGGCTTACAAATTGGGAAAGATAATTAAGAATCAAAAACTTAAGATCTAGATCATACTACATTAGCTTGAAGTGAAAAGAGAGGAGTTAAAAATATCCTTAAAGAAAAGAAAAGAATTGGTTATTCAGCAAAATGATACACTATATCAAGAAGAGGATACTAAAGGACTATTTGAAAATAGGAATTCCAATAAAAATGATGCAGCTATAACAAACCTATTAGAAAAGAATAACATTATGAATGAAGAAGTTAGAGGATTGAAGAGAGAACATGAAATCCAATTAGTGAAGTTATGTGAAGTGACTGAATAGAAAAAGAAAGCTAAGGAAGACAAAGTCATGGAACAAAAAGGCAAGAGACAAATGGGTACCAAACTTGATGAAAGAACATCTAATGTGCAGAAGCTCACAAACATTTAGCTTGACATGATAAATCAACTACTACTTGCAAATTAGGAACTGAATAGGAAGGACATGGAGATGACAAACCTAAGATCACAAAATGGTCAACTAAGGAATGAGTTAAGATCTAAGAAGGAACTAATGGAAAGGATGAACAAACCTAATGAAGCTATAAGATACTTTGAAGATACCTAGCATCCACTAAAGAAGTAGATTCATCAAAGATTGGAGAAAATAGGAATGCAAAGATAAAGCACAACAAACCTACATGTCATCGCTATGGGAAACTTGGACATACAACCAATATTTGCAAAAGTAAGAATGGTAAGAAAAGACGTAAGCCTAAATTTAATGGACATTGTTTTAACTACACAAAACAAGGATACCAAGCACATGAATATAGGTAAAAGGCTAGAAATGCACAAGTTGCACCTAGATTTGAAGGTCATTGCTACAATTATCACAAATATGAACATAGAGCTTAGGAATCCATATCTAAAGAAAAATCCAATTGGACAACCAAGAAGCAAGAGAATGCATCCACGCAAGGTAATTCCTACAACTGAGATTATAACACATGGTATAGTTGTCATTATTGTGGTAAATATGGTCATATTTTAGAAAACTATATCAAGACACATTTCACAGGAAAATACAAGAGTTGGTTGAATAGAGAGTTAGTTTTCTTTAGTTGTCACAACATTGGACATGTAAACAAAATTGTAGGACCTGAGCACTAGAACCAAACAATGAACACATCAAAGGAAAAGACAAAGTTGATACAGAACAAACAAGGAGATGAACAAAACTTGGAGAAAGAAGGAAGCAGAAGGTAGTAGTAGAACTAGTGAAGTTGAAGTCACCCAATCCAATGGATTGGGTGATCACACCACCTCAAACTAAGAAAAGAAGGTATGTAAGGAACTGTATATTTGAATGTTACATTTTACATCAGTTCCTAACAAAAGATATGTTAAAGTCCATATCTGCATAAATCAAGATGCACTAGGATAGACTTGATGCATGAATTGAGAAAAAGAAATCATATGCAGAATTGATGTTGAGTATCAATGTTAATTTCTATAGTGATTGCATATCACTATATGTATCGAGCTCCTATATAGATTGAGTAATGAACTTAAATGAGAAAGAAAGATATTGTATTTAGACTAAAGGATAGTTGTAATGCACCTACCCCTGTACCAAGCATTTATTGCAAACCTATTTTGGTCAATTGAAGGAATATATCAAAATTTGAAGTTCATTTTCATTCACTGGGTGATTTCAAACTCATAGGGAAAATCAAAAGCAATTAAAAGAGTGATTTTTGTAAAAGATTGTTTGATTCTATAGCATGCTATCAGTAAAATGAAAAGTAAAGTAAGGCTTGTGAACCAAGATGAGTTGTTTTGTGAAACTGTTGAATTTGTTTTAAAATCCTTGTTCAAAAATGGCATCATCTACATCTGCTATTGGCAAAGAAATGTTGAAAGATAGAAATGCACATATTATAAGGAATTATCAATGCCGCCCACCAAAACTTAAGGCATACCCTAATGTTGCATTGACTAGAGACGCATCAGGTACTTTATCATCGATTCCTCCTAGAGTCATTATGGTGCATGGAATTTTCTCATGCTACATGTACAAGATAGGGGATATTGGAAATTTTGAACTTAGAAATACATATGATAGATTGTGTGAAAATAGAGTGTTGAAGGATAAGAATAAGGTTGTTGCCAAAAAAGGGCTTACTCGAGTCTTATCTTTGCACAAAGTCTTTAAATTTGAATGGATAGAAAAAAAATTAAGCAAGGTTCATAATATGAAATTATGGCTATAAAGTGGGCCATTGAAAATCAATAAGGCAATAATTCATCATGTGATAGGGTATCCTACCCTAGATCAAGTGAATAAATTAGGTAGCTTAGCAAGGAATGTTATTGAAGAACAAAAAAAGGCCAAGTGGAATGGTCGAGGAATGTCTATAGATGACATTAAAGACCTCATTATTGAATTTGTAGTACATTTGATTGCACACAAATTCTATCAATCAAGTCAACTGAATAGTGTGCCTTGCATTGCAGTTGACTTAGGGCACAAAATTGTTAAGAAAGATCACAACTATGATCTTGTCGATATGCAACTACAACAGTTATTTGAGAATCTTGGAGCTATCAAGAAAGAAAAAAAATAGATCGTGTAAGTTTGGGTCCTTTTTTATGTGTATATTTTTTTATGTGCAAACTTCATTTCCAATGGTAGGTATTGTAGTGTGGGAAAAGACAAGACTAGTGATTGGGAAAATCAATTATTGTATTGCATAATTGGGAGAAAATTTTGAGACAATTACAGATGACTATTTTGAAGATTTTAAAGGAAAAGTGAGGAAAAGGTTGAGAATTCCCTAGTCAGTCATTGATCACTATTCTAATGATGTTTGTTTCAAGGTGGACACTGATTACACTTATGCATAGGCTATACTAATAAGGGTTGCATGGCTAAGGCCAATACACTATGAGGTAAAATGGTAGATGAAATCACTATAGTTGTGATGGCCTTTCTTTCTAAAGTGATTGACATGAATGTCAAGTCATTCAGCACATATGAGACAACAAAAAAAATGATGATGCAAATCAAAGTGCCAAAGATGGACAGAAAGTGGATGAAGATGATTGCTAATCTTGAGAGAAATTTTGGTGAAGGAAAATGGGAAGATGAAGAATCTAAAGAAGGAGAATAATAATCTAAAGGAAAAGAATTAGTGGTTCTTGAGCCTAAGGTAACAAAATAGAAGAAAGTTGTGATAGTAGATTCTAAGGTCAAGAGGAATTTGAAGAAAAATGCTATACCACCTACCTTTTCAGCTCAAAGAAGGATAAAAAGACAAGGATCTAAAGCAACATCCCCTGAAGCTACACCAAAGAAAGGCATATTAAAGATAACCAAGCCAATTGAGGGCAAAGGCACACCAAAGCGAAAACAACATACTAGGTAGGGTCAAAAAAAGAAACCAAGGAGGAAGTTAGTTGTCATGCCTGATGATGAAGGAGACGAGGGAGAGAAAACCGAGTCTAATGATTTGAGAAAATAACAAATTGTTCCCAGACTACATCCTAAGAATGTTGATTAGGTATGTGAAAGCATAAGAAATTTAGTAGGAATTTTAGGTTTTAAAGATATTGATTATGATTCTTTGGATAAAGAAAATAAAGAAAAGATTGAACAAGAAATGCTTGATATGATGGAAAAGTTAAAGTACATGCCTATAGAGCTAGGCAAAGGTATACTAGAAGAATTGTATAAAAAAATAGATGAAAAATGGAAATGGGCATTGTCTACAAAAAGACAAATAAGGGAGAAAACTCTAGCCCAATCCATGCCAGATTTAGGAAAGACACATGTGTTTATTGTGCTAAAATACTTTGCTAAGAATTTTTTGCCCAAAACAAGAGCCTATAGGATTTTGAAAAATTATATAGAAGAGGTTGTGGAAGAAAGCACATTAGTGTGGCAAACTGTAATTGGGATGTTGACTCTACTAGCAATAGGAAAAGAGGATAAAGAAATAGAATCAATGGAGTTAGTCAATCTGAAAGAGTGGATAGGAAGAAAGGAAGAGGAGAGTGGACAACAAGATATTGTCACCATTGAAGACATTCATGATGAAACACAACAAAATCCAAATGTCTTGACTAAGGAAGAAATTAAAAATGCAACATTGATGAGTGCAACCTCAAATACTCTTCTTCCATACACCAATCTTGTATTAATACAAATTAAGGATTACTCAAGGATTGAGTGTGCACCAACTATGATGTCTACAACCAATGGTTTTCAAATTAAATTAGTCATAGTTGAGGAGAAAGGTCAACAAGATGTAAGTGTCAAGGAACAAGGAAAAGCTCTCATTGTGATTCACTACCCAACCCCTGTGGCCACTCTATTTATTAACAAGGAAGAAAGAGAAGAGAAAGAGAAAACAAATACATCTACAAATAATACCCCAGGACCTCACACTAAGGGAGAAAAGGAGACCAAGCAATAGTAGATTGAGGAGTCTCAGAAGCAGAAAGAGGCAATACAAGCTCTTGTGAAATTGTCAAGTATTATACATGTATCTACTAAAACATTGATTTCTACACTTGTGCAATGGTTCATATCTACTCTAAATGAGAGTGCTACTTTAGGACAACAGATTCAAGGACTAAGTGTTGAAGATACACCATTGTAGATTACATTGTCAAGTGTTAGCACACCAAGGTCTAAAAAGATGAAGAAAAAGGTTAAGTCACCTGGGAAGCCAGTGACATTGGTCAAGGTCATTTTTATTCCAAAGTATGACCCAGGCACAATTACTTTTGAACAAATGAAATTTGTTCAAGAGTTCTTGAAGAAAAAGACAAAACAAGAAGAGTTAACAAGAGAACATCACCAATGACGACATTGCATGAAATAAAAGATGTTTTTGTAGATGCATTTGATATTCATACTGTGAATGAGAAAAAAACAAAATTTATCTATTAATTCATATTGTTGAGAAATTAAATAATGGGGACATTGAGGCAAATGAGAAATTGATGAGATGGTTTGAAAATAAATTTGAGCATAAACTTATGGAGAAAGTTTCAATAGAGATAGCAATAAAGCAGGTTGAACTTTCAAATCTTGTAAATACTATAGAAGGATTTTTATAGAGTATTTATTATTTTTATAGAAAACTTAGTAATGTTGAGTTCTTCACATTGGAGAATCAATAGTCTATTAATAAATTTCAAGAAAACTTGAAGTTTTTAAAAAAATCTTTGAGCATGGACGCAAGTTCAAGTTCTATTCCTTTCAATAGACTAACTTTTGCACAAGGAAGGTTAGTCTAGTTATAGGCTAAAGATTAAAACTTAAGAACCAAATTTCTCTCCATTTAGTCCATGTTACTACCTCATGCAGAGGTGATGCAAAAGCAACTTTCAGCTGTACAAGTATTGGTTAAGAGAGATCATCATCTCTCTACAACACACATTTTGGTTGATCTAGTTGCTCAGCTAGAAGTAAAGATTCAAGTTTTGGAATCGGTCAAATCCAGTTGGGATCATACATTTGCAATGATTTTTTAGGTTCATAAAAAAAAATTGGAGAAATATAATTTGACCCCAGCACCCCAACAACCATAACTGTCAAAAACAAGGGGGAAATTGAAAAGGAAATACAAATACAGATCAAAGATCAAAACAAGGGGGAAATAATTTTTTGGGAAATATGTATATATGATGTATATAGACTGAGTCCCAAGCATAGATGAGTACTTATTTTATAATTTTGGATGTAATGATAAGACATGAAAAAGTGTTTTTTTCACTAATATCAAAGGGGGATATTGTTGATCTCTAAGCCATGTTGCTTATTAGTGTTGAACACTTAGTCATTTCCTAGGCAAAGTTGGTCGGTCATCACAGTGACCAAGCCATCTAATAAGGGTGGAGCAATATATGATAGACTTGTTCACATTTAAGTTTGAGTTGAGAAGGTCTTTAGTTGCTGAGTACTCTAGTTTTGACTAAGTGATAGTGTATGTCGAGCATGTCAGAAGTTAGTTGACGTTGAACGAAGAAGAGATATTTTGTGCCAAGTGACACAGTATGTGTCAAGCATTCAGAAGTTGAGGGACAACATGCATATAAGTATGGATTGAGCATTAGGATATTTAAGTTCCAAGTAAACCAATTTTGACATATGAGTTTGTGATGGCACAAACACTTATGTAAAAAAAAAATTGGTAGATTTCTAGACCTAATTTACAAATTGTAAAGATAGCTAAGAAAGTAATTACATGTTTTGTCAAAGATTATTGATCCATATGTGAGGTGATCAGCCAATCAAAAAAATTGAATGACTAAATGGAAAAAGGGATGAATCTAGATTGTTGGTCTTGATCTAGAATTTTCATCAATTGTTTATTTAAATAGGGATACAAATCGTAAATTACAAGGATGGGAAAAGGATGCAAGTAGAGATGAAGTGATAGTGAAGGCAGCTATGTTTGTGATAAGAAAAGAGATCAAATAGGGCAGCTAAACAAAGCATTGAAGGGTAGAAAAAAGTATATTAGATAAGGAGATCAAAACAAGATTGGAAAGAGAAGATTTGTAACCTATCAATAGAGTGTTAACTGAAGGATCAGGTATTGAAACATTTTAACTAGTGTATCAGGGAAAATCTCTTAAATAGAGTGGTCCTAATAGGCCTATTCAAATATCCTAATAGAGTGCTTACTTAGTTTTAAGTCAAAATCCTTTAATCAAGGTAGACTAAATAAGTTTTGTAACCTCCTAATAGGGTAGACCCCTCACAAAGTAGATCACCTGAAGTGATCAAACTTTGTAGCCTTAACAGGCACACTTTATTGCAGTTGTAGTGAAGATTTGTGGGTATCATCTCCATCCTAGTTTTACCTTCACCTTGGAGGGTTTCTAGATAACCAAATTTATTTTGTTATGTATGTATATTTACTTTCATGTGTATGGATGTGATGCACAGTTAGACCTATTATAGCATAGCAGTTATGTGTTTAGTGATCTAGCTATCATATGGGTAAATGGTGAATGTGTTTGATTTGTTTGATGAAGTTAAAAGTTTTATAGATCCTTATTCAACCCCCTCCCTGTGATGTCCCCAGTTATAGAATAGATTCTAATAAGAGTTAAATAATAACAATATGAGATTAATATAGATAGATAAATATATGATATAAAATCATTTAATACATATATTTTGATATATTTAAATATTATATATATATATATATATAAAATCTATGAGATATATAAGAATTATAACAAATAAAGATTTTGATTATAAATAATATCAAATAACAATAATAATTTTATAATGTACCTACATGGGTTATATTATGAAATGGACATATTCAAGGATAATATTATAATATAATTGAGAATTAAATATTATTATAAATAATATATAAAGAAAATATACTATGTAATAGTATTAAGAATAATGATATTACTAATAATATTATTAATATAATATATGATATGTTATCAATATTTATAAATTAAACTCATTGATATAATCTATATATGAATATAACATATACTATTATTAATATAATTACATAATCAATATAATATAATTGTTATATTATGAAAAGACATGTCTCTATATAATACCATATATATGTATGTATGTATGTATGTATGTATTGAATATTAACTGCTGAGAAGGGATATCATATATGGATTATTATGAAGACATAGAAAATAAGAAGGCGAATAAGAAAAATGCCCTAAATGGGACATTACAAGTGGTATTAGAGCATCAAACCTGCCAGCCTATGGCATTAAGAACCAACAAGTTTTATAATGTTTCATCAATAAAAATATTTGCAAAAATTGAAAAAGTCATAAAAAATTGGGAGAAAACACAACCAGGCCTCTCAAATCAATTGACAGTCCAAAGGAGGTTCCATGTCCATTGGTAGAAGCATGAACTGTAGTGGGATTTTTGCCAAACTTATCTATGTCTGTGTAGATGCTCTGAGATAACTGAAATGTAGATGAAAAAATAGAGGATAATTGAAATGGGAAATTTTTAAGCAAAGGGGAAGAAGAAAATTGAACTACTTTGCGTACCAAGTTATAGTGGTCAAAGAGAGTAGTCATATGAGTGGAATAGGTCAGGGTAGGGTGCACAATACAACCTTTGTTGTTTGAAGTCTTGCTGCTACTGTTGCCATGGTTTAACATATACCTGCCAAGATATAACCTCAGTTCAATTGCATTTCATAACAAGATAATAAAATTGTAGACCTTGTGGCTTTGTAAGATTGAGAGGTCAACAATCGGAGGGAATCAAAAGCAATAAAAGGCAGGAATAACACTAAGAAGTAAAGGAAGTCATGGTGAAAGGAGAATCCACCATGAACTAGAAAACTTTGCACCAAGATGCCACAATCGTACTCCGCAACAACACCAAGTCACCACAGCCTATACCCCATAGCAGCACCAAGTTTGAGCCATCGGTGGGCTACCTTTGTCATGTCATACCCAATGGCAATAGTTAATGGATAGAAGGAGGATTATGACTGATATATTCAACTTATTATTCAATCTGTATCAAGTTTTATATACCCCACGTGGATCCAAGATAGGACATTGATTCGATATTCAATATAGCATTGACTCTTAACACTATAACAGCAGACCAAAGACCAAAAACATAGCAGATGCAAGCTAAGAGAAAGAAGCTAAATGCAAAGGATCAATTATGGGTGAATTAAAACTGAGAAGCTATCCAATGGCAAGATTAATTTCAATATGCATTGTCTATTGGTATCACAACAAGAAGGGATCAAGAGATCAATGAAGAGGTCAAGCTCAAGAATTGCAAATACTATTCAATACATAATTGCATCATGAGAAGAAGCCTTTGAATAAGAGAAGAGAGATATGGAACAATACAGAAGGCAATCAATGAATGAATCAATAATGATAGGAATAGTAGTTCCTATGAAGATCGAAAGCTAAACAGTAAGCAATCAATGATCATTGATCATACATATATCCAACAAATGGTTGTCAATTAATAACTAATAGTATGGTACATAGATCAGTAGACTGACTAAGAGTAACCAATAAATATAAGATTGGAGACAGTAATTAAGATGACAGTAATCAACTTATGATTCAGTAACAATTTACACTAATATTTGATGATTCAATATAATATAATATGATATAAAAATCAGTGATCACTAATAAGTAGATCAACTAGAGCCATATATTTTAAGAAGCCATTGATTAGCAATTTGGTAAGACAGTGACTTAGAGAAGTGATAGATCTTGATTGGAAGGAGTCATCTTGCCATCAAAATTCAAGGATGACAAGATCCAGTCTTAAGGCAAAGAGGAAGAATAAAATATTGAACTAGAGAGGATATAAAGTGGTGAATCAGATTACCTCCTAAGTAGATCACCTTGATGGATGTCAAAGTGTTGTCATTAGGGCCAAGAGGGCCAAAGTTTCACTCTTGGGCTTAGGTAGGATATTTAAGAAGAATAATATTACCATCTAATTAGAACACCTTGATGGATGCCAAAGTGCTACCATCAAGGCCAAGAGGGCCAAAGTTTCACTCTTGGGCTTAGATTGGGAAAATAATTTTATCTAAGTAGACCACCCTGATGGATGCCAAGTGCTGCCATCAAGGCCAAGAGGGCCAAAGTTTCACTCTTGGGCTTAGATTGGGAAAAAAATGTTAAGATAGACATCTAAGTAGACCACCTTGATGGAATGATACAATATTTTCATCAAAGCTAGGAGGGCCAAAGTTTCACTCTTGGGCTTAGATTGGTCGAGTTAAGAGAATTTTATGTCAACTTAATTCAGTTAAGAATCTACCAAGTAGACCACCTCATTGGATGATTAATGTCTTCCATTGAGGCTAAGGGGGCCAAATTTTTTCTCTTGGGCTTGGTAGGGTATTGGTATAGAACTAATTTATCATGACTCGTCTTTCCTTTAGAGATATTATATACATGTGCATGCTAACGACTACTTGTGTTTGCAGGATCCATGATCAAAAAGTGTACTAGGGAAGTATATTTTATAAATCATTCCCTTTACTCCACTTCATTGTGAAAAGTAAATTATAGAGAATCAATAAATAATGTATAATGTGTTTGCATCGTGTATGCTTCATGTCTTCATTTGTCTGCACCATGTTTGCTTCGTGTTTTCATTCATTAAGATGTATATTTCATAAAAAAATTATGACTTTTGTATGCAAATATGTTTGTATCTATGAATGAGTTGTGTATGAATGATTTTTGTTGAGGACAAGCAAATTTTGAGAGGGGAGGACTGTGATGTCCCCAATTATAGAATAGATTCTAATAAGAATTAAATAATAACAATATGAGATTAATATAGATAAATATATGATATAAAATCATTTAATACACACACACACACACACACACATATATATATATATATATGAGATATATAAGAATTATAACAAATAAAGATTTTGATTATAAATAATATCAAATAACAATAATAATTTTATAATGTACCTACATGGGTTATATTATGAAATGGACATATTCAAGAATAATATTATAATATAATTGACAATTAAATATTATTATAAATAATATATAAAGCAAATATACTATGTAATAGTATTAAGAATAACGATATTACTAATAATATTATTAATATAATATATGATATGCTATCAATATTTATAAATTAAACTCATTGATATAATCTATATATGAATATAACATATACTATTATCAATATAATTATATAATCAATATAATATAATTGTTATATTATGAAAAGGTATTTATAAATTAAACTCATTGATATAATCTATATATGAATATAACATATACTATTATCAATATAATTATATAATCAATATAATATAATTGTTATATTATGAAAAGGCATATATATATATATATATATATATATATATATATATATATATATATATATATATATATATATATATATATATATATATATATATATATGTATATGTATATGTATATGTATATGTATATGTATATGTATATGTATATGTATATGTATATGTATATGTATATGTATATGTATATGTATATGTATATGTATATGTATATGTATATGTATATGTATATGTATATGTATATGTATATGTATATGTATATGTATATGTATATGTATATGTATATGTATATGTATATGTATATGTATATGTATATGTATATGTATGTATGTATGTATTGAATATTAACTGCTGAGAAGGGATATCATATATGGATTATTATGAAGACATAGAAAATAAGAAGGCAAATAAGAAAAATGCCCTAAACAGGACATTACATCCCCCCCCCCCCCCCCCCCCCCCCTCTCAGTGTCTCACTTCCTAATAGGACTTCCAAAACTAAGAGTGGGGTGAATCAGTTATGTTCAATTATCCTAGATTCCCTTCAAACACTTAGTACCAAATCAAAATTTATTAACATCAAAAAAATTTACTTAGTGATTTCATTCAACTTCACAATTAACACTAATAATAATTTCATTCTAAACTCTTCATTCATTGTTCATGTTATTATGGAATGTTAGTAGTATAAATGTTTTTTTACCGATCATTTATTGAGTTGCAGTAAAAAGTAAATAATATGTAAAACAACTTGCAACATAACAACAATCACACATTTGACAAGATTTTTAACATGGAAACCTTGTAAAGGGAAAAACAACCTAGGTCCAACAACCGAAAAATATTCACTCTTTTGAAGTGATCAAAAGTAGGAGCCAACTTTGTTAAAAGGTTTACATACACATTGGTAATGTGATTAGGTTAGAGGATTTAGACCAAAAGATCATCTACACCTTATCACTTCTTGATCTTGTTTAATGACTGGTCTACTCTAAAGGACTTATAAACACCACTAATTGATTTTACCATATAGGATTTCACAGACGTGTTGGGTCCACTCGATTAAGAGATTCTTTTGCTACAATAGTAAGAAAGTAACAGTTGAAACTAATTTGTTAAGTTCAACACTACCTTTCTTATTCAGATTTTTGTATGCTTGATCTCTTTACAATCTTTATCCTCTGAGCTATTTAGTGGTTGATTTACTCCTTCACTCTATCACCTTTTCCTTGACTCTTCTTTTGTCTCAACTCTTCTATTCTTGTTTCACCTTGCTTCTTTTCTTCTCCTTGCTTCGCACTAATCATCAACTCAAAATCCTCAATCAACAACATCAATAGCCAAAAACTTGTTCCAACTCCTTAAATAGTAATTTTTGTGCTTCCATATTCTTCCAACTATTGTCACTTAATCACAATCGTCAATCTCATTTCACTGTATTTAGTCACTTATAAAATATAATTTTTATAGAACTTTGTGCTCATCCTTATCCTTCTTCAATCTCCATCATCATATCTTCATTTATTTTTTCCAATTATAGATCTTGTAACGAAATTTTACCCATACCTTTGAACTTCTTGAATATTCTTTATTTCCACCAAAACTTGGCCTCAAATTTCATCTTTACAAACTTGTTCTTCTTGATATTACTCAATGAATATAACATTTCACTAAGGTAAAAACATCACTCAATCAATACTAAACTTACTTGGTTAACACTGAAGTTTCAACTTTTCTTTGCCAACTGCTCAATGACAACTGTAGCCACTTGGTGAACAATATCTTCTTTCTTTCACCTTGCACTCAGTGTAGCTTGCATAGATCATTTCCATACAATATTATATGATTGTAAAACAATCAAACCAAAATCACATTATTAGTGTCCAACTCTTTCAGTGCCCATTGAATCAATACTTATCAACTCTGCCATCATCATACTTTCTTCAAATCCTCTTCATAAATAAAATGATATAGAACTCTAATGAGTTACGATAATGTCTAATCAACTAAGACTTGACATCAATTACAACATAACAACTAATATGACTCTTTTACATACATTCATAGTATTCTCAGTTACATCATTAGTTGGGTCTAACAATCTCCACCTTTAGCATTGATGACAACACATACCATATGATTTTACATTACATAAGATAATCAAATGTATGCATTAACAACAATGCAACTATTTAGGACTTGGACTTCATATCAAGTGTACTCGGTATGTATCTTCAAGAGTATCAATCTTCAACAACATTGCTCCCCCTTAGGATATACACTCTATTATTTCATCTTTACTTTGATTCTTTCAAAATTACTCCCCCTTTGCATAGCATTCATCTGATTCTCTTCATCTTCCTCCCTTTGATAGAAACAAATATTTTCCTCGCTCAATCTCTTCTTACTGGTTCTATATGTGCTCAATATCTCCTTCTTTATTAATTCTTGCATCCCTTGTTATATCATTTTTCATATATTCTCTCTCCTTTATGCATAATTTTTCTTTACTAATATTCTAGGGTGAATTAGGTGTGTTCGGTCATCCTTCAGTCACTTCAAACCCTTTAGTACCAAATCAAACTTCATTAACATCAAAATAATTTACTTGGTGACTTCATTCAACTTCCCAATTAACAATAATAATCATTTCATTCCAAACTATTCATTCATTGTTCCTATTATTACCAAATGTCAATAATATAATTTTTTATGTTACCGATCATTTATTGAGTTGGAGTAAAAATAAAATAACATGTAAAATAACTTGCAACATAATAAAAATTACAAATTTGAAAACAAGATTTTTAACATGGAAACCTTGTAAAGGGAAAAACCACCTGGGGCTGGAAACCCAAAAATATTCACTCTTATGAAGTGAGCTTTACTAGGAGCCAACTTTGTTAAAGGTTTACACACACATTGTTAATATGACATGGTTAGAGGATTTACACCAAAATATCATCTAGACCTTATCACTCCTTGATCTTTTCTAAAGGGTGGCCTTCTTTAAAAGAATTATAGACACCACTAATCAATGTTACCATTTAGGGTTTCACAGACTTGTTAGGTCCACTCAATTAAGATATTTTTCTACTACAGTGGTAAGAAAGTAATAGTAAAAATTGATCTGTTAGGTGTAGCACTACCTTGCTTATTCAGATCAGTTTTTTCTCAGTCTCTTTATGATCTTTATCCTCTGATATATTTAATAGTTGATTCACTCCTTCACTCTTTCACCTTTTCCTTCACTCTTCTTTTCTCTCATCTCTTCTCTTTTTGGTTCACCTTGCTTCTTTCCTTTCCCTTGCTTCACACTGATCATCAACTCAAAAATCTCAATCAACAACATTAGTAGCCAAAAACTTGTTCCAACTCCTCCTTAAATAATAGTCTTTGTGCTTCCAAATTCTTCCAATTATTGTTGCTTAATCACAATCATCAATCTTACATTCATTGCATTTAGTCACTTATAAAGTAGAACTTCCATGAAACTTTTTTATCATCCTTATGCTTCTTCAATATCCATCGTCATATCTTCATTACATGTTTCCAACTGTAGATCTTGTAACAAACTTTGACTTGTGTCTTTGAACTTCTTGAACATTCTTTATTTTCACCAAAAGTTGGCCTCAAGTTCCATCTTTACAAACTTTTTCTTCTTCATTTTACTCGATGAACATAACATTTCACTCAATTAAAACATCTATCGGTCAATACTAAACTTGCTTGGTTGACACTGAACTTTCAACTATGCATTGCCAACTGCTCAGTAACAACTGTAGTCAATCAGTGAATGATGTCTTCCTTATTTCATGTTATCACTTGATGTAGCTTGTATAGCTCATGTCATTATAATATTAAATGATTGAAAAATAATCAAACCGTCATTACATGATCACTTTCCAACTCATTCAAGTGCCCATTGAATACCATACTCATCAACTATGTCATCATCATACTTTCTTCAAATCATCTTCTTCAATCAAATGATATAGAACTCTGCTAAGTTAGCATAATGTCTAATCAACTAAGACTTGACATCAATAATGACATAACAACTAGTATAAATGTTTTACATGCATTCATAGAATTCTCAGTTACAACATCAGTTGGGGCTAACAATTACATCAAATATGATCAAATTGAAAGAAAAATTTGCATTTCCAAGGTATGCTATACTTCTTTTATTAGATCTAGTATGTACTACATGATAACACACTTTCTTTATTTCATTTCAAGGTTGATTCCTAAACATAAGTTTGATTGAGGAATACCCCTTTAACCAACCTCCTTCCCCATTTTTATGTTTGTAGAAATAGGTTACAGAGCTACTAGACCTTTTCCAAACAGATCAAGAATAGTCAAAGCATCCTTTTTAGTTTTAGACAAAAGTGTAGGGTATAGAACATTTCAAACACTATGCACCTTGGTACATAATGTTTCAATCACCATATACCCCCAAATTCAGTTCAAGTTTGACTGGCAGATAGGTTACAACTCTGGGATCTCAAAATAGCACTTACAAGTATTTTTGGAATATTATCTATCTGGTATATAGATATGGAGTAGAGTATTTCCCATTTCAATTATAGATTTCTATCTTTTGTCTCATTATAACCTTTACTTCAATTTTACATATTTAGTGCAAAGGATCATTGACCCATTTAGAACATCGGACCTTCCTATCATATTGTGGCATTTTGTTGAGATTATGTGTGTTGTACACATTGCATAATATTTTTTGTATTGTATTATTTTATTTTATTATGTAATCTTACACTTAGAGCACCTTGATAGACATGCAAGATGTAGATATTCTCATGGAATCTTATTAATGAGTTGTATTGACACATTACATGATAATATCTAATGTAATTATTTAATTTTGGAAAAAAAAATGTCCAATATTAAATGTGGTTCAATGGATTTGGTACCACATAGTTTATGCAATACCACTTTGTGGTTTTGTGGGAGTTTTATTTTCTAAAAAAGCAACCACAAGGGTAGTTGTTAATGCAAGAAATAAGAGACATGTTAGCCAAGGTAACATTTATAAAGGTTGGAAGTGTGGCATAGGATGTGTGGATTCATTCTTGTTCACATGGACTACTTGGTTGTGGCTATGGCTCTGAATGCTTTCATGGTTGTATTGCAGTGGTGTTTTACTAAATAATACATGGTAATACATGCTTTTGGAGGTTGGGCTTTTCTCTCAAAATAAGGGTTTTCTAGGGTATATCTTGTATCACATTTTTGCGGGTATTTTGTCTATTCTCTTACATGTGAATTCTAAGTGATTATTTATTTCAAATCTACTATGGGTTATATGGAAATAGTGTTATTTATTGGTTGCAAGTTTCCTTACAAGAAGTATCAGAGCTATGGCTTTATTATTGTAACCTTATATTGAATCCATGTCAATGCATGTAAGAATGAAAGAAAAGGAAAGACATGTATGTTTTTAGGTTGTTTATTCCAAATTTGAGGGTTTTGGATTTGTTGTTATGATGGATTGTTGCAGATTTTGCGCATGTGAAATTATTGGTCAAAAGCATTTTTTGGATGTTTCATTTAAAGGAGGATTTTAGGGGGAAGCTTGCATAAATGACCTCTTAGAAAAAAATAGACCTCGCCATTGGATTTGAGTTTTCCTTTTCATAAAATTTGATATATAATTTTCCCTAATTTGGCCATGTTGAGAGAAAATACAAAATCAAAAAGTTGCAGATCATGACGATCATCAAAATTAATCCCATCAAAAAAATTCATCATTAAAAAAAATCACTTTGAAAGTGATTTATATAATAAAATAGATTGTCTTGTTCAAACATTCATAACTTTCACTCACATTATTGGATTTCAGACTTCTTATAGTCATTAGAAAGCTAACTTAGAGAGCTAGACAATGGTAGAGGTTTTATTTTGTGATTTTTTGTTATATTTTATGAGTTTACAAGTCAAATATTGTTTATTATGTAGATTTGAATATAACTTGGGCATATGAAGTCAGATTTTAAACTTCAAATAGTCAATGAAAAGGTCTTGACGAGATCTACAAAATGA
The DNA here is from genome assembly GCA_028749045.1 of Cupressus sempervirens. Taxonomy (NCBI): domain Eukaryota; kingdom Viridiplantae; phylum Streptophyta; class Pinopsida; order Cupressales; family Cupressaceae; genus Cupressus; species Cupressus sempervirens. The sequence goes on from CM053788.1 coordinate 471,640,456, forward strand.
TTCGAATTTGGTGTAGGTTTAGTATTGTTTATTTATTTATATATTGATGTGAACAATTTATGATTTATATTGACTATGGTAACATTGTGAGTTTATGACATGGTATATTTTGGAGATTTGGAGTTTGATGCCATTTTATACTTAGCTTATATTTTAGATTGGTCTCATATGATATGGTTATTAGTGTTTGATTTGGATATGCATGATGACTTTTTCGGTCTAAAAGTTGTGTTGTGTTGTAAGCAGTTGATACTTACAAGTTGTATTTATGGCTTGGATATGGGTTGTCTTTGCCCATTGATCTTTCATTATTTATGCATATTCAGATTGGTGGCTTGGATTTGGGATGTTTATGCCCTTAGTCACATGATTTTTTGATTTTTCTTCATGTAGAGGGGATGAGATGTTGTTACAAGGTGTAGTCAAGCTAGACGATTGTCGTTGACTATTTTATGTTGACAAATTGAACATTTTGAGAGTCAGATGTGCAGTTCATAGATTTGATCATGGTGTCATGAATTTCAGCATGTCATTTTTGGATATAAAGAAACTTAATTGATGTTCATTGGTTTGGACTCCTGAGTTGGTTATGGTGGTAATGTTCTTGGTTGAGGATCATTGTTATATGGTTTCTTTTGAGGAGTTCATGTTGTGCACTTTGAGTTCTTTTTTAGTTTGATGTTTTGGTTGATTCTCATGGTTAGAGAATGGTTTTTATCATGATTTCATCAACAACTTGGATACACAATTTAGTGAGATCTAGTGATAGTGATGATGTGGTAATGCAGGATTGGTTACCGATTTGGTTTGTATCTTCTTGGTTTGGAGATTTTGATTTTTTTCATTTGTTACTGACACTTTGGTTGTGTGTGTGTAAAATTGGACAATCTTCAAGTAGGAGATGGATTTTATGATTGCATGGGTGACTTGGTGCCATGGTTGGGTTAGAGTTTTTGGCATTGATATATTTATTGAGTGTTTGCAAATGTTGGAGGATGTCTTAGATCTCGTTGTTGTAAAAGCATCTTTGACATTTGCATGGTGCACTTGTTGATGGTGGTTATCTTCATGGTGTGTGGAGAGGTTTCACATTGAGATCTCATGGGTTTTTAGTAGAGGTGTGGTTTATGCTTTCATTTGACATGTAATCCTTGGTGTTAGGATGGTTTCATTATTATGTCATGGTATACTCTTCATATGCATTTAGAGTTTTGACATGTTATGGTAAGTCCATATGGAGCATTTTGTCTCTTTGGTTGAGATGGTTAGATTATTTTTTCATGTTTATGTTCCTAAGGCCATGGTTGGAACTTTGACATTGATCTTGATTTAGTTTCTTGGTATTTCATACATTGATCATTCGTTGGATACTTCTTGACATTGCTATGTTGCATTTGGAGTTGGTATGGATTAATTGGTTACAAGTGCTCATAGATACTTAGAGACAGTGGTGATGCTTATTTTTCTTGGATTAGAGGTGTGGTTTTGGGATGGTTGGTGGTTTCAACAAGAAGTTTGAGCGACATTCACCTGATACGAACTTGGGAGGAGATTGTTCTTAGATGAGTCTTGGTTGGAGACTTCGATATCTTGATGAGAATTATCATTCCCTACTCTTGGTCTACTCGGATGATTCCTACTTGATAGGTATATCCTGTTGGGACTCAAAATTGAAGCCTTGATTTTGAGTACCTTTCTAAAAATTAAGCCCTATGAGTGCATTTAAGGCATGTGTACTTGGTTGTCCTTTTGATGCCTAAGAAGTGTTTAATATTTCTAACACCTTGCATTTAGCTTATCCATGCATCCCGTGAAGATAAATTTCATTCTGAGTCATTTTGTGACGTTCCATTTTGAGCAATGTTCAAATCTGCTTTTTTACCCGTGTCAAACAACGACAAGAAGCCTAGTTTGCATTTGAATATCTCACATCCAATAATGTTTTATGACTCGTTGCTTTGGGATTATTTAGTACGCATATTAGAGAACCTAAGTTTCAATTTTAAAGTCATTTCAATATGTTTTGAGTAGATTTTGAATCCCTCAAAGTCTATTATTTATTGTTGTAATGTTGATGCAAATTGTTCAGAATTCGAGGAGGCCCTATTTGACTAGTCATAACTTTGACCCAAATGATCAAAATGATAAAATTTCTTTTGCATTACACTCTAGAGGTCAGATACTTGTTATGTTTCAGATTTGAACTTATGACAAATCCGTTTGATCAATTTTTGAACATGATTCCAAATGCAATTTGTAAAATTTTACTGGTGTCATAAAGTGTAGATTGATCGGTACCCCTGTTCAGGATGTCATAACTCTGAATCTGTGATTTCTTGAACCAAATCGATTGTACTATTGTGTTCTACTCTAAAAATTCTTTAAGTGTGTCAGTTTTTAAATCTTGACGAATTTGTCTACACACTTTCCTAGGTCCATTCCGTTTGCAAAAATCAAGTGTGCCATTGTTTCTAGTCCTACAAATTCAAGTACCCCACTTTGACAGCTTGCCAAATGCGTATTGTTATTTTTCATGAGCCCAAATCACAGATTTATACTCTCCTCATGACAGTGAACTAATGCCCCAATTCCCGAGGTTCCAAGTGTCTGTTTGACCTATTTTCGAAGCCAAAACCAAATACATTTTATTGTTTTCTAACATGTTTGCTTGCAAGTAGTTCTGAGAAGGCAACTTTTATGCTCAATATCTTTTGACCTAGGTGTCTGACAGGGTAAGAGAAGGTGGAACAAAGAATCAGCATGTCAGCTCTTAAGGCCTAGTTATATGTTTTAATTAGTTTTTAAGGCTAGTCAAAGGACCCCTTGGCACAAAATTGGCAGTTTGCAGGAAAGGTTGAAAATTGGTTTTAAATGGTGATTTAGTGATCGAATTGGATTTTAATCAATATGGAAGGCTCAATGGATCAATTTGAAGGGTCAGGCATTTCAGTTTGAAATTTTTTTTAGCTGGACCCACTTTGGGACCCGATTGACTTTCACCAAGCCGGTAAAGCATTAGGTTTTAAGTTGCCAAAGGAGATTTTTGCTATCGTAAGGCCATGTTCTTTTACTGAAGATAGTAAAGAAAAAATAATAGATGGTACAGATCAAAAATATAGCATGGAATGAGGATGGATATTAAAGACATCCAAAAACATGGTTCTGCTCTAGAAAGTTTAGCTAGAAATGATGTGAAGTATACCATACAAATAAGGACTTCTTCTCGAAAAGGAGTCTATGGATTGTATTTTTTCTCAATGGAAGGATCCCATTTATTGGAGATGTTCAAAAAAGTAGGATGATATAGATTTACATTTTCTCTAGTGAACAGTTTAGATGTGAATCCTTTGTGTGTATATTTTGATTTATGCGATGAGGCACCAGATGAAATTGGGTATTGGAGACTGAGTAATCAATTGTCAAGATCAGAGGGTGCTAATATCAAACAGCTTGAAGGAAGGATTGGATCTAAAATTGGACCAATTTATAGCTCATGCTATATATCTATTCAACTGAAGTGCTTTTAAGATCTATCCAAAGATTCAAATACAAGTTTGAAAGACTGGCAGAAAAACCATCCACAGGGGAGAAATGAGCCGAGAGGAAGGAGGCCAGTCATGATCATGACTAGTGGACTCGTGGGAGGCATAATTGCTCAAATGCCCATCAAGGATGGTCACAAGGTGAATGAAGTGGCCTCTGCATTAGTCCGAGCAGAAAAGTTGAGAGGAGTAAAGGTTGGACAAGATGGCACTTGGGTAGCTCATCCAAACTTAGTAGGTGTAGTCATGCAAGTGTTTGATGAGAACATGACTTAACCCAATTGGATTCACCTAAGGGGAGGATGTGAAGGTAACAGGAGAAGATTTACTTCAGCTCCTGAGTGGTGTGAGAATAACGTGGAGAATGTATGCCTTACATGTGATGGAACAGATATAATGGGTTGCCCTAAGTGCTATGGCAAAAGATAATCTCATGTTTTAATCTGATAAGTTGGTGATAGTTGGGTTTGTGGCAAAGGGAGAGACGATTCTTGTGGATGGAAGCGATTATGAGCACGTACTGGCTTATTGTTATGGAGTTCCCTAATAATCCCAAGCTCTCTGAGGCATGGATGGAGGACAAGCATGCACATTGCGATGCTTTCTTCAATTTGGTCAAAATCTTGCATACAGCATGCACATTGTTGTGCCTTTTTCAAACTTAGTCAAACTCCGGTGGATGGCCAGGTATGTTGCGATGCCTCCTTAAAAAGACTATTTTGAGTCTCACGTTCCTTAAAATTTTGAGATTCTTCTGCAACTATTTGAAGCCATCCTTGAAGATGAGTAGTACATAGAAGATGCGAGGGGGATATCCCACCATGGGCTAAACAGGAAGTCAACAGCTCTACAGGTGAGAATAAAAGTGGAAAGAGAAGAAATAAAGTGCAAGAAAGTAAGAAAAACCATATGCAATCTAATGATGTGGAGGATGCATTTGAAGAAGCATTGGAGGACAAGGAGTGGAAAAACGTAGAGACTTGGGTTGGTTTTGTCCATCCAAAAGAAGACTCTACTTAAGAGTTTTAATCCCACATTGCCAGGGCGAAAGAACTTTTTTCATTTTTTATATGGGATCACTCTAATGCATAACGTCTCAAAGACATCAATTTTTGTAAGCCGTAAGAAGCTCATGTGGAGCCTACGGCCAGTTAGAGGGGAAGGCTAAGAAATTTTGACGATGGGGCACTATGATGTAAAGATCCAGATGAATCAGAAAGAGACAAGTGGCAAGATATCTACAAGCCTAGCATGAAGTTTGAGGCGATGATGTGGTGAGAAGTGACATGTGGCACAATGTCACTATGTCTCTTGTGACATGGCAGTTGCTAACTGTGATAGTGACATAGTGACATTGCGACACATGGCAGGGGCAATGAGGTGGTAGTTACCAATCAGATGCACAGGATTTTGCCATGTGGTGCAAAATTGACGGTTGTCGCTACGTCGCCATGAGAAGTTGTAAGGAAGATAGCCATAGCAACATAGTGATGCACTAACATGTGGCAGAAGGCCCACTCAGAGGTGTGATAGATTCGACCAATCAAGAAGTGCCACGTGGCAGTGACGTGGCAGGGCACCCAGTAGGTGATAACATGGCACAATAATTGTGCATAGAAGAGCTAATGAAATGGTGACATGTGGCAATGTGTCAAATGATAGGTGGAAATTAAAGGGTCCAATCAAAGGGTGCCACATGGCACCTAGGTGGTAGTGACAGAGCAGAACCCAGCGAATCACAGGCTAACACATGGCATAGGGGGGTCAAACTTGAGTTAATGCATAATTGGAAGGAAAAATCAGATTCAGAAAAATAATATTTTTATTATTATTTTTTGGTTTTGGATGTCCAAGAGGTTTTTAATCAAAAAGTTTTTATTATATAGTTTTGACTTTAGGAAAATTTAATTTTTTGCATAAAAATACAGTCTTGAGGGTCATGTCAGGAACCTGATCTTCAAATGGACATTCTAGGCATTTTCAATGAGTGGGTATAGGACTATCATATATCGTCAGAACCAAGAGAGAACAAACTTTCCATATTTGTAGTTAACTTTTGCACAAGAAGCCATGTATTCAAGTTATTCAAGGTTCTTTTTACCAAGAGCCTTTTTTCAACCTCATTCGATTGGTGCAGTTCAAATTTGACTTTTGGCAAGATGGTGAATTGGATGTGTGACAGAGGCAATAAGGATGCATTTAGGGATGGTTTTTTCATCTCTAAGTCAGTTTAGTGAAGGTTTTATCAACATTTCATATGCATATCTAATGCTTTTGTCAAGACAAGGGTTTCTCATCAGTTACAGAAGATATTTTGAGTTTGTTAAAACTTAATAATGAGATTCATTTCATATGTTGGTTGTAGAGAGAAGAGAGATGCTTTGCAATAGCGGGAGATGGAGATTCAAGTGGACATGTGTCCCTTCCAGATCGGATCCAGTTTCTTCTTCCTTTCTATATCTTTCTCTTTCTCTCTCATTGTAAGGGTTTTAGTTTTGGAGAAATTTTCTCATTGTTGTGATACCAAGGTTGGTTCCAGTTAGTCTGTGATACCACAAGGTTGGATCGAGAGTTGTAATTCCACCGTATTCTTCAGCTTTCTCTCTTGTATGAATAGCAGTAATGAAGCTAATATAGATATTTTTGATCTACTTAGTAGTTTTATGGGTCATTTACATGTATCTTGAATGTATAGTTTCAAACAAATGAATACAATGGGCAGCAAACTTCTTACTTTCATTCTGATTCTCGTCTCCTACCTCTGTAATTTGCAATGTTTTGTGGTTTCGGGACAAAGAACTTAAACCCTTTTGCATCCCCTTAAGATTGTATGTCTTGTATGTTTTGTTGTTGGAACAAAGAGCCACGTAAATGCTTGATATATTTGACAAGGTTGCTAGTTATTTGAGAAGGAATATTTCATGAGAATGAGGTCTTTATAACATTGATGTTTGATTCATAAAGTGATAGAATAGATTTGATATCTTGATGTATGAAATATGTCATTGGTAGCATAGATATATGTGTGTGATTTATGGAACTGCTTGATAGGTAAGGCACTAATCAACTACAAGATCAACATGTTTCTTACTGTTGCATATTTGGGATCTGTTGAAATCAAATTTATAATCATCCATTTCCCTTTCTATTTAAGGGCTAAAAGGATGCCCTCACTTAGCTTGTGGATTTCATAGGATTTGCAATTTACTACTACACATTTTTGTTATTGCATAAGTATAGGAGAAATAAGGGTTTTATCTACTTTATTTAGATTCAGTTGAATGTTTTTAACACTGGTACTATATGAAGAATCTATAGGTCCACCCACCTAGGTTTTGCAGAGCCTGAAGTAGAAGAAAGGTCTAGCCTTATAGTTGGCTTGGTGTCTGAAAGGGTATATTGTAGATGGGAAGTAGCTGCCCCTAGATGTATTTGTTCTCATTGGGATATTTGAAACATGATGTTTTAAGACACCAACATAGCCCATTATTTCTCTTAGGTGCATTATATTTATGCTTGTCTTTCATAGGTATACATCTTGAGCTATGGTACATGAGTTAGTTCTAGAGGGTTCATTTGATAACTGGTTTAGCATTGATTATCTCCTTGTACATATGTTGTTATGTTGCTTGAGTTTGGGAGATGGTTTTATTGGGCATATTCCTTGGTTTATGAGTTTCATCTTCATGTGAGAGGCTTACATCCATGATTAATTATATGGTACGGTGTTGGTACCCAATATGGACACAGTTTTAAAACTTCCAGTGTGGAGTCCTGAACTACTTCAACTAAGGTTCAAAGCAGTTCAAAGTGCTTTGAATTGGTTCAATTTGCTAGAAATGGTTCAAATGATTCTACAAGCTCGTTGGTTCAATGTAGCATAACAAACGTGTTCAGAGAATATTATTAGAAGTGCAAGGTTATGGTTGGAATCTTTAGTGCATTATTTCAATAGTTCGGTCTACATAAGAAGATTCACAGGTTTAGAGGTTCACATTGCCAAGTTTGAAATACAGTCCAGTGCTTCAGGCACTCAGATTTATATTGACTCCATCATTGATCAATACCTCAAAGTTCATATGCTCAAAGTGCCCACCAATGTTCAGTTTTCAAATTCAAGGTTTCATAATGCAGTTTCAAACACTCCAAATCTATGACAAAAAGCTTGAAGATCAAGTTTGGACTCAAAGACGCACCCTTTGTCTTAGAAGTGCAGGTCCAAAATTCGGTGGTGTAAATTAAAAAGTAGAAATTCTCATGAGCCATTTCGAAATGTGTGGCAATTTAAATCTAAGAAGTATTGCTATTCATAAATGAGAATTATGTTATTATAGACACTCATGATTACACAAAAGGTTCGTTGACACTAGCAACGGGTCAAAGTTTACATCAAGTAAGTCTTGCTGCCCTCAATCCACACGATCAGCAGATAATTCGAATAGGGAACCGAGGTGTGGAAGACCTGCATATAACCATATGGGAAACCGAGATTTTGATGGCAATCACCTCCGTGGATGGTTGATAAATTTGCAATAGAGTGCAAACACACGAGTGGCCAATAACTAAGTCATCCACATGGCACATTGATCTCATCACAGTGATGACAATATCTGCAGTTAATACTTTTCTTTCAAAACTAGGAGAGTACAAAGTAGCAATGAAGTCGGCAAAGGTGCCTGACCGATCCTGGTAAATTAGAGATGCACCCAAATCATGAAGATACAGCTCTTTATGTCAAGCTCCTACCAATGAAGTGTTTTAATTGCTTCATCAGATTCAGTCAAATGGATTCCGGCTCTATTTACTTTAGACACATCTAATGGTCATTCTTCCCGAAGAATGGATATTATAAACAAAACTGTTTCAAGAGATTTGGAAATCTGTCCAAAGGATCGGACCTTATCTATATTGGTTTCTTTATGTCCAAAGTTATAAAAGTTTATTAAACGACTCTATCAATGGACATAAGACCAATTTTTAAAAATGGAGAATATCGACAAATTGTTTGACAAATGATAGCGTCAAACCCTCGTCTAAGCCTGCAAGTGTATGTAATGTCTCCCGATCCCCATAGTCAAATGGCATGAAGTCTGAAACCAAAATATTGATTCTATCATTTGTGCAAAGTGTGATTGCGCCCGTGGAAGTATCATTGTGAAGGTTTCGAAGCCATAAATCAAATTCTCCATAATGAAATGCGAGCTCTGTCATAGACAGCCCCGAGACGGTGATACCACAAGGTTTCATTTTATATATATGTATACAGAGGCCCGACGAGTGCCTTCTAACCAAATCCTTCACTACCACAATGCTTGTTCCATACCAATGCTGAGAGACGGCAATCATTTGAACAAATGATCGGTATGATAAAGCTTAGTATCCATACTCAGAGTCGGCGTCTTCAATAGAAGTGGGAATACCAGAAATGAAAATACCCTTGACCGGTTGATACGAAGTTGAATATGCATTGGGTCTATCATAAACCCATCACCATGGATGCGTTCATACAAGAGCACACATGAACCGACGTATATCATGAGGCAGGTGTGCAATCTCTACATAGAAAACCTGAGCTCAAATAGTGAGTATATGGGCTCGGCTCCCTTAGAGGAAGAGAGAACCTGCAGATATCCTCACCCACGCAATCAATGGTCTTCTTGCAATGATGAGATTGTTATTTTGATGAGTGCAAAGTCTGTCAGACTTAGAGAAGAAAAAGACGTCCTCCATATATCTGAATGACTCACAAACATAAACATCATCTGTATGATCGGGTATAAGTTTTCATTTGACAAAATACCTCATATGACAAAGCTTGATCAACTCATCCCAGCATGTTGTACTGGAATCAAGAGATGAATCATGCGGCCGAGTTGCGTGTTTGAAGACACAGAGATGTGCACCTAATATTCAGCAGAATTCTCATGGCTATATTAAAGGAAGTAATAACAATAGCCCGATAATAGTCAACATGGTTGGTTTGAAAAGTTTCACTACCAGAAACCCAACTATACCAGAGATATTTCGTGATAGTAAAGTCACAGAGGAGTAAACATTTTTAGACAAGTCTTCCCTAAGGTTATGACGGGTGAGTTCTATACAATAAGCATTCTCGGTGTCATCTCAAAGATAAACTTCTGTTGCCGAATCATATGACCACCTGTCATTTTACCTGTATTATAGGAGTCTCGTATTCACAATGTTATAAACAATCAATAAAGTTTATAATGTTGAAAAAGTATAAGCAAGAAGATATTTTCAGTCTCTTGTTACCACGCATCGGTTGCCATAATTGTTTATCAGTTACAAACCGAAGGAGAATTATTCCAGAGAACTATTTAACCTGGCAGAGAAATCAAATGGAGTTCGACTTTTCCTTCTGTTGACTGCAGACTGTTTGCTACAGCAGGGAAGGGAAAGTTTCCAGATTTGTTCCATTTTTTTTAGAAAGAGAGGGCAGAGTTTGTTTCTAAACTATGTGTTAGAGATAAGAGTAAATTTTGATTGTTAATGTAATATTAAAGAAAAGAGTTTCAGTTTTTCTTTAGACAATAGTTTTGGCTGTAAATGTGTAAGAAGATCTTGGTTGTTCTTTACATTTAGAGAAGGGAGGCTGGGGGATAATTGTATCAAAACTTTGATTATGATGCATTTTCCTTCCACTGATCACGATCTTTGTGTTGTTTTTATTTTTCTCTAAAAATATATTGTAATATCATTGTTTTATAATTACATTATCATTTCAAGATATCTTTAACAGCTCTGATTCCTCATTCTCTCAAGAGGATGGAAGATACTTTCTTTGTGTTTGTTTACTTTTAATGCAACATCCAAGCAAATAGACTCTGTGTAATTTGTTGTTCTTTCCTTTTCAGTTTCTTAGTTTTCGCATCTATTTTGTGTTTACAGGTAGATGTTTGTAAATCTTTCATGCTTTCTGATTAAAAGCATCCATATTTAAATTCATTGTAAATCATATACAAAGAGTTGTACCTGGATAAAGTCAGAGGGTGCTTACACTCTTTCAATAGTGAAGTGACCCAACTATTAGTGCTGATTCAGTCTTCCTATCTGGGCATTTAGAGTTAATTTGTGTTTATTTCTTCGAAAGACAATCTGTTCACTAGCATACACTTTGGGCTTTGATGTGGTTTCTTGGTTGGAGTTTAATGGAGGACATAATACTTGGCATAGTTTAAATTTTAGGAGTGTGTGTAGAAGGACATGACACAGGTTATGATTTGCATTATTTCTCTTTGGTCTTGGTTATCTTCCTAGATGTTCAGTTTCACTTATATTCGATTTGGGATTAGTTAGAACTTGTGATCACTTGTTTGTGTTCATATATGTCATGTGAGAGATGACATGATTAATTACTTATATCTTTCTTTTGTGATTATGGAGAACATGGGAGACTATTGAAGTCTTGGTTTATATGTTGCACATCATTGTGCATGTCCTTGATGCTACATTGATTCACTTCTATGAGATGTTGTGAGTGGATTGGTTTCAGATTTGACATTATCTTTGTAGTGAGAGCTTATTGGTGTGTATGTGGATAGTATTGTACTTCAGGCTTGTGATTGCAGGTTAAAGGTTGGAAATGTTGATGATGTGAGATTCACCTAGTATACTTCTAGAGGTATCGAAAGTTGGATGGGTTAGCATTTTTTATGGGTTTTATTTTAATTATGGATTTTGACAAGTAGTGATTACATTTTGAATTGGGTGTTTGTGCTTAACATTTCAGTTGGTATAAGATTTGATGATTCTTATGTGACACATTGCGTGGCTTTCTCTTTAAGTGGTTTTTATGTATGTCTGGTGGCAGTGGCATAATAGGAAGTGGGATCATTCATGTTCGAAATGATAGATGCTTTGATTTTGTTTCAGGTACTTAGATGGAGCACATGGTATACTTTGATCTATGATGGTGGATGTGTTAGGAGGGATTGTTCTCTTGTATTGCAATGGTGATTTGCAAATGATTTTGGAGGTTGGGTTTTTCCCTCAAAATGAAGGTTTCTCAGGGTGTATCTCGTGTCACATTTTTGTGAATATGTTGTTTATTCTCTTACATGTGAATTCTAAGTGTCTATTTATTATGGTGATCTTTATTGGTTGCAAGTTTACTTCGTTCTAAATGTGCAACTTTAAAAAAGAGAAGTATCTACTCTTTACATTGTTTCCATTTTCATATTGTACATGTCCTACTAGGTTTTGTGCTTTGGAATGCTCATGGGTCCTATGTGAAAAAAATTACTAAGCAGCTCAACAATGTATACTCATGAGGCCCTATATGATGATGTTATAAGAAACTAGTCTACTAAGGTGGAGGATGTCATAAAGAAAAAGTAGAGAACTCCCATGAGAGAACAAAAGTTGAAGAGGAATTTAGATCCAATTTTTTAGGCTTCTTTCACAATTTGCCTCCCTTGCAAAGAATTTAATCAGTTGATGCAAAATTAAGATAAGTTGTGTGGCAAAGTCCCACAATTGAACATAAACCATAACCCCCACATTTCCCACCAAAATTTTTTTAAAAATATAGGTGTCCTACTCAAAGAACACAGAGAAGAGGTGGTGTCAGCAAATAGAGCTACACTCACTTGTGAGCCTGAATTAAAGAGGCAGGTAATCGTCCCTCATGTTGCTTAGTCTTTTCATGAAGTAGTAGTTAAGAGTGGTGGCGGTGAAGATGAAGTGGACTGGGTCACCAAAAGAATACGTGAACAATTGGATGAGGACCCTGAGGAAAGAATGGAGATCAATAAGGAAGTTCCACTCAACAAGTTCATGGTGAGAGACTGATAGCACCAAAACAATTTCTTGAGGATAAAAAAAATTGTCCAATCAAAGGAGTTTAAAGGTTTTCTATTGAAACTTAAAGGTAGAGAGATTCAAAAGAGACTGGAACAAGAAAGATATGGCGACGGCCCTAATCAATAGAGTAAGGTTGTTCTTTCTGCTATTCATAACTTTGATCATGATCAAATCATTTTGTCAGTTGAGGAGGTTAGAAAACTTGTAATGAAAAGCGGGATGCTTTTGCACCTTGGTTGGGACTTACAGTCCTCGTTTATTCTTGACCAAGTCAGGAATCAAAAAGATCTAGTATTTGCTTCAAATTTTAAAGTTGGTCAGTTTGTACCAGGATTGGGATTTGATCCTAATTCCTAGATTTAAGCTATTTGGACATTGGCTTCTTCCATGATTGGAGAAGAAAAAAGGGTGAACTGACTTTTATAGTTGAGATGGAATACTTGGTGTCTCATATTGCAATGTTGTCTAAGGCTGCAATTGATAAGGAAAGGAACATAAAGAAGTATCAGAAGATCGTGTTATATTGGCTAAGAAATTTGGTGTACTTTTGACGGACAATGCATTTTTGAAAGAGCAAATAGAAAAATATCTTATGCAGCTTCCCATGTCCACACATGCAGAATAGGTCAACACGGACACTCCAATGCAAATACCTCGTGAAGATACCAATGTCTCTAATTATGAAACAACTAAAGAACATATAGGGAGAATTGAGGAGTTTGAAGTGCATGTTAAGGATGCAGAAGCATTAATTTGGTTGAAGAGTGTCAATACCCTAATGAAGCTTCTTGAGCGCAGGGTGGGTAAAAGTTTGATGTTGTACATCAAAGTTACATTTTTCTGTTACAAACTCAGCTATTATGCTTGAAATTTAATTGTCTTCTTAAAATCATTATACAAATATTGACACCCAAGAATGGATCTAATAGAAAAGTTGGAAATTGTTTTTTGATTCAGAGATTCAATTATTATTGAGACGAGGAAGAGTTCAAAATAAATTTTCATTGTTGGCCTTCTTTGAAGGGAAGGAAAAGTTAATTAAGATCCAAGCATTGTTCAACATAAAGCATCCCCCTAATACCAGATATCATGGATAAAGATGAGAATTTGAGAATTTTCGAGAAATGGACATTTGCTCTGAGTCGATTGTCCTTTGGTGTAGATAGTGGAGAAATTGAAATTGAGCAATTCAATAGCATAATCGATAAAATGTTGAGTTTTGAGGTTGTTATTCAAAGTTTGCCTCAGAGTTGAGCAATTACAGTTGATATGTGGAAGGTAGTAGTTGGATAAAAGGAGCAACTGCAAAGCCTCCGGTGGCCAAATGAAGTGGATGTGACGAAATTAGCAACAAAAACTTTTGAACAAGAAAAGCTGGTAAAAGAATTTGTATAAGCTGTACCTATGATGACAGAGCCACAAATAGACATCCAAGCAATTGATCAATTATTTGCACGGGACACGAGTCATTTACACTACAAGTGGTCTACATGGTATGGAATGAAGCTGACAAACAGTTTGAAGGTTGTGGGATATAACCACTGCCTTTGTTCATTCCCGACAACTTTTCTCTTCAGTTTCTACTTGCAGATTGTGGAGGTCGCATCATTAGGTTTTCAACTTCCTTTTTGTATGTAGCAAGATCAAATATCATATTCCTTGAGAACATTCACATTTAATAGATCTCACAAGCATCTATGTCTTGCTGAAGATCAGTTAGGCTAGGAATAGAATATTTGTTGTCACAATGCAATCTTGTAAATAATTTGACGCTTGTTACATTCTTTGTTTATAAAGGGGATTCGTGGATCATGTATTACTTCTTCAAAAACTTACTAATATGATATAATAGTGTCAAGTTTCTATAATGGAAAACCTAAGCCAAACAGGTGCCAAATAGGTGTTGAATGTCAAACATTGGCTTGAAGTCGTATTCAGACATTTACGTGAATTCAATATAAAGTATACCAAAGTTCATCTGTCCCATATGTTGTGGATTTGTATTGATTATTTTTAGCTCTCTTTCAAGAAAAGGGTTAGATGTAATATATTAGTAGTAGATGTGTGAATAGAATTCAGCCTTCACAAGAAAAATGTATTATATAAATGCAAGGCATTATTTAGTAGACTAGTTTTAAATGTCCTTTCTTTATTCAAGGGAATTAATATAATCTATCTTGTTTGCCTCTATCACTCAAATGGATAGGCACTTGTCTGGCGTGTTCTTACGGTTAAAACTGAAACATATCAAAAAATTAGAACCAAATTCATTTTATGTTTTAGGTGTGGGGATAGTTTACCATTTGCTCCCAACTAGTGATTGATGGTATACGTCAAGTAAATAGATCAACAAAAGAATTCAAATTTGTTGCCCTTGTCATAATTTCATTGGGAATCTATTATTTTTATATTTGAATATTTGTAGAATGTTAAGTTGTGAGAATGTTTAAATGCAAGGTATTATTTAGCAGTTTAGTTTTGAGTATCTTTTCATTATTGAAGGGAATTAATATAATCTATCTTTTTTGCCTCTGTCACTGTGGATAGGCACTAGTCTTGAGTGTTCATATGATTTTAACTGAAACAAATAAAAAATTAGAATCAGTTTCATTTTATGTTTAAGGTGTAGGATAGTTCAGTATTTGCTCCCAACTGGTGATTGATGGTATATGTCAAGTAAATTGATCAACAGAAGAGTTCAGATTTGTTGCCCTTGGCATAATTTCATTGGAAATCTATCATTTTTATATTTGAATATTTGTAGAATGTTACATTGTGAGAATGTTTAAGGGTATGCCCGCCTAAATTTGGCAGCACTTAAAATGCAGAAGGATTGTAAGCGCTTGTTTGTTAACCACTGAGCCTAATTGTCTGTTGATAATGGGCAGCAACCCTTAGGATTTTCTACAACATTGGTTGGAGTCACTAACACAGAAAGCTCAAGCACAACCTGAATATTTGCAGGTGCAGTGATAGAACCAGTGGTAGCTTTTTAGAAGCTGTTTTCTTAAACATGGCTGCTGAATTCAGACCAACTACTAACTATCTCTACTAGAGACATGATTGTGGAATACAGCAATGATGGTCAAATATGAAAGGACTTTTTGTCAAATCGTGTAGAATTAATTAGTACTTTTATGATTAGAGGTATAAATATATGACATGCAAACTTTGAAAATAAGGATCTGAATTACATGCCATGAAAACCTAGGAAAAAGAAAACTCTGAATGCTAACCCGGGAGCAAGAATAATATAGGCTAGAAGCATTCGATTCACTGTCCGAAAAATTATGTTATTTTGCTAACCGACACAACTCAAACTGGCTTTCCACTTGGGTATCTTAGTTTTTAGTTTTAATTTTACCTCTGCACAATATAGCATTTGCTTTCCAAAACTCATAACAGAGGGCAGCTGACAACATTTCCAAGAAAACTGGATCCACCATTAACTTTGAACAAAACCTATATGAAACTTTTGCAGGCACTATGAACGTCCATTCATAATTTTAGGAGAAAATTGAGTTCCACAAAACTGAGATAGCAGTTCCACGTATTGACTATGATACATGTTCATAAAACAGAAACCAATAGCATAAACAGTAGTGGATATGACCCTTCCACTAATTTCAACAGGAAAAAGGTTCGGAGATGCATTCTCCTGTAAAATATCCCTCCAAAGCAAAAGCTTTAAGAGGAATACTCACAATAATGACAAATGTTGATATGAACATCTATCATACTAACCAGGTTGGCCTCTAATTTTCAAGAATTGCAATAACTCAAATCAGACGAACGCTTTAATTACAGAGTGGTTATGCTCTACAAGTACAAAATCCTTTTCCACCTGAATTCATCATCTTGTGGAAGAGATCAATCTGAAGAATCTATGGTTGCTTTGGCTTTGGAATCTTGAGAGCAGTTGTCTAATTTAGGAAGAAGGGTCCGCCAAGCTTCAGCAATATCCTTCGCAAGCTGTGCCTGACCTTTTGCAAATTCATGAAAAACAAAACCTAAATCAAGAGTTTTCTCTTCCTGAAATCTTTTGATCTCCTGATTCATTAATTTTATGATTGACTCTAACCGTTGAGTTGCTTCTTCACTCTGAATCTTAACCTGCAACAGAGGTGGGTAAGAACAACTTACTAAAAAAATTCCACGAGATAAAACCAATTCAATGCAGTAAAATCCACAAAAATGGATCCCTCACATCTCTGTATTCTGCTTCTGCCTCTGGGACTTTGCTGTCCTGTCTAGTAGCTTTCAATCTCTCTCTGAAATGTGGAAATAACAATAAATCATTGGCGCATCAAATTCAGGAATAAGTTATAGCTAATAAAATTTCAAGAAAGACATAAAAATCAATACAGAGGCAAACTACCCAGCACATACACGTTGATCTCTTTCAATTTTGCTGTCTCTGACAATTCACATTGTTGTCTGAAAGCTTGAGCTCTGTCAACTATAGTTGCCTGCTTTGGTAAACAATGTGAAGGGCATGTTTTGGGGAAAAAAATATTTACGGCAATGGTCCTATAGCTTAAATCAAAATTAAAATAGTCATAGAAGGATTGTTTCAAATCCTATTTCTCAGAAGCCAATCCAAAACCTAAGTCATACCTTTATAGACTGCACCGTACGTACATAGTCCTTAAGTGGTTCTTCAAAGTTCAGTAGAAGATCCTGTGCCTGATTCAAATTCATTCAAATTGAATAAATGTATCACATTCTTCCATGATGAAAAGCATTTGTTCCGCTTCATTTTGATTCCGTCTTAAGTTCAAATAGTTTCAACAGATAATGGAAAAATGATAAGTAGATTGAATACCTCTTTCTGCAGTTTAAATGACAACATCTCTGACTGAGAGCCAAGAGCTGAAAATGCTTTTCCAAGTGAACCTCCTTCACAGTCACCAAGTAACTTGATTGCTTTCCCAAAATCAACTAAGGACTGGCCCAGCTCTGAATGTTTTATTCAATTTGAGCAAAAGGCACACACAGAAGTCAATGCAAAATATAAAGCTAAAATGAGTACCAAAACAAGGCGCATTCTATAATTAATAATTATGGAATAACCCTGACAATATGATTATTGCCAATGACACATTTACCTCTATGTCTTTTCACCAAACGAAATGCTTGTTTTTGGGCCTCCGACAAGTGATCTTCCAATTCAAAAACATAATGTTTAAGCTTTTCATACTGAGGGTCACTCTCTTCAACAGGCTTTTCCTTGCCAAGTACGGCATCACTAACCCTTGTTTGTACATCCTGGATTCAGAACAAATTATAAGTAAGATTCTTTCCCAAAATTATGAATCATAAAAATCATATATGTTCTTTGAAAAATTAGAATGCCCTTAGAAGAACATCTAGATTCTGGACTCAGAAGTCATAATAAGGGTTTGCAGCCATATACAGGATTAAACACACCATGATGTAGGCCCAGACTTCATCATCTAATTAAATACATACTATTAAGTAATACTTAAATTGCATTACCAAAGAAGAATATCACCCACTGTTCCCTGAAAATAATCAACATGATTTGAAGTATGAATTCATTAATAATCAGTTTGTAGTTTTATTTAAAAACAAATTAAAATACCTAATAATGCTATCTGTACTTGAAAGAATTTTAATTTAGCAAGGGAAAAAATTGTCTTAACTCACCATAACAAACAAAAGTTATCAGAGATGATATAACAAATCAAGAATATATTTATCAGTACAAGAACAATGGCATCAACACGAAGCCGAGAACCTAAAAATTAACTGGAACCAGGAAAAATACAAAATGGTAGTTTATTCTTCTACAACATGTATCAAAGAGATAAAATCTGTCTGGACTCAAGATGAAACAAATTCTATGTGAGCACGCAAAAATATATTTTAGAAAGTTGTTCATTAAATGTAACAAGCAAAGTACTTCCTATATTCACATATTACATAACTCGATATTCCCTTTCTAATCCGCTAAGCTAATCACAACGTTGTTATACCTTAAATATCTGAATAAAATCACTAGGCTTCTTTCCAAAGATAGTACTCTCCACAGATCTAGTTCGGTCCATTGCCTGCAAAATGCCAAAGAGTGTCATAGAATTTGTTAATTGACAAGATTGACTTGCTTTCCAAAATGCCTAACATTTTATCAATAAGCCAAGTCGAAGAATTCCACCAGTGAACAGGTAAATGCAAGATCAGAAAATAAGCACCCCAGAGCCATGCTGATAACCAAAAGTATATTATATATTTTTCCAATTCCAGTAGCAAAAGAAATTTTGAAAACTAAGATCTCATTGTCGATCTATAAATAAATTCCAATATCCTTTAGGCTCTCTTGGAATTTTGAAACGACATCTATATCTATATTAGCCCCCTCAGCCAGGGATCTAGACTCTAAACTGATATATTACTAGAGAGGACAAACAGATTTAGAGCAGAGAAACTATCTTGATAACATGCTAATATAGGCATGTCACCATGTCCCAGTGATCGACAGCTTGGACAATTAAAAAAAAATCGAGTTAAATTACCAAGTATTTTATAATTCATTTGACAATTATATATCAAATTAAAAAAATGTATAATTTACATATCCAATAAATCAATCAAAACATCTATTTCTGATGATTCAGTTGATCTTCATCTCATTAAAAACCAATACTTCACTGGTAGGAAGAGAATAATTTAAACATGTTATTCATCTTAACACAAACAAGGAACAAGTATGACAACCAACAGGTTGATATTTTTGGACATCATAATGGCAATCTACTTGTGGTTAATGGGCATAGTGGGGCATGGAAGGTTGAAGTGCCTTTCTAGGTGAGTACCTTAAGTTTAGAATGAAAAGGCTCCGGTACAATGTGCTTTACACTGGTGGTAATCTATAAATAAAAGGAATTACTGTGCTTAAGTACTCAACCAATCAAGCCTTGTCACCTGTAAACACAAAAGGAGATCACCTGTATTCTATGGCTTATTATAATTTATAATTGAATTGGTTTCACAGGCCCCAACTTAAGCTTCACAGTCAAATGATAAAACGGCCACAGGCTCTTCATGGCTTATAACAGTAGGAGGTTCTACCTGCATGGTTTTGCCAAAAATGCATCACATGGAACAGCACTTTGCTTCGATCAGCTGATAGTGGGTATTTTAATGAATAGAAATCTGAATTCCTTTGAAGAAACCTCATCAAATAATCTTTGCTACTACTATATATGAAGGGCATATAAAAAAGATATTAAGAATTGTTCACAGCTGTGATTGTTTGAACCCAATCAAGAAAGTCAAGTGCTCTATAACTTTAATCCATAACTATTTAATTGAACAAAGATGGCATAGATCTCACTATAATTGAACTAAACATTTCCCCGGTGAAGCTTCTAAGAAAGTCACTAAACTAAACAAAAGCTTTTCAAGAATCCATTGGGACAGAACCTAGACCACGAACAAGTGAGCTTTATAAGTCACTGTAGCTTTATCTGTTTCCCAAGAGAAGAAAGACTATTATGGTCGTGAAACCACATCATCAAACAAACTACAATAGCCAACAGCTATCACATGGTTCTTGAATCCATGTCTCCTTTTTGGAATGGCCGGATCTAGAAGCTTGGGTTTGATCAGCTATTAGCATATTACAAATGGTGTTATCAATCTCTGTACTGTGCTACCCCCACCACTCATTTGGCTAATTGCAATATCCATGTCTTAACGTGCAAGTTGAACAGGCTCATTTGTATTGTGTATCTATATGCTCCACCAAAGTAAAAGTTTTGATCACTGATACTTCCCACCTGATGATTATACAAACTTCTAGGTTACAATTTATTACTCGGCAATTGTATAACACAACAAAACATTGATAATTAACTGAAAATGTACAGAACACCTAGGCAAATTGCAACTATGATACTTTAAACAAAGTACCTCGAAAATTATAAATGTTTTATTGGAAATACAAAATTAAAACTTTAACAAATCATATGCCTCCAACATGTCAAATTTACCAGCTAATTTATCTTTAATCAGCACTACCCCAAAAATCAAATGGATAATATTAGCATATGTTACTTTGAGTTTCTAGATGGTGAGGATAAAAGGATGAATTTAAGGACAGAAAAAATTTCCTCAATTTTGGAGATGGCTGGCAAATTGCAACTATGTTTGCATGTATATGTAAGCAAGCATTTTATAGCATTCACATTGTATAATTAAACTGGTAAGCATCATTAAACATTAGAATTTTCAAGCTATTTGGAAAACATTGTAGTAATGTTTAATCAACATTTAGTATCAGAGAGTGTAATCCCAAATGTTGATGTAAAATTGCTACACAATTTTCTCCAAAATGATTGAAAAGCACCATTAAATGGAATATGAAAATCCAATGCTGCTAATCATTAAGCATTCTCAGGAGCTGAAATTCAGTAGACAACAGTACATTACCATGAACAACACTGTAGGTTGAAAGTGGAACAATGAACATTCAGCTTTGACTGCTGAATGATTAAAATTGAACCCAACAAAACACTAAGATGCATATATATGACAATGCTAACAAAACACTAAGATGCATATAGATGACAATGTTAACATAATCAATGATCATACAAATAATTGTTTTGAAATAACCCATGCTTGTTTTCTTGAGTTTACTACAATTTTTTGAATTTTCAAACACTTTTGGTGTGGGCAATCAGGATACACCCGGAACATTTTTAGCAGATTGAGAATGTTCCTCAATGTCTCTAGGCTTACTAAAGTCCCCATGTAGAACTCGAAATGTAGCAAGAATACAGAAATTTCTTGTTAAAGTGAAGAAAATATGCAGAATAAATGAAGATTGCAAGGCACGGAAAATTTGCACTTGTGCCCCATCATGCCTTTGCATTCATCAAACACTCAGGATGACCCATATGGCACAGAACAACCTAGTAGAACACTAAAATATTTGCTTAATCTGCTAACAAACATTTGATGTTATGAACTATCAAGAATTAATCAACACTAATTTCTAAACTTTTTATTTTACTTGCAAAATATACATCTTATTAGAAATTTTGTAACAGCCATCATACCTCTTCATTCACTTGCAAGAAGAACTTTAAATCTTCACTTTGTCGCAGTTGTGGATGAGAAGCTATTCTATTTAAAAAGACATCTAGTCCACGGCGCCTCAGCTCAATAAACTCTGCACTAAAACGGAACTTCTCTGCATTGCAAAACAATTGGATTAAAGTATGGGAAAAAGTAAGTACAACTACAACTTGTCTACTTTATTACTTGTTTTACAACAACAACTAGAATCATATGTTCATTCGCTATTGTCGGACTTTCAGCCTAGTATATGGCATTCCAAGAACAAAAGTAACCCAAACATAATGTTTCCACAGTGCATTATAGTTGTAGAACACTATGTTTGAGATTTTGCATGAATATAGTTTAAAACACCATGCATATAGCCCATCAGATTGTCGCCGATACATCTAAAAACATTACCCAATTGACTTAGGATTCAATAATTGTATCCACGAAATAAAATCAACTAAAAGAACATAAATGTTGATTTTGCATATATATAATCATTTCAAAAGAGGTATTGTACGACAATCAGTGAATAAATAAAAACTATCAAAGAAGCACAGACAAACAAATATATAATGTCGTTCACCTGAGCATATCTAAGTATATGAATCAAGGCAGGTAAATGCAGTTGGTTTTGTGACTTTTCTAAAGTGATGCAAAGATAAATAAAGCCTTCTCTACTTCAATGTGAAAAGAAAATTGAATGTTGTATTAAACAAAAGAGAAGAATACTCCTTATTAGAAGATATCAGATCTTTCCACAACAAAAACATACAAGAACTAAAGATATAAATGGAAATTACTAAAACTGACTTACACAATAGTAAGTTACTAACTAAACTACTTAGATGACCATTATAAGCTAAATATTAAAATATTACTTTCATGTAATGCATAGTTACAAGGACACATACAGATACAACAAACTTCAAGCCCCCCTAATATGGATACAGCACTCATTAAAGAACATGTGTATATAATTATATCAAAAGACGTGAGTATAATTTTTAAAACAAAAACTATTTTGATTACAAGGGAAGTAAAATACATTACTATTGCTGAGTTCCAAAATGTTTACCCTTTACATCTAATTTTATCATTGAAAGTAAAACATCAATATAATTGCATACTATAAAAAAGGTAGAGATACATAGGGAGGAATTACTTATTATGGATATAGTTAAACCTTTCTCACACAACCACTGCCCTTTAGTAAATAATAGTTTAATTTTAATTCAATTCTTCTTTCCCAATCACTAGTACAAAACAAGTGTCACTTTTTTCCTTCAGCATTATCTCCATAAACTTATATGATAATGGCACCACTTCAAGTGATTCCCTTATTTCTTAGTTTAAGCAGCTTACTATTGTCTAATGCTAGGAAGCAATCTCTGATACCAACATTCTTTGTCTTTTTGATATGTGTGATTCATATTATAATTCCAATCCGTAAAGCTGCTGTTTTCAAATGTTAGAGAAGGGATTTGTTATTTCCGAATCATCCAAAGTTCAAACCATCCAAAGCTACCCCAAGAATCGCAACGTAGCCACATTGAATGTGTCGTTTATGATGCAAATGGGAATTGTTGGGTATTGGAGTATTATATGGAGCTGCTAGGTAGAGAACTAGTGACTTAATCATGTTGGTTCCAATGAGCTCAGTTGAATTAGAGGAGTTAAGTGATGCTCTCAGGGTTTTTTTTGGGCTTCTAGTTTGGGCTCCAAGAATCTTGGAGAGAGCATCTATTAATAGTAAGTCACCCCATTAGGTTCATTTGTCGTCTTTCTTCATCAAGATCACTCTGGTGTTTTCAAATTTCGATTTTGATGCATCTATAGTTGTTTTTGCAAGATAGGTGATTTATTATTATTATTCATCTAAATATGCTGAGGTTTCATAAAATATCTCTGTGATATTTATTTTTAAAAATCGAAAAGCAAATTTCTGGAAAAAAATCCAAATCAAAAGAGGCTCTTATAAAATATGCCAAATTTTATGAAATCCAATCGACCTACTCTGATACCATGTTATGGTAAATTGATGTCGTTGTAGTTGTAATAAAGAAAGGAGATGAAAGCTCCTTATATAGATTTACAAAGACGATGTTTCTAAAAGAAACAATTGTGAAGTAAACACGGAAATAGAAACTACCTTAATAAACTAAAGACTAACTAAGATGACCATTAAAGAAACACAATAATATCTTAATATGCTGATGGTGATCATATTAAATGATTATCACTTATGTTGGCAATTTATTATTCGTTGCTTCATCTCCTCTCACCATCAACAGTATCGTCACTTTTGTCCATGCCTCTATTATGGTTGTTGCATGGAAAGAGAAGTATGATTTGAGTTATTAATATCTCTCTTGGTTGTAGGGGGCAACAAAAAGCAATGTGATGAGGATGTTGACTTGATGATACACGTACACAAGGAAACACATATTCATGAGACTTTAGTGTGAAATGCTAGAAACGATAGTAAATCTAATGACAAAGTAGACCCAAGAAACTACCAAATTAACCTTTCAAGAACATCTCATGTCTCCCTAACTACAACTGCTCAAATTGCTCTCAGATCAACATCTTAGTGACAGTCCTAGAATGAGATTAAGCTATTATGCAAATCTATAATGATGCTTTGAAGATTTGAAAAAGCTAAATGAAAGTTATATGGATGAATGACCTAACAAGATGTAGACATGAAATACTTTAAATATGATGCTAAATGATGCAAAAATGCTCTAGAATTGCCTATAATTATATTGCTTAATGACTTGATATCTCTTAGCTCTAGAATGCCTATAGTAATGATGCATAAAACTTGGGTCCATTTGCTCTTGAATGGCCTTGTATTTATAGATTTTCCAAAGGGGTTTGGGTAAGGTTTAGGTTTAACATGGTCTTAGTAGGGTAAGGTCAAATGAGGTCCACCAAGGATAAGAAATCCATAAAAGGAAAATCCATTTTGCATTATCATTTAGGATATTTGAGGATAAATATTCATTTTCTTTTATTCTTTTATTGATTTTTATCTTTTGAGATATTTTCCAAAAAAGTGAGGATAAATACTCATTTTCTTTTATTATTTTTGTTGATTTTATCTTTTGAGATATTTTCTAAAAAGGTGAGGATAAATGTTTATTTTATTTCTTTTTTGAATTGATTTTAGAATTTGGATTTCAATATGATCGAGAACTAGGCAATTAATTGACTAGATTAATTACATAATAATCTAATGTTGTGATTAATCCAAATGTCTTTTGTTTTCCTCATTTCTCTAATATTAACCCTTAATAATTTGATTAAAATCATGTTTTTGAAACCCTGCCAAATTTAGGGTGTCTACAATACATATTCGGAGGGAGATATTCATCTTCAAAAGCTATCTTATTGTGTTGATCAAAGTTGTCCCTACGAAGAGGGAGTCTTTGTTGAGAGAGAATCTCAATCATTGCTATACATGTGTTAATGAGTTCTTTTCCGTGAGAGAAATTCAAGATGCAATCCCTTCTTAATGAGTTCTTCTTTGTGAGAGGAGTTTAAGGTGCAATCTCTTGTTAATGAGTTCTTCTCTATGAGAGAAGTTGAGGTGAAATTCCTTGTTCCACCATTTACGAGTAGGTATGATGGATCCACCCTCTACAATGAGGCATGGTAGAAATGCATTCTTCTTAGGGAGAAGTTTGAGGTGAAAGCCCTTGTTCCACCCCATGCAATGAGGCATGCTAAAAGTCATGTGTGTGACTCCATGATATTAATCTTATGCTACTATGATAAATTATCTTATGCTGCGATAACATGTTTTTATGTGATGAAAATTTATCATTGACATCTTTGGTTGCAGCTATGTGTGACTGCCATACTGAAGATCTCTTTCTTGCTAAGAGGGAGTGTTCAATAACGAGCAATTCTAAAATCTCGCTTGCTCTTTGTTGAAATGTTTCAAACATGTGACTATATTTAGAGAGGAAGGACGCAGGGAAAGGGAGAACATATTTAATAAATTGATAATATATATGTAATTATACATTGAATATATTATATATTAATATTATCTATTATTATGATTTATTATACAATATATATTATTATCAATATAAAAATGCTATAGGGTTGACCACAAAGTGCAATGGTAGTTGCAATGTAGTGTTATTGCTGCAATCATGGTTCAAATCTCACCAGCAGGGTGTTAATGCCTTGGCATGTTCTTGGGTGTGGAGATACCATTGTGGCCCCACTAGTACAAGCTCCAATCAAAAGTGGTCACTAATCAATATATATGTGTGTGTGTGTGCGCTCACTATTATAATATGATTTTTAAATGTTATGTCTTTTAAAAACAAATTTGCAACTGCAACTAGAAGCATCCAAACAAATCACAAGATGGAAGGGGCATGCCAAGGCTATCTTGTGCAGAGCCCTACTCCACTCCCATTTGTTTCGAATACTGCACGAGTACTCAATGTACCTAATAACATAGAATTACAATAACAAATTGTTTTAAATTACTATTGGCATTAGCCTAATAAGATTGTAAAATACTCCAATTTGTCATGTTAAACTCATTGGAAATATTTAAGAAACATTGGCAAAATTAGAATTACATAGCCTATTATTCAACAAAGGTGAGAGAAGCTCAACAATCTCGTGTACATGGTTGCATGTGCATTGAATCTCAAATATTATATGTAAAGGCCTAGCAAAGATGTAAAGACAAATAAAGAGGTGAACTGAAGCTTCATGAAGGCACTACAAAATATGTACAATGCAACGAAGGCTGCTAACCCCTATCATGAGTGAACAAAATTTACCACACTCAGTCTATGCAGAAAAGACAAAGGAAGAGAGTTTAAGGTGCACGACATCCCACTATAATGGTCAACATTGAAGGGGCCTCATTCATCGGCAACCGCACTAGCCATTCGCCTCTTCCCACAAGTTTGTAGTTTCCCTACTGCTGAAATGAATTGATCTACATATAGCTTAATCCACTCTTATCAAGAGAAGCGAGCTTACCTCTTCAAGAGCAAAGAAGCTACTGCTTGTGTATTGTGTCTTACATCTAATGGACCACAATACACTTGCACATGGAGAGCCCAACAGCATAGAGGGTGCAGACCCAAAAAGCTGACATAGATTCATGAGAACCAGGAAACAGAAGAAAGGTTGGTTATTGTCAATTTGGAGGATATTTATTATTAAACTATATGGGTCCAACAATTCTAATAATAAGGAGTTTGCCATGGCATTTGGGGAGATCTATTAAATCATTGAAGCACTGGCCCATTGTACTTGAATGTAATCGTGATAGTGAAAATAAGTCTTTACTGATTTAAGAAATCTGAAAGCACTGTTGATTAATCTGATTAGTTGATTCATTGTGTTTACAGTTTAGCTTCCCATAGAAGACAAATTGTAATTATAGCTATTTTTCAAGAACTACATAAGACTTGTATCGTTATCCCCCTGCCATCCCCAATTTTTGGATTGTTGATGTTCGCATTTACAGCATATTTACTGATTACCTGCGTGGTGCTCTTTCATATACTCCCGTTTGGAAATATGAAGAGATATGTTTGAGGATATGAAGAGACATGTGAAGAGACCTGCATCTGGAAATATAAAGGCCACACAGTTGGAAAATTAAGAGACATTCAGTTATGATATATATATCATTGCCTTGTGTTATGAGTTGTGTATTCAATCAACAGTCTTGTACTCAGACCTCGATTATTTAATTAAAGAGATCTATTGTTTTGGTGTGGCTGGGGCTTTTCCCTCAACTTAAAGGGTATTCCCAGGATAAATTGTTGTGTCTTTATATGTCTTAGTGTTCCTTTTTATATTGTTGTTTAACTTTATTTCTGGCCAAAACATTAACAGGATATCAGAGTGGGCTGGATAACAGCAAATAGGGTTTATTCAAGCATGTTCAGTGTTTTATTGAATTTAATTAAATTGTTGATGCTTCGAAATTAACAGAGAATTCCTGGAGACAAAAAAAAAAAACCTTCAGGCATTTAATAGGAGAGCTGGACGGAAACCTAGTTCTCTACTTAGGAGTGGGTTGATGACAGAGTCCACATTTGTACAAAATCTGTAAGATT
Source organism: Cupressus sempervirens (assembly GCA_028749045.1). NCBI lineage: Eukaryota > Viridiplantae > Streptophyta > Pinopsida > Cupressales > Cupressaceae > Cupressus > Cupressus sempervirens. The sequence continues at coordinate 471,668,027 of CM053788.1, forward strand.
TATAATCTGTTCCAATCATAAAGGTGTTGCAATTTTAAGATATTTGATGTTATTGATTTGATAAAGAAGAGATTTTACTAATTGCCGAATATTTTATAATGTGCTATTCATGGCAGTTCAATATTTATATCAATCTTTGTGGGTCCCGAACTGTTGAGAAAAACTTTACTGAGTATTACTGTGAAGTAACATTTGAGTGGGCTTGTTGAGTATTATTTACAAATATTAATAACAGTGTGGAGGTGAAACTATACTTGACTGGAGACCACGTTTTAGCGATTGCCATATATATTCATCTAGGCTAGACAATGGAATTGACTTTGGTGTGACAAGAGACATTTTAATTAAATGAACAAACAATAGCATGAAGCGGCATGAAGCGGCAAATTAAGGACAAACCTCCACCTTTGAGCATTATCACATTCAGCTTAGCAATTAAATGGCATGATTATTTATTTGAAAAATGATTTGTTAACTGATGGGGGCTGCATATGTGTTGGATGCTATATATGTTTTAACTAAAAAGAGCAAAGGTTAGGGCAATACTAATATTTGCAAAACCAAGAATACCATGTTGATTGACGGGAAGATATAACTGGCGGCATCAAATATTCTAAGCAGCCGGGTTTGAACCCTCGAGCTTAGGTCTGGATCCAAATTCAAGCTCAGGTCTGCTTCGAGTCCAGGCACAATCCCTATTGAGAACTGTGGGTCCACCTAAGTCTACACAAGTACAGACCCGGATGGACCTACAATCCCCAGCAGGGACCTTGCTTGAAACCACTGTGTACCTAGGCGAATCCAAGTGGACCCGTGAGAATCCATGTGGACCCGCGGCCTGTGGGGCTAAAAAGGTGACTTTAAAAATATAAAAACTTGCTTTTTTAAAAAAAATTCATTTGTAACCCTAATCTCTCATTTCATTCATCTAATCTCTCATTTTGGTGTGGCCATTTTGCAAGTTCGAAGAAAACATTGTCGAGATTGTTTGTGTAGTCTCAAATCCTTCCAGTAATTAGTGTTGAGTGTTCCAAATATACATTTGATCCTTCCCTTTGCTTCTTTGATAGTTTGTTTTACTTTTTTTATTGGTCTAAAATTTTATCAAGTTCTTGTATAAGTTTTGAAATATTTTTTATTTATTTTTGTTATAGATTGCACGAATAAGTAGTCAGAGTTCAATGGGTGGGGAGGGATCCCAAATATTCATAATTGATAAAAATTATCCTTTGTGGAAGTATACAACAAGAATTGAGCAATGTGTTGGAGGGGGAGGGTATATATGGAAATGCAATTTTTACCAAACCCAATATAGAAGCTCATATACTGAGTTAAACATCATTTCGTAGGCCCTATAGGTCAAGGGATTAGCATGTGTGAGGGGCCCCCAAGTGGAGATAGGAAGGGGTTGTCGGCTTCTCAAATAGCAAGCCTATTAAAAGAACAAGAGGTTGATAGGTTAGTGTCTAAGGGGAAAAAAGATAGAACAAAGCAAAAACCACCAACACCACCCTCTCAAACAGCCACTAGACAACATCCCTTCCTACCTACCCCTTCTACGAATGAAGAAGAAATAGAAACACCCCCATCCCACAAGAGAGTCCCATTAATAAGGCATTTCAAAATGAATTGAGAGAAATTGCTGACATAAAGGTTGGGCGTTCTCTTAATGAATGGTGTTCCGTTCAATCTATTGAGATCACTATACTGGAGAGAGATAGTGCGAGCAATAAATGAAGCACCTCGTGGTTACCGAGGCCTTGGATATGAAAAGTTGAGAACCACCATATTGCATTATGAGAGAAAGAATGTATTGCATAATGAGAGAAAGAATGTAGACACCCTCCTCAAACCAAAGAGATTCTTGGATCCAAACGGGGTTGAGTATTGTCTCTAATGGATAGAACGATTGCAAAAATTGCCCATTAATAAATGTGATTGCTGTCTCCCCCTAAGGGGCAATGTTTTTGAGGGTGATTGATTGCGAAGGCTAGGTAAAGGATGCAAATTTTATTTCCGGGCTTCTCATTCAATCCATAGAGTCCATGGGAGTTGACAATGTTGTCCAAATAATAACAGACAATGCTAAAGTTTGTAGGGCTGCAGGTGCTTTGGTAAAAGCACGTTATGATCATATCTTTTGGACACCATGCACCATCCACTCCTTGAACTTGGTAATGAAAGCAATTGGCACCCAAATTGAATGGGTGAAAAAAGTGTATGAGGGTGAGGAGATCCAAATGTGTGTGACAAACCCCCAAATGTCACTGTTAAAGTTTGAGGATTGTTGCATATGCAAATAAGTAACATCTATATATTTTCAAATACAACAATCTACACCATTTATATTGAAAATAAGTCTATGAAGAGACATGTCCCTTCAACAGACATGTCTATAAATTAGTTATGTAATATATATATATATATATATATATATATATAAACACATTATATCTCATATATAATTATCCATAGGTTTATCCAACTAAAGCTATAAAACATTAACACTCCCTCTTAGCTACAAAGGATAAACACATGATAAATATTACACCATTGATAATGTTAGGAAATCACATCAAGGAAATCTTTGATCAGAAGACTTCCATTATATAATATCATATAGGTGTTGGCCTATCAAAATATCAACATGTGATATTCACCAAATACTCTTTTGATATCATATTAGGTAACATGAGTATTGACCTATCAAAATATCAATCAAATGATATTCACCAAGTACTCTAAGTAATGGCCTATCAGAACATCAACTAAATGATTTTCACCAAGTACTCAATGCGGTAATGGCCTATCAAAATATCAAGGCAAGATATTCACCAAATACCTCTCATATATCTATACAAACAACTTATAGGCAGTCAATTTAATGACATCTAACACTTAGTTCTTGATTTACATGGTAAAGCCTTTCATGATCTATTTCAACATTTACTCAAAATGTATATCATGATATAAGTTGTTGTAAGATTGTCACCTTCCAATAACTTCTACAAATACAAGTGATAATCATTTGGAATTCATCACTTGCTCATGATGTACACAGAGGGCAAACCCATACATATATTACATCAACATTTTGCATGAAGTCACCACTGAGACTATCATGTGGCGTTTTCATGACATTCACCATGAACCATATCAAGGGATAAGGTTTTCACCTCAAACTTATCTCTCATAGACAAGAATGTACTACAAGGGATTGCACTTGGAACTTCTTCACAAAGAAACGCTAACTTGTTGACCTCCTTGTCAAGGTTACCAATAAAGTGTCAAAACTAGTCCAATATCAAATTATCTAACCTCTTAGTACAAGGTTGTCTTTGATGAAGTGTCAAACTCCCTCTAAATATGATATCATCCTTCTGCCCTTCTGGCAAAAAGTCATGTCATGCTTCCCTAATTCAACAAGTCTCCTGATAGCATAAGCCCTTCCACCTACATACATGAAACTTTATCCCATGAATCTTAGTCCTTTAACTACTATAGTTTCTGATCACTAGAGAATCCATCTCGACATGGTCTACTCTCTCTTAATCAATATGACCAAGATTCTTGAAATTCAACTAAAGCATATCCTCTATCTGCTCCTTAGATGAATGTGTCAGACTCCCTCTCTTTCAAGGTTGCCTCTAATGAAATGCCAGGCTCCCGAAGAATCTCAATCAATCTCATTTTTCTGTAAGATCATTCTCAGAGGAAAAAAATCAAGGCAAATATCTCTTATAGTACGTATATAAATACAAAAAAAAAGAGAAAGAATGATGTAGTACTCAAAAATAAATACTTATCTGCACATTAACTTTCTTGATACAACTTGCTCCAATGAAGATACATCAAAATAATAATAAAATGCTATCTTGGATTATTTGAGAGACATCTCCCCTCTAAAGATACTTCAAATCAGAATAGAACATTGGTCATTACTCCCCTCCACAATGTAAAATTCCCTCACTTATATGATTTGAACAATCACATCAAATATGACAAACTACTTCTTCTTCTTCTTTTACTTTTTTTGTGTTCTCACTAAATAGTTAATATGCTTCATCACATATAAATCTTCATATTATTAAATGCTACATCATGTCTAAGAATTTGGTCTTCTTGCCTAGAAAGGGAGCCTATTAGCATTCATTGTGCCTTTTCATACTTCAGCTGCTCTAACTAAGCAACATGTAGGTTGAATATTTGTGAAACATTACATGTCGAGCTTGTACTGATGAAGGGTCCAATATAGATCACGGGCATGTCATGTTACCAATGTATAGACTCAAGGGACTTTCTCTAAATGTCTACTACTAGCGATGCCAGAGATAAAGTCACTATAAGCATCATATTCTAACCAATTTCAGGGCCTCCATCCAAGAAACGACCTATGGCCAACGATCAACTTTGGCAAAGGTGTCATTATCACAGTCCTCAACACAGACATGTAGCCAAAGAGCTTTCTTTCTCTGACATTGGAACATCCACCCCGTTGGCAAAGTGGAAAGACATCTATTAGAATGTCCCAAATTTCAACTCATCATACCATATAGGACACTCTTATCGCCTAGTTGGACTTTCATGGTGAAGCTCGTGTTCATTGTGTTGGCGCCCACTGTCATGATCCACGGTGCCTCACTGGAAAGGCTAGATTAACCGGAAAAGGTCTCTCACCAGTCTTGCCTCTTGTCCATTGGTAGAAGCTCATCTGACTGTGAGTTTTGTATCACCCATCTTCAAATTATTAAGAGCATAATCAATATCAATCATTTGCATATCTTGATAGACACATAAACCGTAATCTTTTGAGTTTTCCATCACACGATCCTTTACAAGACCAAATGCACCCAATGGTTCAATTGACAAAAGATTAATAATCTATTTCATGTTTTTCATCGTGCGCATAGGCTGTGAGAAATGTTGGAAAAGAGGTGGAATTTGGCATGATACCTCATGTGAATCCTCATCAAATAATTGATGTATTTGTTTTGACACCATTCAAACTGAAATATTAATTTCATACTTCAATATTCACTGGTTTAACATCATTGGAAGTTCTTATCATATTTTCTCCCTCTTCAAGAATGAAAGTCATTTTCGTGATGTGGTACACTCAGTTGCACTTTTTCATTTATTACTCAAAGTCGCATCAATTAATTTTATAACTGCTTTATTCTTTAAGATTATGCAAATCACATGAGCTTTCAGATTTTCTGACGTTGATGCTTCAAAGTACTTTACATGGTGACCCATGTCATTCTTTGTAGCATCAACTAATATTTCCACAACGGTTTGATAAGGATCACTTGATTCCTGTTGAAAAGTTTGTTTTTGTGTGATGATAGAATCGTTGCTAGACAATATGATTGATCTGTCACAAAAAGTCTTCTCAGTTCTGTTAGAATGCTTGGCAACAGTATTATATTTCAAAAAATAAGCAATTTACACTAAAAGATTCGGTCACAACACCCATAATAGCCTTCATGTCCAACTTCATCCAATGTCAACAAATTTACCTTGCTTTTATAGTGTATTCCTCTTATCGATTGTGTATTAGTGACTATAACACATGACAATTTTCAGCTACTGCCATATCTCTGCATTACACTCGTTTCAAGGGATTGAAGTTACCAATTCAAGATCCGCACACATATTCGACTATAAAAGGCTATCAACATTCATCAGTTGCAGAACTCTAAGAACTTTATTGATCACAATCACAAGGATATCGTTGCCATCATCTTCATTATTTAGATCGCATATGTGACATATATATATATATATATATATATATATATATATATATATATATAGTGTCAAGTCATAAACATTGTCTCTTGGAAGGGGATTCACTCTATGATTAAACAAGAATATATATCTCTGAGGTTGAGCTAGCTCCATACTATTGCCACCATAAAAATATAAAACGAAATTCCTTATGGAGTTCCTAATAAAGTCAAATCTCTTGCACTCTTACAAAATCAACACTCATTGGAGTGATGAATAAGACTACCGATGTCATGGAGATTTTATTACAATAATAGATAAGACGTCTATTATTAGTTAATGGTTATCTTGTAAATATCTTAAGCTTTAGTTTGCTTTCGTTTTTTGCTTTCTCTGGAATAGAATGTTTCTATTCTTTACGATCGTTTCCTAAGGAAACATCGTCTCATTCTTTTGTATAAATTGACCTTTCGGTCTCTGTTAATAACAAGCAAGTATTTACCAATTACCTCGTAATATGGAATCAGAGCTAAATGCTTAAATTTTTTTTGTTAAAATTTATAATTTCTTCTTGAAATTATTTGTTTAAATTTTTCCAAAATTATTTCAGCTATTTTCTCCAAAAACCTGCCTAGGTTTTTCTGTCTAGAGAAATTTTGAACTCGGGTCTACAAATTGCATGAAAATCGTGGTCGTTTTGTACCATTCTCAGTTGGTATCTGAAAATTGCAATTTCTTTTGCCTAACATCCTCTGCAAATCGCGTTTTTTTTTACACTCCATTTTCGCGTCTTCAGCCTGCGCATTTTTGGGGTGAAAATCTGCATGTTTCTGTATCAAATCTTCATGCTCGTAGCCGTCTCAGTCTGTCATCGTGCTCTGGGAAGCAGATTCGACCATTTTTTATCAAGAAATCTGAAGTTTTTTCAAGCTTTTTTCAGCTAGGGCCGTTTTTTTCGAAACCCTAATTTTTGGGGTCGAAAAAATATTTTGTTTACAGATTTTTGGTGGGTCTTTCGAGAGCTCAACTGGGTTGTTGTCCGTTTTTTTTGGGTGCCTCGATTTTTGTGCCTCGATTTTCGAGCTAGCAGATTCAAAAAACGACAGCAGATTCCTTTTGGGTTTTTTGAGCTCTCTTCTGGGTCATTCTCTGATTCTTTTGGGTCTTCTGTATTTTTGCCTCGAAGAACGTGCCTTCACAGATTTTCACAGTTTTTCATTAAAAAACATGCCATGGCATCTCTGACAAATATTCTGCTCGAGCATAATTCCAAATTCAACGGTCGCAATTATGGAACCTGGAAGCAGCGCATCATCGCAATCTTCGAATATCAAAACACCGATCAACTTGTTCTGGGTGTTAAGCAGCTCCGACTTCTCCGGGTCCTGATCATGATACATGGGATCTGAACAATCGAGAGGCAGTATTGCTTCTCAAACTCTCCGTAGCTGATGACCAGCTTTCTCAGATTCCATCCGGCAAGACAGCGGCCGAAATCTGGACACATCTCAAAGGTCTTCATGAGACTTCCGACAAGAGCAAAGCCTTCTTTCTGAAAAACACTCTGTTTTCTATTGTCATGGATGAGCGCACCTCGCTCCAGGCACACCTGAATCGGATTCAGGAAATCCGTGATCAGTTACTTGCCATCGGTCACAAGATGGAGGAAGAGGATATTGTGGTAATCACTCTTCGGAGTTTACCAAATTCCTATGAGCATTTTATCGAGACTCTCAACATCACATCTACTAGTGTTGATCTAAAGTTCACTGATCTCTGCACCCTGCTACTTCAGCAAGATCGGTGGAAACAACAGTTCGGTAGCAGCTCCAGTTCCACCTCCACTGAGCAAGCCTTTGCTGCGAAATCCTTTCAGAAGGATAAGGGCAAGTTTGAGCAACCATCTCAGCAGAAGTCTTCTGCTCCAGCATCCGATGGTACCAAAAAGAAGAACATTCAATGCAACTATTGCCACAAGTATGGTCACATGAAGGTTGCATGTCGGAAACGCTTAGCTGCCCAGTCTAAGCAATCAAATTTGCAACCCAAAGCGAACAGTGCAGAGCACACTGAGCAGGCGAAATCTACCTTTTACGCCTTCATGGCTAAAAGACCCGCAGATCATGTGCAGTCATCTGCCTGGTACATTGATTCAGGTGCCTCTCGACATTTCACTCACCGCAGAGACTGGTTTACTGACTACCAACCTTATCCAGATTCTGTTATCTTTGGTGGTGGAGAAGAGTACACGGTTGTTGGTAAAGGCAACATTCAAATTCAGTCTGTTGGGAGGAAGCTCATATTCCTTGATGTGTACCACGTTCCAGGGATGGAACTAAATCTACTCTCGATCAGTCAGTTGTTGCGACATTCTCCACACTTGGCAGTCACCTTCAGTTCACATCAGTGCACCATCACTGATCGGGCGACTAAGTCTACTGTTGCAGTTGGTCTTGATGATCATGGTCTTTTCAAACTTACTGATTCTGGTGATTCTCAGGACTTAGTTATGGCTGCTCGGCGATCTTCCATCAGCACACTTTGGCATCAACGATATGGGCACTTAAATGTGCATTATCTCTCACAACTTGCTCGAGATGAGCTTGTTCTTGGTTTGCCAGAGATTCAAACCCAACACCTTGGAGTTTGTGACGCATGTCAGGCTGGGAAGCAACATCGCACACCTTTCCCCAGTGGCGATTCTTGGCAAGCTTCTCAAGTCCTTCAGCTTGTTCATGCTGATATCTGCGGCCCTATGGCCACTCTTTCTGTTCTTGGGTACAGGTATTTTTTGTTGTTTGTAGATGATTTCAGTAGAAAAATGTGGGTGTATTTCCTTAAAAAGAAATCCGATGCATTTACTGTATTTCAAAAGTTTAAACCCTTAGTTGAAAAAGAGTCTAGGAAATCTATTATTACTCTTAGATCAGACAATGGGGGGGAATTTTGTTCTAATGTTTTCTCCAGCTTCTTGGATACACATGGCATCCAACGCCAGTTCACCACACCCCACACGCCACAACAAAACAGTGTAGTTGAACATCGGAACAGGACAATCACCGAAATGGCTCATTCCATGCTCGAACACAGACATGTTCCGAAGCGTTTTTGGGCAGAAGCAGTTAACACTGCAGTTTATCTGTAGAACCGGTCACCCATAGTGGCGATCAAAGGTAAAACTCCGGAAGAGGCCTGATCTTGTCGCAAGCCCAAAATCAGTCACCTGAAGGTTTTTGGCTCTCTTGCTTTTGTTTGGATCCCTGATGCTTCACGCACCAAGTTGGATGCCAAAAATCAGAAACTAATGCTTGCTGGATATAGCAGTCTTCACAAAGCCTACCGCCTTATTGATGTTGAGACATCTCGTCTCATATACAGCCGCGATGTAGTCTTTGATGAGCAGCGAGGACCATTCATGCCTGTTTCTCCTGTTCCTGATCCAACAGACCAGCCTATGCAGGTTCATGATTTGGGAGTTCGGCTTCCATTAGGCCCACCTGATGGGAGGGCTCCAGTAGCTCCTCCAGCTCCAGTCCTGCCAGTGATACCTGTACAGACACCTCCGGCTTCTCCTGCAGGATCACCTCGTTTTGAAGATGCTTCACCTGAGTTTGATCCAGATTCTTCTTATCAAGATCCTACTAATCAAGCATCTCCTAGTACTACTGTTGGTCATTCTCCTCTCTGACCTAAGTGGTGGGCTAAGACACTTGCTGATCTTCATGATGATGAGCTCATTGATGGGAGAACTACTCGGAAAAAGAGCAAAACTACAGATTCTGTTAACTTTTCTCTTATGGCCAACATTCACAGTGTGTTTGAACCTCAAACATATTCCGAGGCTAAAGGAATTCCAGAGTGGGAACAGGCCATGCAATCTGAACACCAGAGCCTGCTGAAGAACAACACTTGGGTCCTTTCTGATCTTCCCCCAGGGAAGAAACCCATTAGCTGCAAATGGGTCTACAAAATCAAATACAAATCAGATGGTACTTTGGATAAGTACAAAGCTCGTTTAGTGGCAAAGGGCTTTTCTCAGCATCAGGGCATTGATTATGAGGAGACCTTTGCTCCTATTGCAAAGATGAGCACCATCAGATTAGTCCTAGCCATGGCAGCACAGTTTGGTTGGAAGGTCCATCAGATGGACGTAAAGAGTGCTTTCCTGAATGGTGATCTCCATGAAGAGGTCTACATGGCGCAACCTCCTAGTTTCAAGGTTGCTGGTAAAGACCATCAGGTTCTCAGATTGGTAAAAGCTCTCTATGGTTTGAAGCAGGCCCCTCGGGCATGGTACATCAAGATTGATACGTACCTCAGTGATCAAGGCTTCAAGAGGAGTTCTTCAGACTCAAATCTGTACATCAAGACTACTAACAGTGACATCATCCTTCTGGTTATCTATGTGGACGATCTGATCATCACTGGCAGTTCGGCATCTTTGATTCAGGGAATCAAACAACACTTATGCCAGTCTTTTGATATAATTGACCTTGGGCTCATGCATTATTGCTTAGGTGTTGAAGTTTGGCAACAGTCTTCTGGTATATTCATCTCTCAGTCCAAATATGCCAGGGCCTTGTTAGACAAATTCCGAATGCAGGATTGCAAACCTACATCTACACCTATAGAGAAAAGTCTCAAGTTATCAGCCAAGTCTGATTCTCCTTCCGTTGATGATACTACGTATAGGCAACTAGTAGGGAGCCTCATCTACCTATCTGCTACTAGGCCTGATATCAACTTCGCAGTCAGCTATATTTCACGCTTTATGACAGCTCCTAAGGCTGATCATTGGATGGCAGCAAAGCGTGTGCTTCGTTATGTGAAGGGCACTTCTGATTATGGACTTCTGTATTCTCGGAGTTCTAATCCTAAACTCAGTGGGTTCACAGATTCAGATTGGGCAGGCTCTGTTGATGATTAAAAGTCAACATCTGGATATGTGTTCAGTTTGGGATCCGGTGCAGTCACATGAACCAGCAAGAAGCAGCAGGCAATTTCTCTCTCTTCTACAGAGGGACTGTTAAGGCAGGATGTGAAGCTGTCTGGCTTCATCGGATGCTTGGGGATATGCAGATGTCACCAGCAGGACCGACTACTCTGTTTGTTGATAACAAAGGCGTTATCAAGTTAGCACGGAATCCAGTCTTCCATGAACGAACCAAGCATGTGGATGTTCATTGTCATTACATACGACAGCTGGTTGAAGACGGGACTATAGATCTGCAGTATGTTCCTACCACAGATCAGACTGCAGACATTCTCACCAAGCCTCTTGGTCCTGATAAGTTTGTCAAATTCAAAGGACAGCTTGGTGTGTTAGATAGATTAACCATTAAAAGAGGGTATTACAATAATAGATAAGACGTCTATTATTAGTTAATGGTTATCTTGTAAATATCTTTAGCTTTAGTTTGCTTTCGTTTTTTGCTTTCTCTAGAATAGAATGTTTCTATTCTTTACGATCGTTTCCTAAGGAAACATCGTCTCATTCTTTTGTATAAATTGACCTTTCGGTCTCTGTTAATAACAAGCAAGTATTTACCAATTACCTCGTAATAGATTTCACATCTATCTTCTACATCTTGTAAACAAATCACATGTTCTTTGGATTCCTTAGATCTGAATTTCTTCGAATAGTCCATAACAGGAACTATACACTTCTTCACATCATCTACTTCTCACACTAGCACTAAACTCACAACAGCGTTGATCACTGCAAAGTAGTTACAGATTTATTCTGCACATCAGCATGCTCATGTGACGCCCAAACACCATCTTTTGCACACTTTGTCAAAGTCTATATGATCACTTTTTGGTCCAAGTAGAGATCATCTTGCTCTGATACCATGTTAAAGTTTTGAGGATTGCTGCATATGAAAATAATGTTGTTGGTGATATCTATATATTTTCAAATACAACAATCTCTCTCCATTTATATTGAAAATAAGTCTATGAAGAGACATGTCCCTTCAACGGACATGTTTGTTCATTAGTTATGTAATTAATATAATAACACACAACATATAATAATTATCCATAGGTTTATCCAACTAAAGCTATAAAACATTAATTGTCACAAGCAATTTTCATAACTTTCTCCCACTTGAAATTATTGAAGGTAAATTTTAAACTTTATTTAGTTTCATTTATCTTTGTGTGTCTTACTTTACATAATTGAATAAAATGTTTTTTGTGTTGTTTATAATGTACATATTTGAAATGTGTTATTAACTTACAATTTCAATTAACATGGTAATGCGTTGCTGAGACAAGGTTTGCTTCACACAAAATCGTCCTTAGATGACTTGTGAGGGTGAAACAAGCATTGCGCCAAATGGTTATTAGAAACCAATAGGGTGGATGGAAGCAAGCTGATACAGAAAGGGTTAAAAATGTAAAGGATTTGATCTTGAGTGATGATTTTTGGAATAGGGTGGAATATGTATTAGAATTCACTAAGCCCATAATGTCTATGCTACGGTTTGCCGACACAGATGAGCATTGTTTGGGGGACATTTATGATGTTATGGACTCCATGCTAGAGAGTGAAAATGGTAAGTTTAAATTTTATACAATATTTTATCCTTGTTTATTGAGATATTTTGATTTTTAATTTTAATTAATGCTAGATCAAGATAACTTACATGAACATTTGAACATCATTTGACATCCCACGTCATTCAAAAAAGAGATCGAGATCCTGAAGAAACCTTCTACAAACTAGTAGAGAAATTTGTTCTACATCACTAGAACAAGATGACTACACCTCCTGGCATATGCACTTTCTCCCAAGAATTATAGCGGTGAGATACTTTCTAGCACCATACAAAGATCCTAAGGTTGCAAGTGGGTATAAGAGGGCATTAAGCAAGCTCTTTAGCAATCCTAAGGTGGCATCCAATGTTAGAAGAGAGTTTGTAGACTTTGTCTCAGGAAAAATGCAGACCTTGATGCAATCAATGGCCAAAGTAGAATGGATGTCATTAGATAGTGGTACTTACATGGGCAAGGTTACATGTACCTCCAACCTTTTGCCATTAAGATCTTGTCACAAGTAAGTATTTAAGTTTCTTTTTTCTCTTTTTTTTATGGCCACTTAGCTTGTAAAATTAGCACTCTTAAATTCCTATTGTATTATAATTTACAATTTCTAATTTTTTTTAATTTTGTTGATGTCTCTCTAAGTTGCGAGCTCTTCTGTTGCTGAACAGAATTGGAGTACATACTCCTTTATCCACTCAATGAAGCATAACCAGTCGAGTTCCAAGAAAGCAAAGGACTTGGTATATATTCACAACAACTAGCACCTCCTGTCATGCAAGGATCCAAAATACAAGAAGGGGTCGAAGAAGTTGTGGGATGTATTACCCAAGACTAATGACTTCAATATGATCATCCAGGATCTAGCTCGGATTGCCTTGCTAGATGTTGAGGAGGACAAGGAGATGGATGTGACAGCATCTAGGGCTAGTGGAACCAATTTGGGTTCCAATGATGAGGATGTAGATATAGTTGGGGATGAAGCCATTGATCCCTCATTTTTTGATGACCCGTTGTTAGGATTTAAAGAGACAAAAATAACAATTACATGCAAATATAACCAATATCAAAAAATAATAAATCTAACAGAAGAGAACACAAGACACAAAGATTTAATGTGGTTCACCCAATCCTTGGGCTATGTCCACCAAACAGCGAGTCCAATTTTCTTATTATCCAGTGATTACAATCTAATTACAATCCGCAATCCCTTACAGCTCACTACTGCTGCAAGAAGCTACAATCTCATCATACATTATGAAATCCCTAACCCTAAGCCATTTTATACAAGATTTGTGTTGCTTACAAAATTAGGGCTATAATAAGTTGTCCAATAGCAAAATAGTAGTCGACGCCTTTGACAATAATAAAGTCAGTTGAACTTTTGGGGGCACTACCCAAGGACCCCACATCTAGGGCTCTGCCCTATGACCCTGCAAGGGGCACTTCCCCCAAACTCCTATAGTAATATCTAGGGGAAACCCGCACCAAATCAAGTGGGAAAAATTAACCTCCAAGTCTGATTAGGTTCCACATCACAACACCATTGGACTCTTGAAGGGCATTTGCATCTTTAATAGTATGAGTCTATGATCATTGATAAACTATTAAACATTTGTCATATATCATTATGTTTCAAACTTTATTATACATCAATCTAATGAACTAGTTTATGTTTTGAAATTTCATGTATAATTTTCTTTACAATCATGAGCATAAATTAGTGAGCGAGTATTTAATGTTTATCTTTGACATTTGGCATTGATCAATGATCAAGTAACATTGATATATTCATACTATGAAATGACTTAGTATCATGCATGTTCCTCTTTTGTTTTGCACATATATATGTGTGTGTGTGTGTGTGTGTGTGTATGTATACACACACACACACACACATACACACACACATATACATACATACATACATACATACATATATATATATATATATATATATATATATATATATATATATATATATATATATATATATATATATACTCACGAACTCACCCACAAACCCAAATGGGAAAGAAAAAATTGCTCGAACCCATGAACACAAACCTCAAACCCAAATTGGCAACTTAGCAAATATTTTGTTCACTAACTTTAGAAACTATTAAATCCAAGGGGAATATTATTGGGGTGATTCAATAACACTTTGGCTGTTAGTGGAAATATATGGATCAAATCAAATCACAAAAGGCACATTACAGCCGCAATGATTCCTGTAGTCAATTGAAACTCCAGTGGTTGCACAGATTGGGAACGGGCAACGTGATTTCCATTACTACTATGTTGCATCTGAGTATAGGAGAGGTTCCTTCATCACCATGGAATTAAATTGAGCGAGCCCAAATATAATATGACATCCAGTTTATTGTTGCCGTGTTGTGAAGACTATTTGAGCAAGCGGTCTTGGCATGATAGAATCCATAGACAAGCTGACAAGTATCTCCAGATTGGTCAAGAAATTCTGAGGAGCCAGCATTAATCTTTGAGCAAGTGGTCTTGGCATGGTAGAATCCATAGACAAGCTTACAAGTATCTCCAGATTGGTGAAGAAATTCTGAGCAGCCAGCTTCTACCATTGCATAATCAAGGCCAGAGCTGCTGTGTTAATATTTTATGACTGTGCAACAATAATATTGTGTGAGTTGTGTTGGGTGTAACCTTTCTCAAAAAGGAGAAATTTGTGTTAAGTGTCAATTGTGGAGATCATCTTGGAAGTGATCATTATGGTGTTGATGTGGTAAAAGAGATGATGTTGCTGATAGCAGGGAAAAATATGAAGATCAAAATCTGAAAGATCATTGCCCAATTAATCAACAATAAAGAGATAAGTATTTTATGTTTGTATGCTTTTAGCATTGGTCTGTATATTTCTCTTCAGGGTATTTTTCTATTATTAATCCCTCTAAATGCTTCTAGGATGGATTGAGGAGCACGAGAAGAACTTGATGAATCCAGAGGAATGGAGACACACTTTATTAAAGAGGTAGAACCTATACAGATCGTCCTTACATCAGTTTCTTCAAAGAGGAAGAAATGGCATTCAGAGGGAGTCTCTGCTGAGGAGTCTCAACATGTGTAATTCTCTGTTGAGAGAGAGTCTCAGCTTCAGTGATTCTTATACATGTCAATGAGTTCTTCTCTGTGAGAGAGAAGTTCAAGGGGCAATCCCTTGTTAATTAGTTCTTCTCGAGGGAGAAATTCGAGGTGAAATCCCTTGTTAATGAGTTTTTCTTTGTGAAAGAGAAGTTTGATTTGCAATCCCTTGTTAATGATTTCTTCTCCATGAGGGAGAAGTTTGTAATGTTTCCTGGTAATTTATTATTTAAATTAATTTCAATTCTTTATATGACAAATAAATGCATTGCTTTTTATCCATATACAACACAAATAGGGACAATCATCTATTCGAATTTCATATTAAGTAATCTAATTTCACATGCTATCTAAATTCCCTAACTGCTAAGTCTGATCCGATTTTACTTTGCTCTAAGCAAAGGAGAGGTCTGAATACAACCCCAAGGTGCTTAGAGACTACTTGATAAATTCCCTCAAAGTTTACAGATCCAAGCCCTTATCCTATCTTGGGACTATGCCCACAAGGCGCTTAGGATCTTTGATCCCCAACCTATATTGAGAACTATCCTTTTGGGATTTAGACCGTCATTCCTTGTATTGCTTTGGCCTTCCTTCCTATCACTAAAGCAATAAAGAGATCTTAGCCATGCTTCCATATATATATATATATATATATATATATATATATATATATTCAATTACTGATTAGTTCAGACCTAAGCACTTACCTGTTTTAGGAATTTATATGTTTGGCAGTCTATGACAGCCCTTCTAACTCTAGCAGCTCTCTTCCCCACGTCAAAAGTATTCTCAATGACAATTTGTATCCTCTTAGAGGGGTGATGGGGTGCGCATCTAAGGACATGTCTCCTCTATTGTACCCTCTCATTTAGCATGCTAATCGCCTAGTCCTCTTACGAAATCAAAATAATTAATTGCTCCACACATAATAACCAAATTTAATGATTGTATAACAGATTTCATCTCTTGTATTAGCAATGATATTAACAGATGGGCGACACAAAATTTACATAATCCTAACTTCATTATATATGCAATTGCATTAGAGATTAATTTCCACATAATCTTCGAACTCTCTAGACAATTACAACCTTTGTGTATTTATGCCAACGTGGATGGTTCAGTTTATTAAACTATTGTTTCCTAATGCTTGATGGTC
Source organism: Cupressus sempervirens (assembly GCA_028749045.1). Lineage (NCBI taxonomy): Eukaryota > Viridiplantae > Streptophyta > Pinopsida > Cupressales > Cupressaceae > Cupressus > Cupressus sempervirens. Next base: position 471,684,576 of record CM053788.1, read on the forward strand.
ATCGTTCGGTCTGGTTTAATTATAATAGCTCAACATCATTACCGTTTGTTGTAACTCGTAAGTAATGATAACCATTTATTAATTCATTAATTTATTAATTAAGAACGATAATTGATTAATGATAGTTAATTTATTAAAAATAACAGTTGGCTTGTTTAATATATTTATTTATTAATTGATAAGTATTATTTATTCAATCATTTCCTTAATAATAATATATTCAATTATTTAGGCAAGAGCCTACAACACAATGGTAATTTGTGAGCCTCTCATGTGGGAGTCTTGAGTTCGACTTTGCCTAACACATAAAAATAATAATTAATTATAATAAATAACAATAATTAATCTAGGCTTCGGCCATTTACCGATCCAAATATATATATATATTCAATTATTTAATTATTAATTAATACATGTAAAAAAATAGTTATATATAAAATAGTCAAGGACTATCACAGTCCACCCCTCCTAAATTTGCTTGTCCTCAAGCAATTTATGGTTTCTCTCTTCCTCATTATACATAGCCTTATTTCTAGGATTTTCTTCATTTCCTTCCTGGGAAGCTACTTCTATGAGGTGGACTTGGCTTTTACATTTATGGTCAAGTTTACATTTGTCCTTGCATCTATAACATGAATTTTTCTTAGGGCACAAATGTCCTTTTTCTCATGGCTCTTGATATGAGAAACATAAACCCTTTTTCCTTAGCTCATAGTTGAGGTCTGTGTCTAGGTAATCCTTGCAATGGTTGTCCTTTTCATGAAGAATCTTTGTATGATCATCAAGACCTCCCTTATGAAGGTGTCTTACATGCTCATTAGGACCCTTGTCATTTAGGGACGAAGTCTCCACATTTAGGGTTGTTTCTATTGCGTCTTCTAAAGTGGTCGGTTTGAAAGTGGCCACTAACCCCCTTATTGATTCCTTTAACCCATCCACAAATAGATAGGATAGTTTTTCATCATATAGCCCGATAGTTTTTCATCATATAGCCCCGTGACTCCCGTTGAAATTCTTTGGAATCTCCGAATGTATTCATCTATTGTCTTTGTTTATATTTGTTGGGTTAATTTCTTGAAACCCTTCTGGGGATGTCTACAATCAAACCTATTAATCATTTTTTGTAAGAATTCCTCATAAGAGGTTATGTTGTCATATCCTTGGGTGTAGACCCCACGGTGCCACAAATCATACGTGGCATCTTCCAAGTGTACGACTACATATTGAATCACATCTTTTTTCTTCATGGGATTGAGGGTCAAGTATGTATTTCATTTAATTTTAGCAACCATCCTTGGTCGGTGATTTTGTCAGATCCATCAAAAGTCCAAATGGTAACCTTATTTACTTTGTGTTTTAAGTCCTTATTAGACTATTTTCTTTCCCTTCAAGGCGCTTTTAATTTCTTTGATTCATAATAATCCTCAAAAGATATATTCCTCTTTATTTCAGGATTTATGTTCTTCCTCCATTGTTGTATCACTTCTGAGTAGGAAGGATAGTTTCTTAACTTGGGGTGTGTTTGTTTGGCTATTATTTTCTAAATGATTTGTATTAATGTCCCTTCCCCTAGGGTATGATCTAAGATTGTAATTGAAGTATTCATATTTTTCAAGGCATCCATGAGGAATTGGGCTCTTCCATTTTGTTCCATTAATGTCTTGATTGTTGTTTCCATGAATGATCTCATTTCTTCACAAGTTAGTTCATCCATCTTGTTTAATATTGGGTTAGACTTTGTTACTGGTTTCCTCCTTTCTCTTTTTAATTCCCTTTGAGCCCTTTGGCTAGTTTGCATTAACTACTTTCCACAAGATGGCAAGAAAGATGCTTTGATACCAATTGTTGTCTCCCCTGCTAATTTATTATTTAAATTAATTTCAATCTTTAAATGACAAGTAAATGCATTGCTTTTTATCCATATATAATACAAATAGGGACAATCATTTATTCAAATTTAATGGTAAGTAATCTAAATCCATATGCTATCTAAATTTCCTAACTACCAAGTCCAATCCGATATTACTTTATTATAAGGAAAGGGAAGGTCCAAATACAATCCAAGGCGCTTAGAGACCACTTTATACTCGATAGATTCCCTCAAAGTTTACAGATCCAAGCCCTTATCCTATCTTAAGACTATGTTCACATGGCACTTAGGGTCGTTGATCCCCACTCTATCTTGCGAAGTATCCTTTTGGAAATTAGACTGTCATTCCTTCCTTGTCATTAAGCAATAACGAGATCTTAGCCACACTTCCATTATTATTATTATATAATCGGCATCCAATATATCCGATTCAATTACTAATTAGTTCCGACTAAAGCACTTACATGTTATTATATATTTAGCAGTTTGTGACAGCCCTTGTCACTCTAGCGGCACTGCTGGCTATTTAAAATTCTATATATATAGATAGATAGATAGATATTCAGCATCCAATATATCCAATTCAATTACTAATTACTTCAGACTAAAGCACTTACATGTTATAGGAATTTATATATTTAGCAATTTGTGACATCCCTTGCCACTCTAGCAGCACTGCTGGCTATTTAAAATTCTCAAAGAGTTTACTGTTAATTCCTTTCTAATTCATAAAAGTATCAATCAATATTTAAATACTTTGTATTTCTCAACTTCTTATTCTCTTCACCCCTTTGGAAGGATTCTCAGTGGCAATTTGCATCCTCTTGGCAAGTTGATGGGGTGCACGTCTAAGGATGTGTTTCCTTTGTCGCACCCTCTCATTTAGCCTATTAATCGCTTAGTCCTCTTACTAAATCAATATCACTAATCACTCCACACAAAATAACCAAATTCAATTATAGTATCAAAGATCTAATCGTTGTATTAGCAATGATATTAGCAGATGGGCAACAAAAAATTCATGTACTCCTTATTTCATTAGAATGTGATTGCATTAGAGATTGGTTTCCACGTAATCTTCAAAATCTTTAGGCAATTGTAACTTCCACATATTTATGCCAACGTGGATGTTGCAATGTATTAAACTCAAAGAACCAAAACTCAAAATCGGCAAGGCCTACTTGAATCGTGAATCGCCTATGAATCACCTATGAATCGGTTACGAATCAGCAAAGTGAAAAAACCCTTGAAATTTAAAGATTTTAATGATTTAAAACTTATTTCATGCACCCTTTATTGAATATAACTTAAACACAATATAATGCCATTAAATAGAAGCTAACATGCATAAACAGGAAACATAAATGATAAATCCATCACATATGTAAAATGTAAATTTTAGCTTAAATAAATAGAAACTGATAATATCATATATCATATATCTAATCTAATGAAAGGTTTTACGTGTTGCATATGATTGAAAGAGGTTAAGGAGGATCTAATCAATCTTCTAAGAATGTTGGAGTTAATGGACGTTCAGTCAAGGAAGCTATTCTCAAAGTTATTTGTAACTATATATCTGATGTGTTTCCAAAACACCAATATCTGCTGATCGAACAATAAAAAATTTAAATAATCGAGATGCAACCAAAAAATAAAAACTGACCCAAAAAAAAAATTTTTTTTTTTGCCAAGTCATGAGGCACATAACTCAGGGGTTTAGGAAAAAATACCTAAATTTGCCTAAACCGGCGGTTTAGGAGATTTATGCCTAAAAAATCGTCAAGCCAATTCAACGAGTTTAATCTTCAAAATCTTTAGGCAATTGTAACTACCACATATTTATGCCAATGTGGATGTTGCGGTGTATTAAACTCAAAGAACCTCAAAATCGGATCGGAATTTGCAACGCCTACTCGAATTGTGAATCGCCTATGATTCGGCAAAGTGAAAAAACCCTTGAAATTTAAAGATTTTAACAATTCAAAGCTTATTTCATGCACCCTTTATTGAATATAACTTAAACACACTATAACACCATCAAATAGAAGCTAACATACATAAACAAGAAACATAAATGATAAATCCATCATATACATAAAATGTCAATTTTAGCTTAAGTAAATTGAAATTGATAATATCATATATCATATATCTGATCTAATGCAAGGTTTTAAGTGTTGCATATGATTGAACGAGGTTAAGGAGGATCTAATCAATCTTCTAAGAATGTTGGAGTTCATGGTATGTTCGGTCAAGGAAGGTATTTTCCAAGTTATTTGTAACTATATATCTGATGTGTTTCCAAAACACCAATATCTGTTGATCGAACAATAAAAAATTTAAATAATCATAACTCATAATTGAGAAACAACCAAGAAAAAAGAAACTGGCAAAAAAAAAATTGATCTTTTTTTTTTTTTTTTTTTGTCGAGTCATGAGGCACATAACTCGGTGATTTAGGCAAAAATCACCCAAATTTGCCTAGACCGGCGATTTAGGCAATTTATGCCTCAAAAATTGCCAAGGCGATTCATCAAATTAGGAAAAATCCGGAGGGTCGAGTCGAATCACCGAATCAAACGAATCGCGGCAGTTCTCGTTGCTTTGATTAAACAATTGTTTCCCAAAGCCTGACAATCATCGTTTTGTATGGTTCTAGTTATAATGGTTCAATGTCATTACCATTTGTTGTAGATAATGATAACCATTCATTAATTAAGATATTATCTAAGAATAATATTTTATTTATTAAAAAAAGATTACATGCTTGTTTAATATATATTTATTTATTGATAATTATAATTCATTCAATCATTTACTTAATAAGAATAAATTCAATTTATGGGTGTTTTCTTCCCCATTCTTTTTCCCCTGATGCCTACACTTTGAATGCGGTAAAATGTAAAGTTATGAAAATTAATAAAAGAGCAAGCAAAAGCCCATTACCCAGCAAAAAATTAATATTAATAATAATATATTTAATTAAATATTAATTGATTCATATACAATTAATATGTATTTATTTAATATTTCTGGGGCTATCACAAAGTTAAAGGTGCAATCCCTTATTAATGCATTCTTCCCTGCAAGAGAAGTTTGAGGTGAAAGCCCTTGTTCCACCCTCTGGGAATAGCCGTGGTGGATCACCCTCTAGGAGTGGCCATAGTGGAAGTCAGTGTGGAACTCCATGACTAGGCTCTTGTGTTCCTTAACCCTCTAGGAGTAGCCATGGTGAATGTCATGCTAAGATGACCATATCATGTTGAAAAAATCAGTGATAAAGTTTTGTTTTTGGCACACGTGGATGTAGCCATTGTGTTTTGTCATGGATGACATGAAATCTGCAAATGATATCTCTTTTGCTAAGAGGGAGTGTTGAAGTTTGTGGCTGCTAGAGATATCCTGATTCCTAATTACCTGCATGGTGCTCTTTCATATATAGGTATGAAGAGACACACATTTGGAAAATGAAGAGACATTCGGTTATGATATGAAGAGTCTCTCAATTCAAGATATATAGCATTGCTTTGTGTGATGGTTGAGTATTCAGTTGAGAGTCTTGTACTCAGACCTCGATTATTTAATTTAAGAGATATTTTTTTGGGTGTGGCTGGGTTTTTCCCCTCAAGTTGGAGGGTTTCCCAGAATAAGTTGTTGTCTTTTGGTGTATTAGTGTTCCGTATTTTGTTTATTGTTGTTTATTTCCTGGCAAAACATTAACATGGAAGATAGTCCTCCCATGCCCAAAATATGTCCCTGTATAAAGTTTAAACTTCAAAATCAATAGTAAAATGAACATTCAGAAGGATTTCACAATAAAGAACAAGATGATTTCATTGCTTCTCATAGTGTCTAATATGGTTCAAATAAAGTATTTGTGATCTTTTAGACGAGATTTAATTTCAATGCATTGCATGGGTTTGATTAGGCAATTTTTTGCAGGTTCGCCGACCAGATTAGATTGACAACAATATATACAGGTTGACAGCAAACAAGAAGAAGAAATTTCATCCAGCATGATCAACATTAGGGATTGTTCTTGGATATGGTAGATATGATATGGTAATCAATTCTGGTATTTACTATTTTGGCATCTATTGGTTTTCTGCATTCTTCCAAAGTAATTTTGAATAAACTAATGGCAGCAGACATAAGAAAAAACCCTAATAATATAATACAGAAAATATACAAAACTCAAACAAACTTACCTACAGCACTTTTCTCTGGAAGGGGTGGGATAAAAATCCCCTTATTCTTTTCAGCAAGTCGCTCGTGCAACCAAACAAAATCACTGTATCTTCTAATTACATGAAATTCTGGGGCTTGATACTCAGGCATGTTTGTCTGCTTATAAAACACAAGCCCCGAGAAATCAACAGAGTTAGCAATCATTTATACAACAGTCCTGTAATCAATTGTTACAATATTAATAATAATATAAAATATACTTCTGAAACATGGCACTGACCCTCCTAATCCTAAATGCTGAACAATGACAATTCAATAACTAAATCTTAGAAGTAGTTGTAAAATAGTAAAGTTTAGAAACGTTTTGTACAATAGTAAAGTTTAGAAACATTTTGTGATGTTACAAAATAAACAGGGACTTAGCATAAAACTTCTGGAAAAAACAGTACTGAAAACCTTGTTTTTCTTGAACGGGACATTTTGAAAAACAATTCAACCAATTCAAATTACAAAATCTTATTAAACTAGCATACATTTGAATGCAATAGTTGTTTCTTGACTCTCAACTTTTTCTTTCTTGAATGCAATAGTTGTTTGTTAAACCTAAAGACACATGAATTTCACAAATCATGTTTGAAAGAAACCCAAAGAACAAAAGCAGGTAGATTCAACATGTTGTTGAAAATCAAAATGTTTCCAACAAACCATGACAAAGTCTTCAATTTAACACTAAACCAAAGGCAAAGAACCTTTGGAAGCTTAAATGATGTCCAGAGATCAAGGTTAGGAGAATTCTCTTGCACTCCATCACATAACTCCTAGGAAATGGTATCAATTCAATGTGAATCAACAACCATATTAATTGAGCATCAATGATAGGTGCATTAGATGGAATAACTCCTCTATAATCCAGTACTCACCACCATAAATGGGGTCTTAGTTCATTTGCTTTTCTTTTTCTCTAACTAGTTAGATGTGGTAGAAGTGAATCACCTAAGCTTGGTTAAGTGAATCGCCTAAGCTTCGCTGACTTTCTATAAATTAATTCTTATTGCTTGAATTAATTGCTGTGCGATAAGAAACTCTAAAGTCAAATGACAAATGTTCACATGGTGTAACAGTATGTTTGTTGGCTATTGGGTGATAGGTACTGAGTATGAGTCCTGTAGTGGACATTGATGCGTTGGTTGAGTTTGTCCTCAGTGAATTCAGTGCTTCAATGTACAGGGATGAGGCCCCATGTTTGTGGCCTCACCACCTGGGTCCAATAATCCAAATTTACCTGTGAAAACTGAAAAAGCTACTTGGTCAGTCTCCTATAAGTTTATAGCAGATATTCATACTAGTAAAACCTACTTGAGATCTATTAAAAGTCAAAAAACATGTAAAACAAGCACGGTTTGTTACCTTTCGAGTATTTCTGGGTCTCTCAGGCATAGTAGGCTAAGTTGTGTCAAGTTACACTTCATTTTCTAATCCAGCCCACCCATTGTTTAAAAGATTTAAGAAAAACTAGGGATGCATACCCAGGGCCTAGACACCCATCCCATATGTCCAAGACAATCTGAAGATGGGAGTATTGACGAAAATCTGTACAAGAAATTAGGATCAAGAAGAATCCATACAGCAGAAAACAAGACATGCAGACAGGTTCATCACAAACTGAACCTATCTAGGTAATCATAAGAAAATAAGCCGACTCAAGTAGTCCATATACTTGGAACTCCATTTATTTCAAAGACTAATACCCTTTGGCATCTTTGTTCAGCCCTTTTGTCAATTCTGTAAAATGCACACCCTTGGAGCGATATGCAATTCTTCTTGGTTGAATGTATTTTGGTGTTGTAGCAATTAAGTGCGGTGTAGGAGAATGCATAGAAGCAAGTCGCAGAGTGGGGAAATCCAGAAGATTAACATAAATAAAATACTTCAAGAACAACACACATAATCAGCTTAATCAAATCTCTTAAGATAAAATTTGTGTTGCTGAATTGGCTATGGATATCTATATTTTTTTTACAGATCATCATACTAAATGAAAAATATTTGGACGGCATCCTTGGATTTTTCTATAAAAACATGTTGCCAATGTTTACGCTTATTCACCAAATATTTTTCCTGTGCATTGAATAACAGTGTATTTTAAACATTAGGCAAGAGCCTACAACACAACGGTAAATTGTGAGCCTCTTATCGAAGAGATCTTGGGTTCGAATCTACCCGTGCTTAATAAAAGAATAATTAATAATAATATATAATAAATAATCTGACTTTGGCCTCTTACCAATCAAAATTAAAAAAAAGTGTATTTTAAACAATTATCATGTTTTAGTATGAAACAAATGCTAACTTAACACAATAACAGATAACTATCTTTTAGAGAAACATCCAAACGACCACAGAACTAAATTATAATCACACAATAATATAGGACTGGAAGATTCCAGTAATTTAGTCCTAAAAGATAAAGAGATCAAGTTTATGAACAGACCTTGGCAATAACACGATATGAAACATAAGCCTGGACTCCATTGCCCATCTTGACAGGATCAGTTACTGTAACTGACAAATAGTACTGCCCTGTGGGGGCGGCTGAAGATCCCACAGAGCTCCGTTGCTGCATTATATTGACAATCCAGCGTCAATATAGATACAATTGAATTTGAACCAATACCAATACAAATTTAATCCAGATTCTTCTTATTCAAGCCCAGATTACAGAGAATCAAACAATTTTTAACACGGAGCTTCAAATCAGAAAATTCCAGCTCATTTTTAACCCGTCTATTTATTTGCTTGTAAATCAACAGACATCAAATATCCAACTTTAAAACTTTAACAACCATAAGCTGGAAAGGATCCATGAAGCATAACACCAAAAGCACCAGCAGCAGGACAGAGAGGGGCGCTGACTCATCAACCCAAACACACGCCCAAATCCTACTTTCAGATTAGATAAATTTTAAGGGCCGGTAGGCCTCATGATTGACCTCTTGATTGAAATCCATCAATAAACAACCGAATTAGAGACTGATTTGAATTAAAAAGCCCCTCTCGCGCAATTAAACCAATACTCTAAACTCCTCAAAGAACAGACATGAACGAAATCCCGTATTCAACGAGTTGTCCGTGTCTAGTTTAGGTCGTAAAATATGTTTTTGCATAGCTACCATTGACAACTCAAGCGCTTAGATTACTACTTATACAAAATACTCTAATTCGGAATTCTAACCCCCCAAAAATGCCCTAATCAACCAATTGAAAGAAATCCATCACCCACAAAATTAAACCCAACACCCAATTCCCAACGATAGCAACTTACACAGCAAATCCCCAAAAAAAAGACAAAAAGTTGAAATAAGTTAAACAGTGCGCTATGGTGCGATTAATAACTATTAGCTGGAAAGTTACAGAGTAGCTTCAAACGATACATGAATTTATATAAAACCAATTGAATTTGATTGTCAATTGCTGGAACTCACCTTGGAGATCATGGTTTTTGAGCAGGTTTATTCTCTCGCAGAGTTAAAAGGGTTGCAAATGTCCCAGATACCAACACAGATCCACAAACGTATTCCCAAAAACGTGTTAGAAAATACAGAATATAAGATCAGTTATGACATGATTAGTGATAGACAGAATTGTATTTTTATTTCCTAATAGCCTGTGAGAGAATGGGTTAAATAATCAGACTTTTCTTAAGGCAGATAATTTTTTCAATTCAATGAAACAACTGCAGCTGGATGCCCTTTCCGTTTTATGCAGCGCAGGTTTATGGCGTGGGTGGCCATTTTATTGCATTTGTCTTGACTTCCGGTGGCTAGCGAACTAAAGCGGACTTCTCTTTAATTGTACACGAGCACTTCACTTAAAGGAGGTGCAAGAGGCATGTCCATAGGTTTTTATTTAGGAGTAAAGATATATGCTTGATATATAATGAAAAGGAAGTATATAAAATTGATATTATATAAATATTGTAAGTATGGAAGTGAGTCGTATATATACAAATGTGGAAATCTATTATTAATGTAATGTTCTATTTAATTTATGTCATCATAAGTGATAAGTGAATTGTTGGTTTGAAATGTACGAAAAAATAATAAAATTAGTGTAGCAAGGTAGCGACAATCTATAGAAAAAGAAAAAATGAATTAATTGATAAGAAAAGAAGATATGATTAAATGGCAGAAATTTTTGAATTGTTAAAATTATATAGTCATTGAATAGGTAACTTCACATACTTAGTTTTTTTGCGATAACAAATAAAAAAATTGTGCATCTCCTTGGTACTCAACGATTGTCAACCTGTAGAATAGAGTAATCGATTACTTATGAAACCAAAAAAGATTGTAAAAAAATGAACAAAGGAAGAAATTTATAATGTTGTATTTTAGAATTTTGTGTACAAGTAGCGTCACAAACCTAGGTTGTATGTGAGATCAAGTATACGTGAGCTTCTTCTTTCTTTCTAATAATCTTGTATAGATTATTTTGAATTTTTCAAAAGTGATTGAAAGAGAAGGTAGGCTCTATACGAAGTCCTTAGAGGGATTTGACTCTAGAGATAGTTGTGAAGGTGAGGCCTTGTCTTTTAATTTTACCTATATCAATTGTGGCTCTATCCAAGGTTTGATCTTGTGATTTGATTATAGTGATATCCCATGTTGTGGCTAGTGGTATTTGTGTATGATTGCCTCGAGCTATAGGTTGTATTGGAATAGTTTTTGGGTTCCTTAGATCCGAAGGTGAACCAATGTAACTATTGAATTCCACCATAACATATGAAGGCAGCAAAAGAGGTTTAGATCTAATTGCATACATAATATCTTTGACCTCTCCAAGAGATTCATTGACAAGCCCAGCTTTGATCCAAAAGTTTATTGTAAGAATTACATGTTAAAGCTTACATAATAAGACCTCTTTGGAAAGTTGGTCATCGTCTGCTAATTCCACAAGCTTATGTTGTATATTTAGCACAACATAGAGTGCAATAGGTGCATTTAGTTGTTTTATCATTTTTTTGTTGTGAAGTGCTACATGCTCATTCATAGCCAATAAAAGTGTTGCTTGGTCAAACTTAGTCGGTTCAATTGATGATAGGTGTTTCTATGTGTGAATAATTAACAACTCCCAATCATGTAGCATTGGTTCTACATTGTGCATGTTTTTAATGCTTGATAAAATTATTTTTGAATTGGATCATCACCTTCTTGTCTAAATATTATTTGCAATGTTGCAATTGTATTAAAAGTGTGCCATAGTTTTTTTTTGCATTTTTGGGTGATGTATATATAGGTTTATCAATAATAGGTGGAAGTTGGGTTAGGTCTCTTACTAAAACTATAGACATGTCACCAAAGGAATGGTGTTGTTTTAGAGGTATAGCTTCACGTAGTTTGGTATCAATTGTTAGTAGTAGTTTGAGTCCTATAAATCTCATTTCATCTATCAAAATGTATTGTATATTTTTCATGTCTTCTTGGAATTTTGTTAATGTTTGTCCATGTACTAATTTCATTTAGACATGTCACCAAAGGAAAGGTGTTGTTTTGGAGGTATAGCTTCACATAGTATGGTATCATTTTTTAATAGTAGTTTGAGCCCTATGAATCTCATTTCATCTATCAAAATGTATTGCATATTTTTCATGTCTTCTTGGAATTTTTTAATGCTTGTCCTTGTAGTGGTTTCATTTCTCAATTGGAATTTTGAGGGATGCATGTATGGTTGATGTATAAATATTGAATGTAGTGATGCTTGTTAGAGAAATAACAAGGAATGGGTCTATCCTTCCCATCCTAGAGTTTTGTGGTATATTTCCTATGTAACTAATAAGATGGGATTTTCAATTCCATGATTCCTTATACAACCATGCATAAAGGTTGTGTTGAGAAATCAACTACAAAGTGGTTTGTAATGAAAGAAAGTGTGATTTCTTGTTGAGGTGATAAACTATAATTGCAGGTTTATGAGAATGTGGAAATGTGAACAGTTGATCTAGTCATCTTGTTTCAGTGTAAAAATTGAATAGCAATGTCATGCGAATCCAAAGGAACATTTTGATCTACCCACCTTATGATTTTTGTCAAAGTCACATATTCCTAAAATTTTAAGATCATTTAATTTGGAACTATTAGCAAGACCCATTTGGGCAAAAATTCCCACTTATTCATTTGTCTAGCAGCATGTTTATCCATCTCCCCATCAAAATTATCCTCCTCTTCCATGACATCTTCAAGTCGATCGATTCAATCAACATGTCATACAATATAATTATATCTTTAGTTGGTTCCAATTTCTAATTATGTCATATGTGTTCAAGCCTATATATATTTGTCTCACACGAAAAAAATTCTATAGGATCGTCTTGCTCCAACAAAATGTTTCAATTTTTACAAACTCTTCTTTTGGAATTGGATAAAACTTTGGAAAGACTTGTACAATTTCTCTTTCTTTTCTAAATTGTCATTTGCATCCTTTGCAAAGCATGGTGTACGTGTATGATCTTGTTGATTCAATTAGAATAAGTAGTTCCAATTGATGTGGAGGTTGCATGTAGGATTGTGTGAGCTAGGTTGTATCTTAGTACCATCAATTATTTGTTTTAGGCAACGCAACACTTTTCTACCCATGTTTAGCAATATAAATTGGTAATTGCAATTTAGAAGAGGCAATTTTGTAGTGTATGACATGTTTCTTGTGCACTAATGTATTTTTTTGCAAGAATATCGAACATAAACTTTTGGTATGCTTTGATGACATGGTCTTCTAGCTTTGAATCTAAACAAATTATTGTCAACATTTGAACACAATTCTCATTTTTTCTAACTTTGGCTACATACTTGGCAATGCATTTGAGAACAAGATTGTGAAATGTTATTGGTTGGGAATCTATATTTGATCTCCATATTAAGAGAATATGTTGATAATGGATACTCAACCTCTCATCATTTCTAGTTGATCTGAGGGATTTATGTACTAATTCATCACATTAAGATATTGATTTTTCACATTCTTTCCAGGATCTTTATATCTATATTGTACATGCTTACCTTTCTTGTGTAGGCACATGCTCTCAATACATATGGTATGTTCGTGTGCACAATTAACGAACTCTTCATAATCAATAGAAGGATCTATACAAAATATTTCATTATTTTTAGAAGGCATGGATCATCTATTGGATCTCTATGTACCATGTTGTCTATTTCAAAATTTGATCGAGGGTTCAAAGTAGTGACATATTTATTGAAGAATGATTTATCTTTTTTACTGCAATAGGGTCTTCACAGTCGAGTGCATCCATATCTAGGGTATTTTTATCCAAATGACTCCATGTGCGTGTGTGAGAATTTTTCCTTGTCATTCAAAATGATACCAATATTTAATTGCACCCATGAGCTTCTCAATGACATGTTCACACATTTTGAATTGTTGATGTAGATATGGTTTTATTGTATGAGGGTTATTCATCAGATTATATATTCATTATTTGTTGGAAAATAATGAAGATGTGATATTGAGGAAAGAATGTTATGTAGATCAAGTCACTTTGTGTTAATCACATTGAATATGAAGAATAAGGTTGGAGAGCCTGTTTGGGTAATCAAATTTGTTAACTGGGTGTGATTCTTATTCCAAAATGAACTTGTCTGTTGTAACTGTAGACACCTAAATCTGATAACATCAATAGGTAATCATATTTAGTCATCTCCTAGGACATTATTGATTAAATATTTACTATTTAATTAATTAATTGTCATCCCCTAGTTAATTAATTAATTTAATTAACTATAGTCCAATTGATAAAATCAAATGATCACCCAAAATCAATTTATCAATTAAATCCCTCTTCCGCTATTAAATTGAATAAATCATCAAATCTATTCAATTTAATTCCATACTCCCCATTTTATTAAATAAATCATTTAATAAAATATCTAAAATCCTAAGAGCCTCCCTAAACCCTATCATAATCCCTAATCCAACCCATTCACACATACTAACCTCACTTAGCCATCTAACTAACCCATCCCATCAAATCTAAGCCACTTACTCCCTAACCCCCCCTCTAAGTTAATCCTAATCTCCCTCCTAAACATGTGATAACTTTAAGTAAGGGTTAAGACTTGCTAACCCAAGCCAAAGTCAACAATCTCATCCTCACCCTCACCCTCCAACATTTATGACTCTTACACCTCTCCTATCCTCACTCATGACTCTTACATACTCAATCACCCTCATCAAGCCTTTGACCAACCCTTATCCTATCCTCTCACACTCATCCTCTTGTGACAAGTGTCACCTCCCCATTGGTGCTAAACTAGCACAATCCTTGTGCTCCCTTTTGAGTGCATCCTGACCCTCCCTCACCATCTCATCATCTTGACATCTTGGCCCTCCATTTCTCCAACCCTTGGCCTATAAATTGAACTTCCTCCCTTCACAAAATCATCCACCTTTTATGCAAAGTTATAATGCTATTTTGAGAGATTAAAAACTACCAAAATACCATCATAATGTTGAAATCCTTCCATACCTCCATTGTTGAAACCCTCATCCACACTCATATTTGATTATCACCCATCTACTTGGAGCTTGAGCACAACATGAGCATACATCCCCTCTCATCAGGGACATAGCTTCATCATCATGAGAAGCACTTGAGGAGTTTACCATCTTTGGTCTACTTTCCTCAAGTTTGTCTTCTTTGGTCCTATCTTAAGTGTTAGTTTTGTTTAGTATGGTTAATGTTTTCCTTAATAGCTAGTATTCAATTTACACTACTAAACTAGGTGATACATTTTGGCACGCCCGGTGGGACCCCGCATTTAGGTCAATCTAATCAGTTTTTAGTTTTTTTTTTAATGAACTAACCAAAGTAACGTTGTTTGCTTGTGGGTTTTTGTAGGCGATTTGCTAACATTGCTATAGGTACACAAGTTAATCTTTGGGAAATGCGCTCTTGGCCATCTAAACATTTTTCAATTTTAAATACTTCGGAATAACTTATTTTCACGATCCTACAACCCCAAGAACGTGATCCCACAATCGTGGGAACGTGAACCCGCGACTGCGAGTTTGATGTTCATCCCACAAGCAACAGAAACACCAGCAAAAAACTCGTTGCATTCCTGTCGGTCTTTCATTCTGCAGGAACGCATTAAACTCCTGCGAGATTGCTACTATTTCCCTGCGAGAACGCATTTGTTGCCCGTCAAACCTGCTCATCCTTGCCAACTGTTGACCTTTCAAACCCGCCGAAACAATTTCCTACAGGAACGCGCTAAATTATACTTGCGGGATTGCTTGTTTGTGGGATCGCTCTGCATTTTTAAACCTGTGATTGCAATTTTTACTGTCACTAGTTTTCTGTCCCGTGTTCCCGCCGATTGTTTCCACATTCCCACAATTGCGAGATCACTGCATTAACCCGCAGGATCGCTTTGCCTTTTGGTCCAAAACTCAGCTTCACCTTTTTCGCGTTCTTGCTGACAGTTTTCGCATTCTTGCGCCCGCGAGAACGCGTTCTTAACCCGCGGGGTCGTTGTGAGATTTGTTTTTCTCAAAGTTCTAACAGTTTTTCATTTGCAGGTTTTATGTTGACGTGTTTTGTGTAGATTTTATCATCATCAATCATCTGTTGAATGGCTTAAAATTAAACAAATCTTGCTTTTTCATGGAATGAATGATTAGTAATTAACCATTGGGATGAACACTTCATTTTAAGGCGTTAAAGAACATTATGTGCAAACACTTCAAATTTGGGGCTTAAAATAAACTTCATCAAATCTTGAATGCCTTAAAGATTTAAAACACTCTTATTCGCTCCTCTTTGAAGCTTTGGCGCACGATTTCCCCTTTGTTGACTCGATTTAATTTTGTTGGTGACATTGTGAAGTTGGAATGAATCTTATATGCTAAACACGTGTGTTTTCAAAAGTTGTAGAGTAGAGCATCAAAGTGTCCAAATAGCAATGAACCCCATGTCTTGCGTGTTTTGAGATTGTGCATTTTCACGCATCTTAGACTTCTCTCTTTTCATGCAAAGTAAGACCATTAAAGTACATGATGCATGTACCGAAAGTTGTTAGCAAGATCATCCGCAACAACCTAGGAGTGCTTCTAGCGAGTTCATCCACCTGTGGGAAGCATGTCCCCTTTGGTGAGAAGCTCAAACTAGTAAATAGTCTGGCCGATATATAAATGAGGGGAAGGGTAAACCTTCTCGCTCCATCTCTTTAGTTCAGGCGGCATGTTTCTGGGGGTAGTCTGAGGTGGGAAAACTTTCCCACGATTTTAGCATGTATGGAATAGACCCTTAAGTGGATCACAGCCAGTAACAACCGTTGCAGAGACTCCATAGACCCATTTACAACCATCTTAGTCTAAAGTATCTCATTTTCTTTCATGGTATGTTATTCACAGTGCAAGGGAAACAACATCCCTCAAGATTACTCACCATTGTGCTCCCCTGGTAGAGGCATAGGGCCACTTGGGTTTCATCTCCAAGGGTCGTTGTTCCCGCAGAAGGGGAACTTCTATTTGTCATGCCTTGAAGGTTCTCTAATGTGTATCCTTTGTCGATCGACTCTTATATCGACTCACCTCTATGATTAGAGGGAAATATTGCACTAGAACCAAGTGACATCAAGCTGTGGGCCGTTGAATAACATATGACAATCAAATTCTGACTTTTAGGGATAAAGTGTGTGTTTAAACTGTCCTAAATTGTGCTCAAGACCTATGAAAACATTTGTTGAACATACACAATTCAGTGGTTACTATCAAAAAAAATCCTTTTGCTAAAGAGATCAATTGTTTGTATTTCTCAAAGTTGTTTTGTCCTTTGAGAAATTGTTTGTTCATTTATCCTTGTATTAGAAGAAAGAAAGTTTCACCTTCCTCATTTCAAAACAATGGTTGTTAGCAAGTCCATTCGCAACAACTACTTGTCTCGCTGGTCCAATTTGTCCATTTGTTTCAAAGCAATCTACTTATTCCCTCAAAAATCACTAAGAAGACCTTAAGTTATAAATCTTTTGTTGGCCCAAAGTCTTGCTCTTTTTCAAAAATACTTTGCCATTTACCCTACTTGACTGAAAATATCACAAATTTTACCTTTGAGAGACCTCACCTTCATATGTAAGAAACGGTTGTTAGCAAGCCCACTCACAACACCATACTTTTAAGTTTACCTTTTGCCTACACTTATTACCTAGAAAATACCCCACAAAAGTCTAGTTACCAACGAACCCCTTTTGCTCTAAAAAGATCTAACAGTTGCTCTTTTCAATATACCTTTTGCTACCAATCTACTTGATCGAAAATGACACATTTTTCCTTGCCTAGAAGATAGTTAGCCAAATTCATCTTGAAAAAAATCCAAAACTGGCTATTTCTCAATTGATTTATGTTCCAACCCAAGGTCTAGAAGGTATACTTAGCGTAGTCACTACCTCCAAATGTATCACTTAATTTAGTGTTGTAATATGAATACTATCTATTAAGGAAAGCATTAACCATACTAAACAAAACTAACACTTAAGATAGGACCAAAGAAGACAAACTTGAGTAAAGTAGACCAAGAATGGTAAACTCCTCAAATGCTTCTCATGATGGCGAAGCTATGTCCCTGATGGGAGGGGATGTATGCTCACTTTGTGCTCAAGCTTCCAATGGATGGGGGTTTTTACCAAGTGTGTGCATGGGTGAGGGTTTCAAACAAGGGAGTCATGGAGGTATTTTAGCATTATAATGGTATTTTGGTAGTTTCTAAGCTCTCAAAATAGCATTATAACTTTGCATGAAAGGTGAATTATTTTGTGAAGGGAGGAGGTTCAATTTATAGGCCAAGGGTTGGAGAAATGGAGGGCCAAGATGTCAAGATGATGAAATGATGAGGGATGGTCAGGATGCACTCAAAAGGGAGCACATGGATTTTGCTTGTTTAGCACCAATCGGGAGGTGACACTTGTCACAAGGAGGATGAGTGTGAGAGGATAGGATAAGGGTTGGTCAAAGGCTTGATGAGGGTGGTTGAGTATGTAAGAGACACGAGTGAGGATGGGAGAGGTGTAAGAGTCATAAATGTTGGAGGGTGAGGGTAAGGATGAGATTGTTGACTTTGGCTTGGGTTAGCAAGTCTTAACCCATGCTTAAAGTTGTCACATGTTTAGGAGGGAGATTAGGATTAACTTAGAAGGGGGGTTAGGGAGTAAGTGATTTAGCTTTGATGGGATGGGTTAGTTAGGAGGCTAAGTGAGGCTAGTATGGGTGAATGGGTTGGATTAGGGGTTAGGATAGGGTTTTAGGATTTTAGATATTTTATTAAATGATTTATTCAATAAAATGGGAGTGTGGAATTAAATTGAATAGATTTGGTGATTTATTCAATTTAATAGGGGAAGAGGGATTTAATTGATAAATTGATTTTGGGTGATCATTTGATTTTATCAATTGGACTATAGTTAATTAGATAAATTAATTAACTAGGGATGAAAATTAATTAATTAAATAGTAAATATTTAATCAATAATGTCCTAGGAGATGACTAAATATGATTACTTATTGATGTAATCAGATTTAGGTGTCTACATTTTTCCCCTCTTTGACATAGTGTTGAAGCAACACTATTTCAAAGAAGTTCAAACATACACGACGTGAAAAAGACTTTTTAAAGCAACATAGTGTGGAATTAAATTGAATAGATTTGGTGATTTATTCAATTTAATAGAGGAATAGGGATTTAATTGATAAATTAATTTCGGGTGATCTTTTAATTTTATCAATTGGACTATAGTTAATTAAATTAACTAATTAACTAGGGGATGACAATAGATTAATTAAATATTAAATACTTAATTAATGATGCCTTAGGAGATGACAAAATAGGATTACTTAAGTGATGTAATCAGATTTAGGTGTCTACACCAAAAACCCCACAGTTGTGATTTAAATCCTTGGAAATATCTCATGTCAAGCCATCCCAAGGCTAAGTTTAAGAAGGCTAAGCTTCCTCAAATACCAGCTTATAAGGAAATCGAAGTAGAGCATAAGAAACATACCCCTAACCCTAGGATTGCCAAATTGGATCAAATTGAGAAAGACGGAGCTGGGGTAGCATTGCAAACTGAATGGGACTACAAAATCCAAAACCTAACCCTTCGACATGGTGTTAAAATGAGCCTTATCAACAACCCTACTGTTACTCATTCTGATTAGGTCCTTCCTTTTTTTCTCACACACTTACGCACTTATAGGTTTAGTCTCTCATCTAGGAATTGCATTATCCCATTCAAACATTTGAAGTTAGACTATCTCCTCTTATCTTAGGTTGTTGAAGCAAAATCCTCCACATGCATTGATAAAAATCTTAGCATCTCCCCATTAGATTCTCACTCACTTAGAAACCTTTTTTCATCAAATCTCTCATCATCCTAAGCATCCTTGAAACACACCATTTTCTAGAAACAAAGTTGTCATTAGTACCCAACATCACCTTGAGCTGAAGGTTAGGGTCACACTTTTCGCATCACCATCACATTTCCATATTCATATTTTAGGAAAACACAAGTCTCTTGCACTTAGCACCATATCATTTAGACTTCCTTTTTATCATCCCTCGTTGCATTTACATCTTTAGGAAAAGCATCCTTTCATGCCACCCACCACACGTTTTGGTAGGAACACACGAAAAAAAGATATGGATCCTAGTCATAGTGGTAACACATCTCGAGCTCAGTCATACTCTATAGTATCCATGACACCATCAGACTCACCATCGCAAATCCCAGAAGAACTAGGATCATCCATAGATATTGAGGCTTTCATGAACCAACTTGGTCACACTACCATCGTAAATGCCATCATAGATCGCAACAAGGAAACCATCATGGAAAATTTCTTACGAGATAATGTTGGTGTCTTTAAGTTTGGACATCCACCACCTATCGACATAACAGATCCTACTCACCCATTGTTCGGATGGCAACCACCTCAGGTAGAACCAGCAGACCCAAATATACCCTCGACCCAAGTGCTAGTTCCCATTCTACAAAACACTCAACCCATTCTCACTCAACCATTAGTGCATACTACATCTCAACCAACCTCAAGTATACCATTTGCATATGTTTCCACTACTCACTTTTTCGCTCCACCAAATCCCCCATTTGCATCTAGCAACACTACCTTTTCGCTTCCACCACATATCACATCTAGTCCATTTGCTACTCAAATACCACCATTAGGGTCCAATACCTCATCTTCCATCCCCCCAAACATCACTATTAACCCCTTTGTAGCTAGTCAAAGCTCTTCAGCCACATTTCCTTTGGGACCTTGGAATGTTACCACCACACAGGGCCTTATCACCAGTATCGCCTCTAGCACTACAGTTGTATCCGCACCTTAGGCACTGTCATCCACTGCTTCACATAGCTATTCACTCCCACCCCTCACCAACTATTTCTCAATGCCACCTCTAGGCAATAACCCAAATACACTTTGCCGCAAATTAACTACCTTGCACCTATTCCAAATCAGTCCTACTGTCAAGCAGACGCACAACCCACATATATTGGGCATGGTATATATTCCCAGAGCATAGCACAAGCATTATCCACATTACCACCATTTCAACCGCAGCCTTCACATTAGCAGTATGCCCAAGCACCCACACAGAACTATCTCATAGGGCAACAACCTCATCGTTATCTACCACACCAACCTCGACAGATGCAATAGTATGCACAACCCACATTCCAGTAAAGCATAGCATCCACTCCACTGGTTATGCAACCCATTTTTCCACAGATGCCATATGGTCATCAGAGTTCTCCATATCACACCTTAGATTTTGGCACGTATCCTACACCAGGGGTACCCGCTCCTCCACTTGTAAATTCTGAATGGGAAGAGATGAAAAATGCTCTCAAAGCCCTCAAGGATGGGACAAACACCAAAAATTTCAAATTTGAAAATGATTGCCCTTACCCTTTTGATAGGACTATCACATTGACTCCATTTTCTAAACATTTCAAGATCCCCAAGTTTGACAAATTTAGGGGGAAGAGTGATCCAGTCACACATGTTAAGGAATTCTATATGCATTGTTAGGAGGTAGCTTATAATGATGTGTTCCTCATGCGACTCTTTCCTAAGAGCCTAGCAAGACCAGCCTTGGAATGGTTATGTCGTATCCCTCAAGGTACTATTAAAACTTTTACAAAACTTTTTGAGGCCTTTGTTTCTCAGTATACCCATCTCATTGAAACTGAATTATCTATAGTAGACCTCGTCCACACTAAACAAAAGGGAGGAGAAAGCCTTGCAGAGTACTTACAACGCTGGCAGATCCTCACAACAAGGATCTCTTGTACCATCCCTAAGCGCCATCTTGTCAAGATGTTCATAAACAATGCACATCCAAGCCTCACTCATCATATGGTTATGAACTATTTGCAAACATACGAGGACATCAAAGAAAAAGGAATGGGCCTCGAGCAAGGCCTCATTAAGGATGGTGTCATCAAATTGTACAAAGAAAACACCTAGGACCACGGTCCGAGCAATGAGAAAACTCGATATTGGAACAAAAACAAGAATACAGTGACAGATGGTGCCACTGACACTCGACAGGTCTATATTGTTGGGGTGGCTACCAATGTTCCCACCACATTTTTCCAACAACAAACTTATCAACAACAACGCCCTGTGTATCACCAGCCACCTGTGCAAACTCATCAGCAAATACCTATTCCTCATAATCAAACTAATGCTATCACACTGTCGGCAGGTAGTAAACCCCATGTTCAGAGGCAATCACGAACATACACCCCATTAGGGGAACCTCTTGATACAATCTTCGAAAAATTGGCCAAAGATAACCTTGTTCGTTATCCACAAATGCAACCCTTGAAACCTAATCAATCTAGAGCATCCTGGTACAAAGATAATGAATATTACAAATTCCATCATGTCAAAGGGCACACTACCCTTAAATGCATGCAACTTAATGATTATGTACAGGACCTCATTGACCAAAAAGAGATCACAGTGGGGGCACAACCCTCACCTAATGTAGGATTAATGATGTTTCAAAATGCTTTCCCTCCTCACAAACATGAATCTGGGAAAGGCACTTGCAAACCCTCTTGTCAACAAACCTAACAATGCTCTAGGTAAACAAGGTGACAACCGAGACACATCTCAGAATTATACCTCAACATACTTAGACTATGGTAGCTTAATTGGTTGCATATCACAAGTTGAACCATCCGTCAATGTCATCAATATCAAAGGCCCAGACACTCAGTGTGCAGTTGCTACCTGTCGAACATGACTCAATATAGCTGGTCCACTTGTATCCACACAAATCAGACCACCATCAGCACAACCACCTCCATCTCAAGCATCTCCATCAGAATCACCTTCACTAGGCCCATAGTATAACATCTTGGAACACCTTGGAAACACGCCGGCCCAGATCTCCATCCTGGATCTCTTACGGACAAGTCCACTTTATCAATAGATCCTTGACAACACTCTACGTAAGTCACACATCCCCTTCAACATAAACGCCATTGAGTTTCACAACTTGGTTGGCCATCTTTCAGCCTCATGTGCCTTATCCTTCAAAATCACTGATATCCTAGTAGTTGAACCCGGTCACATCCTCCCACGTCACATCGTTGTAATGGTTTTTGACTTTGTAGTTAAACGTGTCATGATAGATAATGGATCAGCTCTAAACCTATGTACTCTAAAGTTCATCAAATAGGCAGGATATACAGAAGCAGATATCATCAATGAGGTGATCACCATGAAGGCATATGACAATTTGGAGCATACTACTGAAGGAACCATCTTGCTCCCTATCAGAGTCGGTCCAGCCACTCAAGAAAAACTTTGTCACATAGTTGATCTTAACCTTCCATATAACATCCTCCTCGATCGCCCATGGATTCACACCATGAAGGCCGTTCCATCCGCATATCATCAGTGCATCAAATTCTCACATAATGGCACTGAGATAACCATCCACGCAAATCCTGAACCCTTTGCTTAGTGCAATGCGGTTGAAGCTTCATACACCAATCATTGTCCTGGGATCGAAATTGGCACCACCATGACTAGCTCCTCTAGCACCTGCCATGATCCAGACACCATTTTAGCCTCCACTCTTTCCACAGTTAAGATCAACTACTAGGGTTGTGGCAAGTATAGTCTCACAGATGCTTTTGCTGTTGGTGCTCTACCACTTGATCCACATACTCAAGGATGCCTGACACATCAAGGGTCCATACTAGAAACCACCTCTCAACTTCACCAGTTGGGCCCTACCACATTTGTCACCAAAGGTATCCTTGATGGAGCAAAAAATGCACCAGACATTAACACATGGCTATACAAAGAGCCACCTCCTAAAAGTGAAGCACTTCTTGATCACTTAAAACAAAAATATCCCTGGTCACATCGCTTGGCCACGGAGCAATGGGATTATCAAGGAGGTGGTTTAGGCCCCTAGGAATCAGGTATGAGATAGCCTATAGAAGCACACCAAGGGCAGAAAACCAAAGGCTTGGGCTATGGACTCCCCTCAACTAGGGGCACTACAACGGAAGGCCACGCCTTTATGAACATCCAAAACACTCTCATTGAGGTTGGAAACATCTGTAAGGAAGTTGAAAAGAAAGCTTATGACGATATTTTCCTTGACGAAATAATCCTTGGAGCCTCTGTGCTCTACCAATTATCCTTGAATCTCATAGACCTCCCCCTCGCTCACCCCGATCTCGTAGATTACGACCAACCAAGTGTCGTTCATGTTGATGAGTTCTCTACCGAGCATGTGCTCCTTAAATTCATGGGGGTAGAAATGCCACATAAATGGCCGCCACCACCATCGGCATATGTCTACAAGTTGGATCCCGCAGGTTACTTCGGGGAGGAGGAAATCTCTAGTCACAAAAATGAAATTCAAAAAGAAACAAAAAAGCAAAAAGAGAAAAGAAAAATATCCCATGGTGAAAACTCCTTTGGAGCACCATTGGGTGACTCAAAAAATGAAACAAAAATAAAGGACGTATCCGACGGTGAAAACCTCTCAAAGGCACCTAAGGATGGAGATTTCATCCTCCCCCCATAAGAGCATCGACCTCCTATATCTTCAGTTTTGATAGAAGCAACTCGGCCTATAAATATCAGCTTGACAGAGGTACCACATATCACATACATCATAGCCTCTCTACCACCTAAACAAGCAGATCTTCTTCTTGAAGTTCTCCGTGAAAATGTGGGCCACTTTGCATGGTCATATCAGGACATGTTGGGGTTGGACCCCAAACTAGTCGTACACCATCTGGTAGTGGATCCAGGGGCCAAGCCCGTCAAGCAGAAACTTCGAAAAATGCACCCCAAGGTGGCTTTATTAGTCAAAGCAGAGCTAGAGAAGTTGTTAGAGGCCAAAATTATTCGACCAGTAGATTATTCTAAATGGATTTCTAATATGGTACCTATTACCAAGCCCTCTGGTGATATTAGGATTTGCACCGATTTTAGGGATCTTAATAAAGCTTGTCCAAAGGATGACTTTCCACTACCAAATATCGACATGATTATGGATCTCACCGTAGGTCATGAACTCTTGTCACTAATGGATGGTTTCTCTGGGTATAATTAGATTCATATTGTAGAAGAAGATCAGCATAAAACAACATTCACTACACCTTGGGGCACATTCTGCTACACCATGATGCCATTTGGGTTAAAGAACGTTGAGGCAACCTATCAGCGCGCGATGACGATCATCTTCCATGACCTGATCCATAAGATACTTGAGGATTACGTGGATGATATTCTAGTCAAGTCTCTCAATGCTTTGGATCACTTATCTCACCTCGAGGAAGTGTTCAATCAACTAGCAAAATATCGTCTCATGCTAAATCCAAAGAAGTGTATCTTTGATGTTACTTCATGAAATCTCCTAGGCTTCATTGTGTCACAACGTGGTATTGAGATTGACCCTAAGAAGGTCAAAGCCATCATCAATATGGCTCCTCCTAAGACACTCAGGCACCTTAGTTCTTTGCAAGGAAAACTCCAATTAGTCCGGTGGTTCATTTCTCAGCTTGCTGATAAGTGTCAACCTTTCACTCACCTACTTAAGAAAGATCAGAATTTCAAATGGGACTCAGCTTGCCAGTGCAATTTTGAGCTCATCAAGAAATACTTACCTAATCCACATATTTTGGTTCCTCCAGTTGCAAGGCACCCACTCATATTGTACATCACAGCTACTCCCATAGCATTAGGTGCTCTTTTAGCACAAGTTGACAATGTAGGAAAGGAATGAGCTATTTATTACATCAGTTGAACATTAGTGGGCTATGAGCTCAACTACACGCCAATGGAGAAGGCATGCTTAGTAGTGGTGTTTTCCACCTAGAAGCTACGTCATTACATGTTGAGTCATACTGTGCAACTGATATCAAAGATTGATCCATTGAAATATATGCTCTCTTGCACAGTACTCACCGGATGCCTGGCAAAATGGGTTATGCTTCTCAATGAGTTTGACATTCAATATGTTGATAGAAAGGCCATCAAAGGCCAGGCTATTGTAGATCACTTGGTTGATGCACCCTTAGTTGCAAATCACCCACTCATCATGGAATTTCCAGACGAATACCTCAGTTTGATAGAAAAATAATCACTCTGGAAGCTATATTTTAATGGCTCCTATACATCTCATGGCTCCGATGTGGGCATACTCTTGGTTACACCTCAAGGTGATTATATTCCTAAATCTTTCAACCTACAATTTTGGTGTACCAATAACATTGTAGAGTATGAGGCTCTTGTTGCGGGACTAAAAATTGCCATTAAATGAAATATCACAGAGCTTCAGGTCTATGATGATTCTCAACTTATCATCAAACAAGCTTTGAATGAATATCAAACCAAGGATGACAAGTTACTACCTTAGAAAGATCTAGTTGATCAATTAAAGGAGCATTTCACTCAGATCTAGTTCATACAGGTACCTAGACTCCAAAATAAGGCAACTGATGCTATGGCTACTATTGGTTCTCTTTTGGAAATACCGCGCGAAGCTACACAATATGAATTCTTGGTTGAGCAGTTGCACGAACCTGTCTATGAGAACGATGAATCAACACGGGTCTATATCTTGGTTGGTCCCCAATCTCCATGGTACCACAAAATTCACACTTACCTAGTAAATGGTATCATATCTCCTCACCTCACACGAACCCAATGCCAAAACCTTATTCATAAAGCTTCCCGTTACACTATCATTGCCCAAACCCTATATCGTAGTGGTTATCAT
Source organism: Cupressus sempervirens (assembly GCA_028749045.1). Classification (NCBI taxonomy): domain Eukaryota; kingdom Viridiplantae; phylum Streptophyta; class Pinopsida; order Cupressales; family Cupressaceae; genus Cupressus; species Cupressus sempervirens. The sequence continues at coordinate 471,710,990 of CM053788.1, forward strand.
GATACTCTCTCTCAATGTTTAGATCAAAATGAGGCTGCGATGGCTCTTAAAGAGGTACACACTGGACTTTGTGGTGCTCACATGAGCGGGATGGTGCTAGCAAACCAAATCCTTCGGGCTGGATATTGTTGGCCTACTCTAGAACATGATGCATGTGAATTTGTGAAACGATGTTTACCTTGTCAACAACATGCTAATTTAATCCAGGCTCCAGCACAAGACTTGCAACCCATTGCAGCACCATGGCCTTTTGCCTGCTGGGGATTTGATCTTGTTGGTCTTATTGCGCCACTTTCTTCAGAAGGGCACAAGTGGATAATCACCACCACTGATTATTTCACTAAGTGGGTTGAAGTAGTTCCCCTTGTTACTGCCACAAGAGTTCAGGTGTCCAAGTTTATATTGTATCATATCATATGTCTCTTTGGCATCCCAGCTACCATTTTCACAAACCACGGAGGTAATTTTGAAAACTTAAATATGGAAGAGTTGTGCACTTCCCTTCACATCCATCACCGCTTTTCTAGCCCATATTTTCCACAAGGTAATGGTTAGGTAGAGGCAACTAATAAAATCCTACTTAGAATCCTTAAGAAAGTTGTCAATGACTCCGGCCGTGATTGGCATTTGCAAATTAATCTCACCCTATGGGCATACCGCACTTTATTCCGTATAGTCACTGGCACAACTCCATACTCCTTGGTCTATGGTGCTGAAGCAGTCCTACCTATTGAGGTTGAACTCCCATCGCTCTGCATTTCTTTATGAGGACAGATATCTGATGAAGAATATAGAGTGGCCCGACTTACTCAACTTGATCTATATTGCATCACATCTACAATATCATAAGGAAAATCATGTCATCAAGGATCACATCAAATCACATCACATCTGTGATATCATAGATAAAAATCACATCACATCATATCTGCACTATCGTAGCCAATCACATCAAAAACATATTGTATAATATATACAATATCATCAAAAATCACATCCTGCATCCCCAATCGTCAGTAATATCATCAAAACATCACTACCTATCCAATGCATATCAACCATTATACATAGCATCACTAGTCCATAACACATATCTCACCAGAATCATCAGATCTATATATCAATGAAAGAATAACAGTCCATTAGTGTACAATGTCCATATCATACAAACAGGTCTGAGCCCACACAAAATCTCCATGTGTCTCAAAAAAGTCAATATATACAGAATACTCGATATCCCAAAAAGTCACCTTCTCGTCGATGGTCAGCCCATCGTCCCCACATCATCAATCTCCTCCTCTACCCCTCTCTTGGCCCCTGGTGGTGGTGGTGGTGGAGGTGGTGGCCTCATCAGTCCTCCCCCTGTCCCGAAGCTCTCTGCCTCTTGCCTCCTCCCCCACCACTGGCTCGACCCTACCCTCTGACTATGCCCTGTGCGTTGGGACCTGCCTGTACTCTCCCCCCAGTGCTCCATCCACTCTCCCCTCCTCCGTGCATCCCTATGTGGGTACCTGCTATCCTTGACCGAGTCGGTCGCCTGTAGTGCTCAATCTATGATGCTGGCACTGCGGCATGGTACCTCCCTCGGTAGAATCCAGCCCTCTCCCTCAAATCCTCCATCTCTGCTCGAAGTCTCCGTAGCTCATCCAAACCCCCTCTCACTGCCAGTTGCGCCCGTAAGGTCGCCACCTCCACCACCATCCTATCTCGCTCTTGCTGAAGGGCATCTAGTCTCGCCTACACCCCCTACCGCTCCAAAGTTACGGCATCCAACCTCCCCTCCACCGACCCACCTCCATCTGTAGCCTCCACACCTGCCCTGTCTGCCTACTCCTAGGTTGTATCCCACTCCTATCTAAATTGGTCCCGCTCTACCTGGAGCTGATCTCTCTCCTGTTGTGTATCACGGAGCAGCTGGCTCATCACTGTGTGTGCCTACTCTGGTGAGGTGTACCAGGCTACCAATCAGTCATCTCCTCCCTTGGCAGATGATCCCCCTGTTGCCCTCTGTCACCCCTATGCCTCCTCTCCTCCTCTCTCTGGTTGGACTCCCCTCTCCTTTGCTCTCCTCTCTGGCAGAGCTCTCCTTTGCTCCCCCCCACCCTCCTCCTTTGTCGGGCTGACTCCTCCTCTTGTGCAACCTCTACTACCCGCTGTCGCAACCCTCTCACCACATACCGCCCATGTCGGGCTACTCAGGCTAGCTCACCTACCACCACTACTGACCTCATGCCTTGTGCTCTCCCCACTAGTCTCGACTACACAAAAGTATCTCGGTACTCCTGTGTGGAGCCTGCATCTGCCGCCTTGCCGAACCAATCCCACTGTTGTGGCTCTAGCTCCAACCATGCCCTCAAAAAACCATCCCTCTGAAGGGCTAGCCTGTACATCGATACTGGCTTGCGTGTCACCTGCTAATACCAGTTCAACTCCCCTGGTTGCTGCCATCCAAACTGTTGTAGCACCCTGTCTTGGCCTGTACTGCTCTGCCACATACTCCCACCTCCCAAACACAAAACATGGAGAAATAGTGTATGAGAGCTGCTCTCTCTCCTCTGCCCATGGTCCTAGGCCCATGTATGGCCTCCACACCACTGTCACTATCTCATCGATGCACACTCTCCAGTAGTCCACTGAATCCGTGTGGTGGTATGTCAATGGCTCGGCCCAGCTGTATGCCACTAGCTCCTTTGTTTGTCTATCTTTGTGCCCTAATGGCTTGAGCACTACAATATGCTCCCACACCCATACCTATAAGAATGTAGGAAACCCAATACTCCCCCCTATCGACTGCCACCCTGGTATACTATTTGATGTAGGTCTCGGTATAGCTCGACTAACATCAGAGACCCCCATGCCGCTAGGCATCCCACATCCACAATCTACATCACCACTAGAATCAATGCCAGCGTAACCCCTGTACCACCTGTATCTAGGGCAATGTACCCCAAAACTAGCCCTAGCACATAGAAATAGATCCGTCGCTCCGCCGCAACACTATCCAGATGCTTGTCTAGTGCAAACTATCCCCGTCAAATCTTGTACTTGACTCCCGGCCCCACCAGTCTCTGTACGCTCACCTCTTCTGTCATCTCTCTAATCACCATGACTAGTGTCCCCTATACTGGCATTCTGAATATCCGATACACATCCTCCAACATCACCGTCATCTCCCCCGTCGGTAAGTGGAACATTATTGTCTCACTATGCCATCTCTCGCACAACACTGTGACCATCGCCATGTAAGTGCGAGTATGAGGCAACCTCGCCAAGTAGCCTAGTCTGATCGCCTCAATTTGCACCCAGTCGATCAATGTTAGCATCTCTTTAGCGTGCAACATTGCTGCTTGCCACTCGCATGACACTAATGCATCCACGAACTAGTGCACACCACCAAAACAAATCCAAAAGTTAGTTTTCTATCTCCTTGTTTATCCTCCCACCCTCCCTTTCGTCAACCCTAGATTTTTTTACCTTTATTCTGCATAATCCTCGTTCTCGTAGAGTCGCGTTCCCGCGAAGCCTACCAGCTCGCGTTCCTGCAGAACTATATTCCAGCGGGATCACGGTGTTGACCTTGGTATTCCCCTTGACCTTTTTGCCTCGATCTCGCTAGCATGTTCTCGCGGTAGCTACACCTAGCGATCCCACTAATCCTTGGTCTCGCGGGATCACGTTCTCACACTATGCCCAAATTCCCACTTCCTCGTTGTGCAAGCCCTTAAACCGCGGGTTCACATTCCTGCGACATGACTCGCGTTCCTCTTTGCGGAGATGCGATCCCGTCTAACTAGCCTTGTTCTTGCATAAAGTTCCACCATGGGAACACATTCTTGCAAAATATTGTTTGAATCCTCGCTCGACTCTCGGACTATGCTATTGTCACGGGACCGCGATCCCGCTGATCTCGCTAGTGTTCTCACTGGACCCGTGCCAACGGGATCGCATTTTTGCTTTCGTAGGAATGCCCTAACAAATGCATACACAAAAATTACAAAGAGTTTTTAGACCCTACCGATCGATCGGGCATCCCTCGTACTCATCGCACTATGTCTGCTCGGTGCTCTGGTCACCCAATACCCGCCATCGTAATCTCCACTGTAGAGCTCCTAACCAACAATATATCCTCCTCAATCTGATTGCAACTGACCCCTTCTGGCCCCCTCTTAGCCACTTATAACCCACCCAGGTGCCCTGGCTACCCCTCTCAATCATCCAGCACTCCAATTTTCCTTGCCCCTTTGCTTTTTTTTCCTTTGTTTTCTCTTCTTTTATTTATTTTTCCCTCTTCTGCGCCTTTCGAGCCCTTGCCAGCTTCCTACTTTTTTGTTAAGATGTCATCGTGTAGCTTTTTCTTTCCCCACCGCCTTCTTGAGGGGGCATCATGCAGTCCATTCTCTCCTCTTCTACTCAAAATTGGGGCAACTATGTTGCTTTAAAAAGTCTTCTTTGTGTTGTTTATGTTTTAACTTCTTTGAAATAGTGTTGTTTCAACACTATGTCAAAGAGGGGCAAAATGTAGACACTTAAATCTGATTACATCAATAGGTAATCATATTTAGTCATCTCCTAGGACATTATTAATTAAATATTTACTATTTAATTAATGAATTGTCATCCCCTAGTTAATTAATTAATTAAATTAACTATAGTCCAATTGATAAAATCAAATGATCACCCAAAATTAATTTATCAATTAAATCCCTCTTCCCCTATTAAATTAAATAAATCATCAAATCTATTCAATTTAATTCCATACTCCCCATTTTATTAAATAAATCATTTAATAAAATATCTAAAATCCTAAGAGCCTCCCTAAACCCTATCCTAATCCCTAATCCAACCCATTCACACATACTAACCTCACTTAGCCATCTAACTAACCCATCCCATCAAATCTAAGCCACTTACTCCCTAACCCCCTTTCTAAGTTAATCCTAATCTCCCTCCTAAACATGTGACAACTTTAAGTAAGGGTTAAGACTTGCTAACCCAAGCCAAAGTCAACAAGCTCATCCTCACCCTCACCCTCCAACATTTATGACTCTTAAACCTCTCCCATCCTCACTCATGACTCTTACACCTCTCTCATCCTCACTCATGACTCTTACATACTCAACCACCCTCATCAAGCCTTTGACCAACCCTTATAATATCCTCTCACACTCATCCTCCTTGTGACAAGTGTCACCTTCCCATTGGTGCTAAACTAGCACAATCTTTGTGCTCCCTTTTGAGTGCATCCTGACCCTCCCTCACCATCTCATCATCTTGACATCTTGGCCCTCCATTTCTCCAACCCTTGGCCTATAAATTGAACCTCCTCCCTTCACAAAATCATCCACCTTTTATGCAAAGTTATAATGCTATTTTGAGAGCTTAAAAACTACCAAAATACCATCATAATGCTGAAATCCTTCCATACCTCCATTGTTGAAACCCTCATCCACACCCATATTTGATTATCACCCATCTACTTGAAGCTTGAGCACAATGTGAGCATACATCCCCTCTCATCAAGGACATAGCTTCGTCATCATGAGAAGCACTTGAGGAGTTTACCATCTTTGGTCTACTTTTCTCAAGTTTGTCTTCTTTGGTCCTATCTTAAGTGCTAGTTTTGTTTAGTATGGTTAATGCTTTCCTTAATGGCTAGTATTCAATTGACACTACTAAACTAGGTGATACAGTAACCCTAAACCAAAATGTATTATTGGTTTATTATTTGGTAGGTTAATTGAGTGGGAGTAGAGGTATTTGACAATTCAACATTTTGTTTAATGAAAATAGTTGTAAGAGATTGACTACAATGACACATCATAAGGTTATGTAGGAAGTATCTAAATTATGGATGTTAGCCAAACTTGTTATTATGGAAATGCATAATATGCAATGCATTTTCATGAATGTGTACTTCTTAGGCTCAAGGTTGCATGGGTAGTCAAGTTCCTTTTGGGAAAAAAGTGGGAAATGTCATGTCAAAAAAACTCTCAGTAGTGTACTCATTGATAGGGCTTCAACTTATGGGTAGCCAAACAACCATGTCTTCAGTCTTCTTTTCTATTTGTAAAGCTTCTTTAATGATTTGTATCTCATACTATTCTTTTGGTAGGTTTATCATAAATGATGTTCAATATGTAGTGTCACCTTCCATATCACTTTGCATTTTTTCAAGTACAACATTTGTTGATGTTGTATCTTCATTGAAATTTTCAATTGTATGAAACATTTCTAAAATATTTGTATTGCAATTAGAGAGTATCGGTAATGCAGAATCATCAATTTCAACGTATTTGTAGTAAGGTTCAAATTTGATATTGTATGAGAGTACATTATGAAAATAGTATCTACTAGTATAGCAATTATAATTCTTCTCACTTTAAGTAAGTCTATGAATGATTAAAACATTTATCTCTTCAGTTTTACATGGTAGAAAATTAGTAATTATTTGTATATCTTAGGGAAAGATGATTGTGTGACCATTGTATATGTATTTCCCACCATAAGCACGGATTACTTGCAAGATTGGATTAACACATGCAATAAACATCTCGTCAACTTGTGTGAGCACCCTCAATATAGTTGGTTGTTCAAAGGGGTCCATGTTGTTAGCTACAAAGAAGTAATGTATTCCTCTCCCAACAAATCATCTCTTACAAGTGATAAAACCAATTGATGAACACACATGCATACAAGGGTACAATTTCGTACATGTTTGTAACTTTGATAGTGCATCTCTTCTAGTTCTAAATTTTTTAGTTGTATCTATTAATTAGATGATAAGTAGAAATTCATGTTGATGATTGAATTTGGATTTTGAGGGGGTGAAAGCACAAACTTGTGTCACCATTTGTGATATCCAACAGGGTTACAACCGAAAGGGTTTTGGTTGAAACGTGTACAACCCTCCAGACGTGGCGCTTTTCTACACTGACATGGCAGAGGGGTAACAGCCGAAACCCTTTTGGCCGAAAGGTTTTGGCCATAACCCTGATGGATTTATAAAAATCAAAAAATCGCTTCTCGGCAGTCATTTCACTATTGTGGTTTTGTGTTGCGGTTTTCAAGTGGTTAGACTGTTTCGGCCGTAACAAGTAAGTGCATTTTTTATTTTGTTTTTTTCTTTACTATTTTTTAGTTATTACATGTTAGCATTAATTAAATTAATTGTTTTTAAGTGTTTTAGTAATTAAATTAATTATATTTTAAGTGTTTTTTTAGTAGTTGATTATTTAGACTAGTTAATTTTCTTTATATAGTCAGATCTTAATATGTTAAAGATAAAAAACTATATAGTATTTTTTAATTAAATATGTATATTTAATCATAAATGTAGATTTTACATGATCAAACATAGAAAATTCAAGTTGAGACTTGGATAACTAAAGTAATTACACTTGATAAAACATTAACATAGTACAAACCTATATAGATAACTAACATGTATCTTGAAACATTAGGTAGAACTAAACTATAATAAGTTCTAGTTGTTCAAACTTGAAAACTTAAAATTTAACCAACTTCAAACTTAGAAAACTTGGAAACTATAGTAACATGTACATGAAACTTTGAAAAATTGTTAAGACGTCAAGATAGCTAAAAATTAGTTACATTTTAAAAAACATTAACATAGTAAACCTATAGGTACTAAATAACATACATGCATATTTTTTGTTCACATACATGAGCTAGATGTACTAAATAATGTGTGCATATTTTTAGTTACATTTAGCTTTGTACATATTTATATACATACATGTTTTAAATTAAATTTAACTTTCAGTTTTATATGTACTTATGTATGTATATCTTAACTTTGCATTTATAGATAGAGATCTTTGCATATATCATTATGGCATCTGGTACTGGTGGAGCACCTACATCCTCAGGGAAGGCTAGTGTTCAGGGAGGGGGTCATAGTGCTAAGTCAAGCACAACATGTAGATCGACATCATCCTCTGAGGAGAGACAACGTTTGTTTGTAGATACTATTGCTAGGTTATTTCATGCTCTTGACTATCTTGATTCTACATTGTTGGCTTCTACCACTCTCCCTAATAGGGAGAAGATCATTTCTATTGGAGATGAGCTATGTCAGATGATTGAGACGATCACTACATACAACCCATTTGATAATATTAGCATTGAAATGTTTTACTCTTCCCTTTCTCATAGTGTTACTGGCACTATGAAGTATACACAGATTGATGGTGAGGTCTCTACTACTATGGTGAAGACTATGTTTCCCTTTTATACATATAGGGCTAGGGTTATAGGTTATTCAACAACAAAGTGTGCAGATTAGCTTGTTGCTCCATTTATATATCCTCAATGGTTACCTACGTATCATAGGTGGCCACAAAAGGATGAGTTTCCTATTTATTTCTGCAAACAATTGTTTGCAAAATTTCATTTACATCATGATGTTGATTATATAGATTTTCTAGGTCATGTTGGATAGGGCCTCGACTGATTGTTAGAGATATTTAGACCTACGAACACCCCTACGCCCATTAATAAACAAGAAATGGTGAGTCCAAACCTTTTGGTCATGCCAAGAGGTCCATATATGACTATTGTGGGTTCAACTATTCCCGATGATACAATCAGGAGTCAGATATTTTCTAGCATTGCCATAGTTGCCACACACTTACAGGAGATATCTTCAGATAGATGTGGCAGATATATGTTACGATCTCATGGTCCCATTTCAATAGGTGCATCCTCTAGCACAGGAGCTGATGATCTACACAAGATAATATATATACCATCGCCACTAGAGGTTTCAACTATATCAGATGTGGATGCATTGCATTGTATGGCATCTTATTTAGCATATGATCTTCTTGGTTCATATCAGGCCTTGTTGACAGTCACAAGGATTCCTCTTCATGACATTGGTGGACACATCAACCATATTTTATCATGCACAACAAGATCACAACCCTCACAGAGACAGGAGGATATCCCTACACATTCTATAGCACCTATTCTTACAGAGGGCCATACAACACTTGTCCCCACACCTACTCAAGATCCTATAGCACCTGCTCCTGCACAGCCTGGCCTTAGAGCACCTGCATTCTGTGATTCAGATATTACTCTATCACTACATGATTTAGATATCAGTTAGATTGGCAAAGCATTACATGATGCTATAGTAAATATTGTAAATTTATATATGTTTATATTTATTTGTTACTATAATCTACACATGTATATAGTTTGTTTAGCATACTCAAGATCTTTTATATGTATTCAATTTAACTTGTGTACATGTACATGTGTGTTCTATAGGGTCTTAGTGATAGTCTATTACATTTTGGAGATCTTCAGACCCTGATAGATCCTGCACGACATGAGTCGTAGGTATGTTATGTATTTTTTATTACATATTTGATAGGTATATATTTTACATATGATATAATACATGCACATATACATGTTTAATTTTATAATTTTACAAATGTCTTTCATTTGACACAGGGTTCAAATCCAAATTGTAGAGCCTTTTGGGGTCAGGGATCAGGAGGGGGATGTGGTTGATCTTAGTTTACACATGCCTATTTCATTGATGTTGGGATATTTTAAATATATACATGTCATTTCAGATGCTTTGATATGGAAATGTATGTTATTTCAAATACATGTGTTATTTTAAATACTTTTATATGGGTATGTATGTTATTTCAGATACATGTCTTATTTTAGATACTTTTATATGGATGTACATGTTATTTCAGATACATTTGATACATGTGGTATTTTAGAGACATTTGATGTGGTATTTTGGAGACATTTTATATGGTATTTTGGATACATTTTACATGGGTACATACATTATTTCATAGATGTGTTATTTTACATAGATGTACATATTATGTTCATGTTCAATGTATGTATGTTTTCAATATTCATATTTTTATTTCATAGATCATGTCTTATTTTGTAATGTATGTGTTACAATATTTAATCAATAAATTTGATACATATTTAAGAACATAAAGAGTACGAGTTAATGTCTTATGTACATGTTAAATTGATCTTTTAATGTCTTAATCTTTTATGTTTATGTATGTGTTATTCATGTTTTTCTATATGTTATTCATCTTAATGCCTTAATCTAAGTGTAATTAACTATATTTAATGACATGTCTTAAGGGGAGATCCTAAATTATACATAAGAATGTAGATTAAAATATTTTTTTTATTTCATAGATGTATGTATATATGTTCATGTTAAAAGTAGACATGTATGTTTTCAATATTCATGTTTATGTATATATTATTGTTTTTAATCCTTAATCTAAGTATAATTAACTATATTTAATGACATGTCTTAAGGGGAGATCCTAAATTATACATATATAAGAATGTAGATTAATGCACAGGTAATAATATAACATATACATGTACATAAGAACATATAAAGAGTATGACCTAAAGAATGCATGTTACAACATTTAATTAATAAAAGTTAATACATATAAGAACATAGAGATTATATACAAACATAAAGAATGTATCATATAAGAACATAGGAATTATATACATAAATACATAAGAGCATTAACAATCATAAGAAAACATAAACAATGTATATAAATACATACAAATACTAAAGGGGTTGTCTTAAGGAGAGGTCCTAAAAGGTGGTACCAAGGGGATGTCCTAATAGGTGGTCTTAAGGGGAGGTTAGGTAATAGGTTGTCTTAAGGGGAGGTCCTAAGAGGTTGCCTTAAATTAGAACATAAAGAGTACTAGTACTAAAGAATACATGATGTGAACTACAACATTTAAACACTAAATTTAGTACATATAAGAACACAAAGAATACATACGAACATAAAGAATGTAATACATGCTATTATAGTTCATACATATTTAAGAACATAAAGAGTACTAGTAAAGAATACATGATGTGAACTACAACATTTAATTACTAAATTTAATACATACAAGAACACAAAGAATACATATGAACATAAAGAATGTAATACATATTTTCAATATTCATATTTTTATTAATGTTTATGTACATGTTATTGATAAGAACATAAGAGCATATAGATAAGAACATATAAAGAGTATGACCTAAAGAATGCATGTTACAATATTTAATTAATAAAAGTTAATATATATAAGAACATAAAGATTATATACAAACATAAAGAATGTATCATATAAGAACATAAAAATTATATACATAAATACATAAGAGCATTAACAATCATAAGAAAACATGAACAATGTATATAAATACATAAAAATACTAAAGGGGTTGTCTTAAGGAGAGGTCCTAAAAGGTGGTACTAAGGGAATGTCCTAATAGGTGGTCTTAAGGTGAGGTTAGGTAATAGGTAGTCCTAAGGGGAGGTCCTAAGAGGTTATCTTAAGGGGACGTCCTAAGAGGTTGTCTTAAATGAGATATCCATGTCTAATTTAAATAAAAATAACTTGAAACATGTCTAATTTCGCATATCCAAGATAAACGATCCAATGTATACAAATTCATAAAACAAATATCCTGTCAACATTAAATGTGAAAGTATAAGAGCTATATAGACATAGCTGAACTAGAGCTCCACAATAAGTACATAGGTAAACTAGAGCTCCAAAAACATTATATTGTTAGGATAATGGATCCTCTATAGCTTTTATTATCTCTATAAGTTTTTCATGTTCTTCAATAGACAATTTCCACTTTTGATTTCCATGATGTCCTCTTCTTTGTATTGCTTCAAATTGTAACTTTGTTGCTATAACATGGTTACTATAATGTAAAACTTTTTCTCCAGGCTTATATTCAATAAATTTAATACCACTATTAGTTACCCTTGTTTGTTGATAACATGTTCCTTCAATAACAACTAATCCAATTGGATATGATTGTTCATGAACATCTATAGTTCCTTGTAGCAACTTGTGTTTTGCTTTTGTGCATCTTAAAATATAATAGTCCACATTTTCCACATTATCTGGTAAGGCTTGAACTGCAAAAATATCTCTTGCATGTATATAAAAATAGATAAATATAAATTAATTTTAAAATGAATATACATGTATATTAATTTATATATATGTATATGCACACAAACTTGCCATAACTAAATCAGAAATGCACTCATAATCAGCTAAATATACAAGATCATGAATGCCATTGTCAATGTTAGCATCTTCAAAAGGAGGCTTTCTAACTATCTCCTTCAAATCCCAATGTGAAACATATCCATTCACAATATTTTCACATACACTCACTGGATTATCCTTAATGCAATCATCACAAAAACATGTTTTCTCTCTTACTTTAATTACTAGAGGTTTATGGTTTCCTATAGTCATCACTTGATGTAAACTTCTAATACCAAGCTTTGTTTGACAATTGTAAGGATTAGATCAACCTATATCTATTACAAATACAAAAAGTAATTGTCATATTTCAAAATAAATATTTAATTAAAAAATTCAAGAATTTGAAAAATACATTAAAAATAAACATAAAGTTCACCTTTCACTTCCTAAAAGTAACGCTTATTGTATTCAATATCTCGAGTAGCAAAATGAACTTTTCACCATTCAACAATTTGATTTGCACTCTCTATCCTATTCCCTGTATGTACATACAATATGCATATATATAATTTAAAATATATGCTACTAGTATTAAACATGCACATTAAATACATATTTACCTGCAAGTTCATGTTGTTGAAGCGCACGCTTTATACATGCTCCCCTTTTCTGTGTCCACTTTCAAAGAAATTCCATAAAACTTAACATTGGTTCTAGCATGTTGCATTGCTAACCAATTAAATGCTTTTGTAGATTTGAATTGTCTTGTGAACATGAAATGATAAGTAGAAACAATTATCTGTGTACATGTATCAAATCGAAATAGGCATGTACAAATAAATAAAAGTGAGAATAAAGTTCAATATATGTGTAAGTTCATATATACTAACCTACACACCCATTAGACCAAATTCAGTGCTCTGAAACATTTATTCCACAATTTCTAAGATCTTTAGAGAACATTGCAAAACAATGAGCCACATAACTCCTATCATGAACTCTATCATCACTACTATAGAAATGAACCTCTTTGATGATGATGCATTCTTTTCATCCAACCTTTCTATCTCATCCACCTCAAATTGTGCATGTCTATAGGTTACTTGCACAAATATTGCAACTTGTTCAGAATGATAATATTACCCTTGAAACTCTGTTTGAGGTGAAAATGTATAATTCTCAGAAAAATCTACAACTAAAAGTATACAACTAGGTGTTAGAAATGCTTTAGAATAACTGAGAGTAGGGGTGAATTAGTTATTCAAGGTCCAAATTTCCTGATAAAACTTTTTCACTAAGTATAGTGTGCCCATTTAAACTAACCATGCATCTAAGCTAAACATTTATTTTAGCAAGTTATTAAAAAATCAACATACAAGAATAAGACATGAAAGTTCAACACATAACACAGTGATTTACGTGGAAACCCAATTTGGGAAAAACCACCAGTAACATGCGACTCCTTTCTCACTCTTTTGAAGTGATGCCCTATGAAAGGCCTACCCTGTTAAAGGCTACAAACCACACTATTAAATGTGATCTGGTTAAAAGATTTCAACCACCCTGTTAGAAGTGGGCCTAGTTAACGGACTTTAGAACATTCAACTTGGAATGTCACCCTATTAAAGGATTTATAAAATGGTTTTTAAACCAACCTAAGTCCATAGGATTTTACCCTAACTGATACAATTCTTAGAGAATAACAATAAGGGATTTTGATCTAATATAACTCACAACATAACTTGCAGATTTCAGCTCTTAATTTAGTTCACAAATATGTCTGGCTTTCAATCTCTGTAGCTCTGACAACTTGTCCTCCTTTCAAGCTTCATCTCCTTGAGTCTCCATGCTCGTTGTGCCAATGCAATCTCCTTTATGACCACTTATCAAAGAAGAGTCTCTGTGCTCTATTCCTCCCTTTTCATGCCTTCTCCTTAGCACCACACACTATCTCCATCCAACCACTCTTGCTTCTTGACCTATAACTCCTTAAATTGAAGTTTGGAGTACCTTTTCCACTCTAATTTTCCCACTCTTATTTTGGGTTCAAATGGATTAGGTAAGATTCAATGTATCTTCTCCTAATCTTGTTTCTTCTAGAAACATCTTGTAGAATCCTCTTGTATTCACCTAAAAATAGTTTACCTATAATTCTATGCCATTAGCTCATCATTCTTATCCTCCATCTGGTTCACAAAATTCAAGGTAACAAACTTGTCGGCTCAAATCTAGCAAATTTTTTACTTTTCAAATAATGCAGTAGCTCGAAACTATTGACTTTTGGATGCTCGACACATACTGTGTTGCTTGACACCTACTGTGGATTCAGTCGGCATCAACTAAGTTTTATTGATGCTCGACATCTATTACATTTTGTCTAGCTTGGCACCTGAACTTGCTTTGCACCTTCTATTTCACTTGGCACACACTAGATTTTGCATTTGCTTGGCACTTACTGATAATCTACTTGGCATGAACTAACTTGCTCGACACCCACTAATGAATTTAGTCAAGCTTTGTAGACAACTTTGTTACAACTTATTCTTCTAGAGTTTCTAAGTGTGGCCAACCTCTATACCTTCAAGTGTATTATCAATACATCATTTTACCATTGTCTTAACTGATCCTTGTACTCCGTTACAAAACCATAACTCAACCTTTCCCTTAGGTGCTTTTGTTACATCTTATTGATTAAATATTTTTCATTAATCAACTAAGTGATAGTACTTGGATACTGTAGGCAATTGTCATTCCAACAAATAGCAAGTTTGACATCAGTGATAAAATAATGATTGAAAACATTCTTTATCAACAATCTCCCTCTTTGCAACAATCTCCTTTCTCCAACAATGATCTTTTCAATTAGATCTTCAACAATCTCCCTCTTTGGCATTAATGACAAACCAAACTAATCAACCGAGTTATCAAAATGCTAATTAGGTCAAAACAGTAAGTTAAATGCCAAAAAGAAAACTTTGTATCCAAAACTATTCATTCTATCAACAACTTTGAATTTCTTATGATTCCCTTTGAATTCTATAAGTAACTCCCTCTCTCAAAGTATTAGGGATATCTCTTTTGTTGATACACTATCTTCTCCTTTTTTGTTTTGCTCCCTCTCTAATTTTTTATCTTGACTGATTCCTTTATTTCTGCTTCTCCATCTTAATTGTTGTTTCCTTTCTCCTTCCTTTATGCTATTTCTCCCTCTACACATTTGATCTTGTAGTCTCTTTACATGTCTAATCAGTTTCTACTATTTCTCCCTCTTTGACAACAATGCCAAAGACATATTATGTCAACATCTTATCATGCAAGTGTAACATTTGTAGGAACTCCAATTTCTCCCTTTGTTACCTTGCTTGTGGCTTTTTTGGAATTTCAATACTTTAATTACTTCAGGCAAAACCTAAAGTAAGTATCCTCTGCATCAATTTATATCATTTCAGCAATCAACTCATTTGATGTAGGGAAATTTTGTTGTTACTTAAGTAGCCTTGGGTAGAGGTATCACCCCTAACTTACCTCTAATATATTCAAATGCATCTTTAGGTAATGGTTTTGTGAAGATGTTAGCAATTTGTTCCTTTGAGTTGACATATTCCGTCTTCACTTGTTTGTCTTCCACCAATTCTCTTACATAGTGATACTTAATTGTAGTGTGCTTTGTTTTAGCATGCATCATAGGATTCTTTGATATCTTAATGGCACTTGCATTATCACAATAGAGTATCACAGGTTCAATTATCTCTTCCTTCATACCTTTCAATAGGTGCTTGATCCATACAATATTGGTGCAGTTGATAGTAGCAGCAACATACTCAGCTTCAGCTGTGAATTGTGAGGTACAACTTTGTTTTTTGCTAGTCCAAGTGACTAATCTTCTACCTAAGAAGAGTGCTCCTCCACTAGTGCTTTTTTTGTCATCTATATTACCTCCCCAATCTGTATTAGTGTAGGCATTCAACTCAAACTTTTTTGTCCTCTTGTAGTATAATCCAAAATCATATGTTCCTTTTAGGTACCTCATTATTCTTTTTACTGCCATAAGATGATTTTCCCTTGGGTTTGTAGAAGATCTTGCCACTATTCCAATAGATAATGCAATGTCTGGTCTTCTATGTACAACATACTGTAACTTTCCAATCATTGATCTGTACATTGATTGATTTACTTCAGCTGACTCATCATTCTTGGATAAGTTATGTCCTATTACCATTGGTGTACTGACTTGTTTTGAATCTTCTAAGACAAATGTTTTGAGTATCTCCTTGATATATTTTGATTGAGTCACAAATATGTCATGTTTTAGTTGATGTACTTGCAATCCAACAAAGAATTTTATTTCTTCAAATATTGACATCGCAAACTTATGTTTCATCTGATCAACAAAATCTTTGCATAGGGCATTTTTTCCTCCAAATATTATATCATCAACAAAGATTTCAGTTATTAAAATGTCTTTACCTTTTTTATGTCTTGATATACAAGTTTTTGTTGTCATCTGTTCTCTCAAATCCTATATTCACTAGATATTTGTGAAATCTCTCATACCATGCTCTAGGTGCTTATTTCAAACCATAGAGTGCTTTATGCAATTTGAAAACCATATCCTTGTTGTCGTCATCAACGAATCCCTCTAGTTGTTCTATGTAGACATCATCTTCCAGTATACCATTCAAAAATGTAGACTTCACATCCATTTGATAGACTTTAAAACCTTTATAAGCAACATATGAAAGTAGAGTTCTTACTCCTTCCGTCCTTGCAACAGGAGCAAATGTTTCCCCATAGTCTAGTCCTTCTTCTTGTGCATAACCTTTGCAGACTAGTCTGTTCTTATTTCTTGTGATCTCACCATTCTCATCTAGCTTGTTGCTAAATACCCACTTGGTACCAATCACATTCTTATTAGCTGGTCTTGGAACTAAAGTCTAGGTTTTGTTCTTCTCTATCTAATCAATCTCCTCTTCCATTGCTTTGCACCAATTGTCATCCTATAGTGCATCTTTCACTATTTTGGGTTCAATCTTGCTCAGCAGACATGCTTCATTTCTTAGTATGTTCCTTGTCATAGGTCCTGCTTCCTTGTCACCAACAATTTGTTTTGTAGGGTGAAGTCTTCTCACATACTTGGATAGCCTTGGTTCTATCCTTGTTTTCGTGTTTGGTCTTTCAGCTTTAGAGTCACTGTGCACATCTCTTTCAGGTAGCTCAACATCTCTTTCATGTGTACTGATTTTAGAGTCAGAATGTGCATTATCTTCATTCTACAACTCAGCTTCTAAATGCAACTCGACATTCACTGGTTGAGACTCACCTGATACTAAAACTTGTTGTTGATTCCCAACTTGATTGGTAGCTTCTTCTTCAGCAGGCATTCCTTCATAAAAGTATACAAAGGATCTATACTCTTCTGGTTTCTTGGATTAATCAACTTGAACTTCTATATGCAAATCAAAATTTACATTTTCACTCTTCACAATTTTGTTAGTGTTAGTATTTAAACACTTATATGATTTACTTCTAGTGGAGTATCCAAGGAGTATGCCTTCATCACTCTTTGCATCAAACTTGCCATTTCTAGAATCTTTAAGAATATAACATTTACAACCAAACACTTTGAAATGTTTGACCATACCATAATTCAAAAGGTGTTGTGTTTGTACCTTTCTTGATTTGTACTCAATTTAGGGTGTAGATAGTTGTACTTACAATTTCTCTCCAGTACTTTAGAGCAACATTATTTTCCATCATTAATGTTCTGGCATAGTCCATCACTAATCTATTCCTACTCTCTACAATGCCATTCTATGGGGGAGTTCTAGGTGTTGATGTTTGTCTCTTAATTCCTTTGTCATTGCAAAATGTCTCAAATTACTTTGATGTGAACTCTCCTCCTTTGTCAAATCTTAGGTACTTCAGAATCTTCCCTGATTCCTTCTCAACCATGGCCAAATACCACTTAAACATTTGAAATGCATCAAAATTTTGCTTTAAGAACATGACAGTCATCATCCTAGAGTAGTCATCAACAAACAACATTATATATTTGTCTCCTTTGTAGCTTTACACTTCTATTGGGCCACATAAATTAGTATGTTAGTATAGGTTTTACTTTTAAAACTTGACTTGGTAATCTTTCCTAGCTAATACTGTGTGCATGTTGTATTGTTAGGCTTCTTTAGTTTAGGCAATCCTCTAACTTTCTTCATTTTGCTAATGCTTATCAGATTATCAAAGTTGACATGACATAGCCTTTTATGCCATAGCCACACATCATCAAATCTTACAATGAGACAAGCAACATCCTCCATATCTAGGTAAAGCAAATTACTCCTAGTTTGGTCTTCTTTTCCTATCAAATTTCCATCAGTGTCATAGATTTTGGAAATTTTGTTTCCAAATTCTACTTTTCATCCTACATTCCTTAACTGTGACACACTCAGCAGATTGTAGTTCAATCCTTCGACATAATATGCATTATCACATGAAATTTTCTCTGTAAGCTTAATAGAACCTTTTCCTTTGATTAGACATGGAGCATCATTTCCAAATTTAACACTATTTCCATCATACTAAGTTAAGGTAACAAACTTACTTTTGTCTCTTGTCATGTGATGTGAGTATCTACTATCTATGATCCACATGTCATTCTTGTTTACACAAGTTACTAGTGTTGTTGCCTCATCTTCATCTCACTCATCCTTCATGGCTACATAGACTACCTCATCATCATTTTCATTAGAATCCTCTTCTTCAACAATGTGGCACTTTTTGCCTTTGTCTTTGTAATCTCTGCTATCATCTTCTCTTTTGTTTTTTTACTTCTTGCCTTCTCTATAGTTCTTTTTCTATGTATATCTTGCAGCAATATGTCCTACTTCATTGCAATTAAAACAAATGATAGGCAACTTACCTTTGAATTTACCTTTGCCTCTGTGAAATCTTCCAACCAACAATGCTTCCAATTGTTCCACATCTTCTTCATCTGTGCTATTGTCACTAGATACATATTTTATCTTTCTTTTCTTATTCTTTGGTTTCACCTCCTCAGTGTCTTTTAATAATAGCTTGGCCTTGAAAGTAGATTCAAGATTCTCAGGTTTGTGGTTATCAAAGTTGGATAACTCAAATGCAGTAAGTCTTCCCACTATACCTTCAAGAGTTAGCTTGTTTCCTAGTACGCATCTTAACTCTTGGATGGTTGATACTCTAATAGCATAGATGTGGAGCAAGGTTCTTAAGAATTTTCTATTGATAGTTTCATCATCTAAATGACCACCCAAACTTCTTATTGCACTTACTACTTCCTTTATTCTAGAGGCATATTGAGAAATGTTCTCACCTTCCTCCATTCTCATGTCATCAAAATTTCCTCTGAGGCTTTCTCTTTTTGCTCTTTGGAAATTTTGATCTCCTCCATAAATATTTGACAAGGCTTTCCACATCTTGAATGCAGAGTTACATCCTTTGATGTGATCAAATTTAGCATAGTTGAGGGCAAAGTCAATCTCCAGCATTTCCTAATTGTGCTCTTTCTTTTTCTTCATATCTTCTATAGTAGGGACACCAGATGGATCTACATGTTCCACTTCAATTGATGTTTGTGAATGATCACCTATTGATCCTAGGTCCAGCTTCATTAAACTTTTCCCTGTAATGAAGTTATCTCTGTTAAGCTTGAAAACTTCTCTCTTAGACATCTTGATCTTTTCTGCTTCTAATACCTTTAAACCAAATCAGTAGATGGCTCTGATATCAATTGTTAGAAATGCTTTAGAATAACTAAGAGGGGGGGTGAATTAGTTATTCAAGGTCCATATGTCCTAATAAATTTTTTTCACTAAGTATAGTGTGCCCATTTAAATTAACTGTGCATCCAATCTAAACATTCATTTTAGCAAGTTACTGAAAAATCAACATTCAAGAATAAGACATGATAGTGTTGGTCTTAGATTGGTTTTGACATTTGAGTGTCAACACACTTAACCAATTCTCAAGACAATGCCAAGTATAATACAGAAGTTGAGCTACAATGGATGTCAAGCCAGAAAAGTTAATAGGTGCCAAGTGAACTTCAGGTGCCGAGCAATCTTCAAGTGCCGAGAAAAGTTCAAGTGTCAAGCAACGTATAGGTGTCGAGTCACTATAGGAGCCAAGTGAGCTAGTTTTTCTATATGTGCTAAGCATCAGCAACTAGTATGTGCCGAGTAGAGTAAATCATTTTTGGAGCTGACATGAGATGAATCTCAAAGGTACTTGAAGATAAGATTGAATCTTTTGCATTACCTATGCAATCAACATGCAACCAATAAGAAAAATGCAAAAGACATGGAACCAATAAGAAAAGTGAAAGTAATGAGCAGGAAATGAAGATTTAATATTGATTGTAGATTCATACCTAATCCCAAGTCTTCAAAATCTTTAAAAGGAGGATGAAACCCCATTGTATGCGTGGATGAGAAAAGTGTATGGGTGAAATATAACAAAATTCAGAGAGAAGTTTAAGAAACTTAGTAAAGAATAGAATGACATTGTAGAATCCAGTTGTTGAAGAACAGAGTATCAGAACCCAGTAGAGTGACATATTAGATCAAGCAAGGATTAGATTAGTAAGAGCAGAACAAGGATCTAGAATTAGCAATTGAAGATTGCAAGTAATCAGGTCAAAGGTTTTCTAATACTCTCTAGCAATTGTATTAGACATGGAAATCCTATGGAATTAAGTTGGCCTAGTAGCCATTTGTAAATCCTTTAATAGGGTGGCGTTCCAGGTGAATGTACAGAAGTCCTTTAACTAGGCCTACTTTTAGCAGGGTAGTGAAATCCTTTAACCAGGTCACTTTTAACAGAGTCTAAAGTCTTTAACAAGACAGGCCTTTCATAGGGTAGACCATTGGAAGTGGTCAAACATTGTAACCTTGAGCAAGTTACACATTACTACAGTGATATTTTGTAGGTGTCATCCCCACTCCAGTTTTACCTTCTCATTTTGGAGGGTTTCTAGGTTACCAAATTTGTGTGTTGTCTATTTTCATGCATGTCTTTACTTTCAAGTTTATTAGATAGATTAGATGCATGTGAATGGTTTTAGTTAAAAGAATTTGAAAAGGTTAAAGTTAGTTACTTTTGATTCATCCCCCCCCCCCCCCCCCCCCCCCCCCGCCCTCCCAACTCTCAGAAGTAAATCTTCCCACTTGTTAATTCCAACAATTGATATTAGAGCCTAGTTCTCACAAGGAGAAGCCTTACAACTTGGAGAAAAGATCTGGAAATGGAAGTCTACAAACTTGGGAAGATAATAGAGAATCAGACAATTGACATACAACTTCCTTTACATGCTTTGGAAGAAGCTAGAGGAGAACTGAAGAAATTCTTAGAAAGAAGGAAAGAGATATCCAGAGCTGAGAATAACACATAGCACAAGGAGATTGACACCTCAAATCTATTTTCAAATGGAGATTCCAAAGAGTTTGATGTAGCAATAGTAGACCTGATGGAGAAGAATAAGGCTCAAGCAAAAGAAATTAGAATACTCAAGCTTGAACAAGAATCACAAGTTATGATGCTTTGTGAAGTAACTGAACAGAAGAAAAGAGCCATTGAAGACAAGGCTATGCTTGAAGAAGACAAGAGAAATCTTGCTAACAGACTGGAAGAAAAACCAATTGAACTAGCAAGAATCTCAAACATGTAGCTGGACACCCTAAGTTAGATGATGAATGCACATCATGAACTAAATGTCAAGGACATTGATATCTCTACACTAAAGATGCAAAATGAACAACTGTAATATGATTTGAAAAGAGAGAAGGAGATTGTAGAAAGCTTCAACAAACCCAATGAGGCCATCAAATACTTTGAGTAGCTACTAAAATCACCAAGGGCCAGTAATGACACTTTAGGACTAGGTTACATTAGCACTAAACAAGGAGAGTCATCCAAGACTGCAGAAGAAATGAGTAACAAAGGTAAGAACACTAAACCTACTTGTCATTTCTGTGGTAAAAAGGGACATACTTCTAATGTATGTAGGAGCAAGAATGCCCATTAGCATGATAAACCTAAGAATGCAAGTTACTATCATAAGTGCAAAAAGCAAGGACATCAAGAACATAACTGCAAGACTAGAACTATCAGAACACCAAAATTTGAAGGTCACTACTACAATTACAAGAAGTATGGACATAGAGCTTTTGAGTGCAGATCAAAGCCTAAGTGGACATCAAATCAGGCAACAAGGAAAGGTAACCATGGTGATCACTACAATTGGGACTATAACAATAGGTATAGCTATCATTACTGTCAAGAATATGGACACATTCCTAAAAATTGTATAAGGACACATTTCAGAGGGAACTACAGTAGATGGTTGAGCCAAACTACATTTTTCAGTTGCTTGAAGACTAGTCATATCAGCGGGAATTGCCCAACAAAGTCAAAGGCACCCAACTCAAAGAATGACAAAGGTAAAGAGAAGGTAGATGTTAAACACATCAAAGGAGAAATGAACAAGACATGGAAGAAGAAAGATGGGTGTAGCACATCAAATGGAGGGATCACTTCACCTAATAGGTCAAGTGACCACACTTCATCAAACTAAGCAAGAGAAGGCATAAGGGATTGATTTACAAAGTTTTATCATGTATCAATTCCTAGAAAAAAAGTACTAAAAAAGAATAGATCAACATGAGCAAAGATGCAAAGTCAAAAGTTTAAGATTTCATAA
Organism: Cupressus sempervirens; assembly: GCA_028749045.1. NCBI lineage: Eukaryota > Viridiplantae > Streptophyta > Pinopsida > Cupressales > Cupressaceae > Cupressus > Cupressus sempervirens. Next base: position 471,733,794 of record CM053788.1, read on the forward strand.
GTGTTGCCTTCAGATGCCAAGTAAAAATCCAGTACAAGCTGAGTATATTGTCAAAGACTGTAGGAGTTGAATGATCAGTAGGAGTCGAGTTGATAGAGGGAGCCGAGCGAAAAAAGAAAAGAAAAAGTTGAAGCCAAGCAACACTCCAGTGGAAGCCGCGTAACACAGGATCCTTCAGTAGCCGAGTGGATAGTTGTGAACATACTAAGCATTAAATGCGATGAAAATAGGGTATAATATCATATTTTCATTCATTTTTCTTCATTGAGGACATAGAGAAAAGATGAGAAAGAGCGTAGAGCAAATCCAAGGCAAATAAACCAGTGCATATGAAGATTTAAACAACATTTCAAGCATGATCCCATTGATTTTAAGATATTTATGATTGTGCCAAGCTACGTAGTTTCACATTTTCATTGTGTTGAAACCCTAGTTTGTATAAAATTATGTCTAGCTCAAGAAAACCTCAAGAAAATCTTAGGAGAAGGATACATTTGAAGTCCAAATAGTGTCCAAGGAGGTTAGGCAACCCAATTTCCATCCTATCCCAAAGGTTGCATACAAAAATGACCCAGCCGGTGCCCTTTCTATTATACCCCCAAAAGTTGTGATGGTTCAAGACGTAAGGAAATGTTATAACTGTAAGATAGGGAGCCATAGGTGATATGGAAATGAGGGAGGCATATGATAAATTAAGTGATAATGGAGTATTAAAGGAAGAATATAAAATTGTTGAGAGGAAGGGTTTAACACGAGCCCTAGATTCCCCAACAGTGTTTAAGATTGAATGGATTAGACTTGTGTTGAGTCAAGTGCATGATGGTAGTTTGTGGTTAGAAGATGGTCCTATCAAGATCACTAAGAGGATAGTACATAGAGTGATAGGGTACCCAACCCTAGATTGGCCAAAGACTCTTAAAAGTGATGCCAAGGAGGTAATTGAGAAAAACACAGGTGCAAAATGGAATAAAAAAGGAATGACAATTGACACTATCCAAGACCCTCTAGTTGACTTTGCAATAAGGGTCATTGCACACAAATTCTACCAGTCCAGCAGACTCAATCGTGTGCCCTGTATTGCAATTGATGTTGGATACAAACTAGTGAAGTAAGATCATACATATGATCTTGCAGGGCTGCAACTACAATAGATCAATGAAAATCTAGTAGCAATTAGAAGAACAAAGGGAGCACAATGTAAATTTGGTGCAATTTTGATATGCATTTTCTTTTATGTATAGAATGAATTCCCTTATTTTGGTAAAGTAGCATGGAAGAATGACAAGTCTATCATAACTTAGGTCAATGAATATATAGAGCAGATGGGAGCCAATTTTGAGACCTTGATGACTAGTTATTTTGAAGATTTTAAGAAATCAATGAAGCAAAGGCTCAGAATCCCAGTTTCTTTGGTGGAGAAACATGTAAATGAAGTTTGTTTCCTTGTAGATATTGATTATAGATACATATAAGCGGCCATACCAAGAGTGAGATGGTTGAGACCTCTTGGGTATGGAATAAATATAGATGAAGCATCAATAGCAATAACTGCACTACTTGCAGAAGAGATTGACAAGGATGCACCACATTTTGGAACATATGACATGGTGAGATCCAAAGTGGATATGAACTTGAAAATTGCTTCCACTTTGAAGAAGAAAGACAAGCTTATTAAGAAGCTTAAAGCAAAATTTGGAGAAGGAACTACAGAAGAAGCTAAAGATGAAGGTGAGGATGCTGAGGGAGATGAAGAAGAGCAAGATCAAGGGCCACTTTCCCTAACCCATGGTATGGGGGAGGATATAGATGAAGAGGAAGGTGCCAAGAAAGAAGCACCAAAGCCTATGACAAAGAAGAGGAAAGCTTAGAAGCAACCAGTTGCCCAGCCTAAAGGAAAGAAGAAACTTGCAAAGCCAAGCCCAGCTAAGACAACTACAAGGGCTGACACTAAGGCTACAACACAAGGGCCAAAGGTGTAGGAGAAGCAAAAGGAAATAGAACAAGAGGGGCCTGCAGAGAAAAAGAAGAGAAGAAGGTATGTTGCACCCCCAGAATTAGACAAAGAGAGAATAGAGTGTGACGAAGATCAATTTAGACTGGTAAGCCATTCAACCACTTCTAAATTGGAAAATATTTGCAATAATATTAGAGATAATTCAGATTTATTTGGTCTAAAGACCATAGATTTTAAGAAGTTGTCAGAAGAACAACAAAACATAGTGGAAGAGTCCATCTACACTATGATGGCTAAGTTCAAGACAACCCCACATGAACTAGACACTTCAATGCCTAAAGAGCTAAGCTCATTAGTGGAAAATAAGTGGTATTACTATCTTAAGATGGAGAAGGAAATAAGAGAGTCTACATTGGCTCATGTAATGCCTAACCTTACTAAAGGTCAAATAACAAAGAGTTGCAAAAAGCACGGGAGCAAATTTGCACCCAAATATAGAGCCTTCAAAATTTTACAAAACCAAATTGAAGATGTTGTCGAAAAGTCCACATAGATGTGGAAATTAATCTATGGATTGAAAACTATAAAGGAAGGACAAGAAGACCCATTTGAGGGTAGGAATGATGAAGAAGAAGAAGAGAATGAGAAAGAAGATGAAAGGGAGAAAGAAAAAGATGAAGAACAGAAAGAAACAGAAAGAGAGACAGCGGAGAAGGAACATGGTGAGGAACAACAAACTAAACAAAGTGTCCAAAAAACTCAAATGCCACCACCAAGCCCTCCACATGCAACACATGTAGACATAGTAACTGTACAAGATGTTCCTGACACTTCAGCTCAGAACATCAATCCTTTGACTGTAAAGGATCTCAAGAAGATCCTTCACCAATCAACACTACAAGCACAAATTTGCACAAATCCAGTATTGGTGAGTGTTGATGAGTTATAGAAAACTATAGCAAAAATAACAAGGGAGAAGGAAACCACACAAGAACAATCCACAGAATCTCCCACAGCTATAGCAGAACAACCTAAAGAGCAAGAAGAACAATACAAAATTGCTAAGGTTGATTCTACAGTCAAAATGACAACTACTACCAAGAAGAAAACAAAGGAACTAATAGGGAAAGATGTTCTTGGAGCACAAACCCAAGGTGCACCTCCACAAATATTCATCATTGATCAAGGCAGTAGAGGAGAGGAGAAAGAAGTAGAGAAAACCCCCAAGGAGCAAGATGTAATACCAACGTTGGTAAACTTGCCTACCTCGGGGACTCCTAATAAGAAGCCGAGCACTAATGCAATCCCATTGCAAATATTAGCACTAGGCTTGAGCACTACCAAGGTTGCAAGGGTACTTCACTATGGAGAACCTGCACTTGATGAAGAAATAGTCATAACAAGCTACGACTCAAAAACAATGAACTTGCAATAGATAAATGAAGTGCAAGAGACACTAGAAAGGAGAAAGAGGCAAGAGATACTCATAAATAAGTATAAGCAGAAGCAAGCATTGGTGGAGATCAAAGAAATATTTCTTAATGCCTTTAGCTTGCAAGTACTTGATGAAACTTAGCCCATAATGGATCAACCATCCAATATTGTGGACTAGGTACAGAATGAGGACCTAGAAACTAATGTCAAATTATTGGAATGGTCAGAAAAGAGATTTTAGATGAAAGTGAATGAAAAGATATCTAATGAAATTGCACTTTCACAAGTTGAATTGGTGAAGAAAATTGAAAAAGTGAAGAAAGTACTTGAGAATGTATTCTCATTGTACACAAAGTTGTGTGATTCCTCATATTTCACACAAGAGACAAGCTAAAGAATAACGAGCTTGGAGAGAAATCTAAAGATTTCTAGCACTCAACTGTCAATAGATCTAGCTCAAAGTGAGAAGAATTTTGCAGCAATGCTTCACACACAAAAAGAATTAGCTGTGTTGATAGTAGAGGAGGCCAACATTAAGGCCAAATTGATGCAGATTCAATCCTCCATAACTCTATATCTGGAAGTACTTCATTAGGAGAAGGCCTATGCAAAAAATGTACTAAAGAAAGACCCAAATCTTTCTACTTTAGAAGGCCTTGTTCATCTTGCAGTAGAGACAACCATCCAACACAAGTCATTGGAGATAGCTCTAGACAATTGGGATGCTTCTCTCAAGATGATCATGGAGGTAAATAAAACATTTTTGGCAAAGTATTGTATTCATCCTTAGGACTCTTTTCCATAAGTGTCAAAAAGGGGGAGAATATCAAGGGGGAGAATAAGAATATTCAATTCATTATTCATTGCATCTAATAAAAAGGGGGAGAATATCACATTTTTAGGGATACAGATACAAAAAAGGTAGATATGGCAAAGAGTAATAAGATATATCAGTATGAGACATATTCGGCACAAGAATTTCAGCTACAAGAATGGTAATGGCACAATAGCTTAGGGGGAGTTACAAGATTTTGAGGCATACAAAATTTTGAATAAGTTTTTGAAGCCTTGTACATATGTCGAATAAATTATGTAGTATACTCGCACAGATCAGATTCATAAAGTTTAGTTAAGTGTTATTTCCACTCATGTCAAAGGGGGACATTGTTGGTCTTAGATTGGTTATGACATTTGAGTGTCAACACACTTAACCAATTCTTAAGACAATGCTGAGTATAATACAGAAACTGAGCTACAATGGATACCGAGCTAGAAAAGTTAATAGGTGCTGAGTGAACTTCAAGTGCCAAGCAATCTTCAGGTGCTGAGAAAAGTTCAAGTGCTAAGCAAAATATAGGTGTCAAGTCACTATAGATGTCGAGTGAAACAGAGTCACTATAGGAGCTGAGTGAGCCAGTTTTTCTATATGTGTCGAGCATCAACAACTATTATGTGTCGAGTAACATAGAATTAGCAAATGAGTTTGTGTCTTCACAAACTCAGATGTAAATCATTTTTGGAGCCGACATGAGATGAATCTCGAAGGAACTTGAAGATAAGATCGAATCTTTTGCATTACCTATGCAATTAGCATGAAGCCAATAAGAAAAATGTAGAAGACATGTACCCAATAAGAAAAGTGCAAGGAATGAATGTAAAATGAAGATTTAATATTGATCATAGATTCATACCTAATCCTAAGTCTTTGAAATCTTTGAAAGGAGGATGAAACCCCATTGTTTGCATGGATGAGAGAAGTGTATGGGTGAACTATAGTGAAATTTAGAGAGAAGTTTAAGAGACTTAGTAAAGAATAGAGCAACATTGCAGAATCCAGTTGTTGAAGAATAGAGTATCAGAACCCAGTAGAGTGACATATCAGATCAAGCAAGGATTAGATTACCAAGAGAAAAACAAGGATTTGGAATTAGCAATTTAAGATTGCAAGTAATCAGGTCAAAGGTTTTCTAATACTCTCTAGCAATTGTATTAGATATGGAAATCCTATGGACTTAGGTTGGCCTAGCAACCATTTGTAAATCCTTTAATAGGGTGGCATTCCAAGTGAATGTACAGAAGTCCTTTAACTAGGCCTACTTTTAGTAGGGTAGTGAAATCCTTTAACCATGTCACTTTTAACAAAGTGTAAAGTCTTTAACAAGATAGGCCTTTCATAGGGTAGACCATTGGAAGTGGTCAGACATTGTAACCTTGAACAAGTTACACATTGTTGTAGTGATATTTTGTGGGTGTCATCCCCACCCCAATTTTACCTTCTCATTTTGGAGGGTTTTTGGGTTACCAAATTTGTGTGTTGTCTATTTTCATGCATGTCTTTACTTTCAAATTTATTAGATAGATTAGATGCATGTGAATGGTTTTAGTTAAAAGAATTTGAAAAGGTTAAAGTTAATTACTTATGATTCACCCCCCCCCCCCCCTCAGAAGAAAATCTTCCCACTTGTTAATTACAATAGAAAGATCAACACATAACATAGTGATTTATGTGAAAACCCAGTTTGGGAAAAACCACTAGTAACATGCTACTCCTTTCTCACTCTTCTTAAGTGATGCCCTGTGAAAGGTCTGCCCTATTGAATTCTACAAAGCACACTATTAAATGTGAGATGGTTAAAATATTTCAACCACCTTGTTAGAAGTGGGCCTGGTTAAAGGAATTTAGAACATTCAACTTGGAATGTCACCATGTTAAAGGATTTACAAAATGGTTGTTAAATCAACCTAAGTCCATAGGATTTTTCCCTAACTAATACAATTGTTAGAGAGTAACAATAAGGGCTTTTGATCTTATATAATTCACAACATAACTTGTAGATTTTAGGTCTCAATTCAGTTCACAAATTTTCTTGGCTTTTAGTCTCTACAGCTCTGACAACTTGCCCTTCTTTCAAGCTTCATCTCCTTGAGTCTCCCTGCTCGTTGTGCCAATGCAATCTCCTTTATGACCACTTATTGAAGTAGAGTCTCTATGCTCTATTCCTCCCTTTCGATGCCTTCTCCTTGACACCACACACTATCTCCAACCAACCACTCTTGCTTCTTGACTTGTAACTCCTTAAATAGAAGTTTGGAGTACCTTTTCCACTCTAATTTTCCCACTCTTATTTTGGGTTCGAATGGATTAGGTAAGATTCAATGTATCTTCCCCTAATCTTGTTTCTTCTAGAAACATCTTGTAGAATCCTCCTATATTCACCTAAAAATGATTTACCTAGAATTTTGTGCCACTAGCTAATCATTCTTATCCTCCATCTGGTTCACAAAGTTCAAGGTAACAAAATTGTCAGCTTAGATCTGGCAAATTTTTGACTTCTCAAATAATGTAGTAGGTCGACACTATTGACTTTCTGATGCTCAACGCATACTATATTGCTCAGCACCAATTGTAGATTCACTCGGCATGAACTAAGTTTTACTGATGCTCGACACCTATTACATTCTGTCTAGCTCAACACTTGAACTTGCTTGACACCTTCTGTTTCACTTGGCACACACTAGATTTTGCATTTTCTCGACACTTACTAATAATTTGCTTGGTATGAACTAACTTGCTCGGCAACCACTAATGAATTTAATCAAGCTTTGCAGAGAGCTTTGTTACAACTTATTCTTCTAGAGTTTCTAAGTGTGGCCAACCTCTATACCTTCGAGTGTATTATCAATACATCATTTTACCATTCTCTTAACTGATCTTTGTACTCCATTACAAACCCATAACTCAACCTTTCCCTTGGGTGCTTTTGTTACATCTTATTGATTAAATCTTCTTCATTAATCAATTAAGTGATAGTGCTTGGATCTTATAAGCAATTGTCATTCCAGCAAATAGTAGGTTTGACATCAGTGACAAAACAATGATTGAAAACATTCTTTATCAACAATCTCCCTTCTTCAATAATGATATTTTCAATCAGATCTTCAACACCAGGTGGAAAACAATTTTTGGAATCACGAAACTGTTTAGCTTGCCATCATGCACCATGACAATGTTGGATATGTGGATATATGAATGGATGGAACTTGGTCATAAACTCATCATAATGAAATTCACTCCCCTTCAATACAATTTTTTTTTGGATTCATCTCTTGTCTTATTTTGGTATGTCTCATATTCATATCTCATCCATGAAACTAGTGTCGATTCATTAATATTCTGAATTTGCAATAAAAATTTGCGTAAATCTCCACAATCTTCATACTAATTTTTGATGCATTGCACTTTGAACTCATCTAAATCTTCTAATTTATCACATAATATGGACTTCACAAATTGTGTTGTACTGCTAGGGATGACCAAATTAAGATCAAGTATTGCCATAAATTTTTTATATGATTGCAAGTGTAGACCAAATTCAACATGATTTTGACAATAACAAGTTTCACACATCTTATTTATGTGTACAAAGGAAGGATGCAAACTCTCAAACATTCTCTGACATATTTTGACATTTGAAAATTCTTGCTTGAATGTTTGAAATAATTCACTTTGAGTTATATCTATGAAATGTCTTGGATGTTCAATTTTGGCCCCTGTCTCTTGATCTTTAATTTGTATAGTATCACATCTATTGGAAGAGACATGAGAATGTGTGGTCCAAAATTCAATAAATTATCTTTTTACATCTTCAAAAATTTTATCTTTTTGAGGAACTCTACAAATATTCACCCAATTATTCTCAATGTTATCATCTAGCATATTTATCCTCTTGATGTATCTCTGAATAGTTATTCTAGATATATGTAGTACATCAAAAATTGCACATATCTATTTTCTATGTGTCAATCTTCTACTCATCAATGCTCTATGTGCATTACTCAAATCACCTCCTCAAATTGTGTTGTCAAATTTGTTATAAGCATTTTGCAAGTTTCCAATTATTGTTTTATTAATATTATGTGCATGGTTTTTCCTATTATTAACACCCAAAAACTCCAAAACAAGTCTCATATCTTTTCTCCTAAATAACTTGACAAATAATTGTGCCTGTCCAAATATACTTTTATCTTTGAAATATTCATCCCACATGTTTTGACAATGCTTTTTTATAGTGTTATCATTTATCATATCTTTAGATGGAATTTGGTTAAAAAGTAGTGTATGCCTAAAATGTGAGCACACTTCTATGAGTCATTATATTCAAGATTTCTCAAAAATTAGGTCTCGAATGGTGACTCATAGCTCCCTATTCATGGAGTGTAGGGGTTTGTAATGGAGGCCCTCAGTCTGACCTAGTTTGTGCCCATACAAGTACACCACGAAACAAGAGATTCAATGATCTAATATGCATGCAAATGGAAATGAAAAAAATTAATCAAAATGATAACAATGCAAAACAATGCAAGAAATGAAATCTAATCTATGAAAAGAAATAACAATGCAGATCTAATATATGAAAGCAAGATCTAATCTATCAATCCAAGATCTAAGCTAACATGAAAATCAAAGTATGGATCATGATGATGGAAGCCATGCATGCAAAAGAGAATGAGACAAGAAGATAGAAGTTCTCCACAAAATCTTTAATATTCAAAACTCTTTCTTCAAAAATCACTCTCCAAACTTGCAACATAACAATAGCATAATAATGGGTGTCTCCAAAATGAGGAGAGGGCTCTCCCTTATAAAGAAGATTGGATGATCTAGATTGAGAGGAAAAAAATTTAATCAAGGGTGGAGAAATAATAATCCATGTGAACTAAAGATCCACCAATGAGAAAAGTGGAGTGGTTGAGAAGAAAGTGAAGAAAGGATGAAGATAAGTCCCATATTAAGTGTAGATAAAAGATTTATTTAATTTTTTGTTTGTTTTAACTCCTTTTTCATCAAAAAGAGATTTAAGTGGGATATTTTATTTAATTAAAAGGGAGCAAGTTCTTTTAATTAAATAGGAAATATTTAACCAAATTAAAAGAGGGGTTTTTCTCTTAATTAATTAAATGTAGATGAATTATTTAATTAAAAGAGAGGTTTTCTTTTAATTAAATGGAGACTTATTTTATTTAATTAAAAGAGAGCAAGTTAATTAAATTAAATAGGAAATATTTAATTAAATTAAAAGAGAGGTTTTTCTCTTAATTAATTAGATGTGGATGAACTATTTAATTAAAAGAGAGGTTTTCTTTTAATTAAACGGGGACTTATTTTATTTAATTAAAAGAGAGCAAGTTCTTTTAATTAAATAAGACTTAGGATAAAATGATCAACCTTAGAAATAAAACAAATTGAATTTGATCAAGAAAATTGATTTGAATTGATTTAATAAAATATTACACACCATTGATTCAGGAAATTTGAATAATGGGGGCCCATAGTCTAGGTGACCATTTTAGGGTGCATACATTTGCCCCTTTTTGACTAATGTGTGATCGATTTGGGAACACATGTAGTCAAAGAAAGAAATTGAAGTGTGAGGTCGATTTGGGATCACAAAACAACCCAGATGTGTGGTCAAATTGGGAACACAACAGGACAAAGAATACAAATAAAATTTGAAGGATAAAATTGATAAAACTGAATCAAAGATTGAATTTGATAATTATTGCCCCCTCGTGATCAAAATCGAAATGAGATAGAGGAGAAACAACAAATTGCTAAATTTGATCAAATCAAACAAAAGATAAGGTTCTTGATGTAAGATGAAAGATATAAGAATCATAGAACCAAGGTAGATCATCAAGCATGAAATATTATGCCCCAAAGGTGAGTTAGAAGAAAAGAAGTGGGGAAAAAGAAAATGGAAGATAGAAGTTTGGAAGATATGGAAAGAAATAGAAAGAAGAAAAGAAAATGCCCCAAAATCAATCAACTATTTAAGATATAAATTTCGATTGAGATCACGAAAGAAGATAAGGAAATGAAGATCAAAACGTGACCATAGTTGATTAAAAGTCCACAATAAAGATGAAGGGAGAACCCTCTCAAACTCATAATGCAGCCTAAAAATGCAAACTAACATGAAGTCTAATAATGCAAGATACATAAAAATGAAAAGGTGTACTTGCAAAAGAGCAACTATAACATAGGATTTTTTTTGTTCATCATTCATTAAAGAATGTAAAAGAACTTATTTTCATCATTGGGCCATTATTAACGAACATCAAAAATCACACAATCATCACTAGTCACAAGTGCAACTATGAAGATATGAATGTAATTTATATCGGATTGGAATGTGGAAAGATTCTAACATAAGCATCAAAGACATAAAGGTCAAGATGACTTCGATGTTAGCTTACCCAATTTAATGTAGCAAAACCATGCTCACATCAAGACATAATTGCCAAGATGACCATAAGAACGGTTGTGCAAAAACAATCAAGCATGATGCCTCAAATGTCCTAAGCATTTCAAGGGGACAACAAGAGACACTCTAGAGTTTCAAGACCACACCCGCAAGCAAAAAATAAATAAAAACATGTCCCATGCCCCAAGTCCTCTAGCGATGCATCACGGAGAGACTTATCAGACAAGGACACTCAACAAAAATCAATAATAATCAACACATAAAGAAAAAATCATGACATAAGTCAAGCATTAAGTGTTGCTATAAAATTTAAGTGTTAACTAATACTGAGTTTGGAGGATAAGGATCAAATGCTTGTACGAAGGGAAGATCACATGATGATACTGGGTAAGACCAAACCAATAAGTGTTGAAAAAAAATCGATGTCAAAGGTTGTATTGAAAAATACAATTGGGGTGGTGTTGAAAAACACCATTTGCAAGGTGTCCTAAAGACTAACACATCCAAGACACCAAAGCTAACATAGTTATGCCCCCTAGACAAAGACCAATTCCAAACCAAGGCAGCAAGGACAAGGCATGATGGAGAAAGGCTAAGTGTCGAAGACATGCGCTAAGAAATAGGGGTGCAAAGGCCTCAAGTATTTCCAAGTTTTCACCACTTGGGTTTTTTTTTTTTTTTTTTTTTTTCAGGACTTATTATATTTTTTTTGTATTTTTGCTACCAAGGTGCCTGTTTCCAAGTTTTCACCAAGGCACTTTTTCTATTTTTTTTTGTTTTTTAAATTTTTTGAATTTTTTTTTTTTTGAATTTTTGGAATATATAATTTTTTTGGAGATACATCAAAGTGCCTATTGCTAGGTTGTCACTAAGAAGATCATTTTTTTCAAGACATTTTTCAATTTTTAGACTTTTTTACAATATATCATTTTTTTGGATTTTTGAAATATATCAATTTAAAAAAAAAAATTTCAGGATCAATAAATATATACAAAGATGCCCCTAGACAGAATGGGCATTATGGATAGAACTTCTTCAAGTGCAAGACATTTATAGGATCAGGGAGCTACTCTCCCTTTGTTGTAGATAGTAAATGAGCACCAGAACCAAAAGTTGCTGTGATAATGTAAGGTCCAAGCCAATTAGGTTCAAACTTACCCTTTTGATCTCTATTCTGTTGATTCTTATGATTCACACATAGGACAAGATCTCCCGCTTGGAACTCTCTAGGGTGAACCTTTTTGTTAAATGCTTTTGACATACACTTTTGATAGACCCTCATATGGTCAAATGATGCTTGTTGTTTCTCATCTAGAAGTTCTAACCCTTGAAGTCTCATGGCACAGTAGTCTTCATCTGAAACTAGACCTTTGAGAGAAACTCTAAGTGAAGGAATCTCAACCTCTAAAGGTAACACTGCTTTAGCACCATATGTAAGGGAAAAAGGAGTAGTCCCAATAGGAGTGTGAATACTCATTCTATAGGCCCACAAAGCTGAATTTATTTGTAAATGCCAATCTCTACCATTCTTATGAACTGTTCTATGCAAGATTTTAAGAATGGTTTTGTTTGATGCTTCTGCTTGACCATTTCCTTGCGGGAAATAAATAGAGGACCAATTTTATTTTATCTTGAACTTCTTACAGAGTTGCTTGAGGTCCTTATTTTTAAACTGACCTCCATTATCAATCATAATCTCAGAAGGCACTCCATATCTATAGATAATATGATTCAAAATAAATAGAGAAACTGCCTTACCCGAGGCAACAGAAAGTGGGACAGTTCTACCTATTTAGTGAAATAATCAGTGGTAGTGATAATAAACTTGTGTCCAGATGATGAGTTGGGATGAATTTTCCCAACAAGATCAAAGGCCCAACGCTGAAATGGCCAATGATAAATAGAAGGAATGAGCTCCCTACTTGGAGTATGTATCAGGTTACCATGTTTTTGACATTTTTCACATGACTTTGCAAAAGCTACTGCATCAATCTGCATTGTGGGCCAATAGTATCCTACCCTAAGCAATCTTCAAGCCATGGAAAGACCATTAGAATGTCCCCCACAGATATCCTCATGGATGTCAACTAACACTTGATTAGATTCATCCTTTTCTAAGCATCTAAGAAGTGTTCCATCTAGACCCTTCCTATACAAATCACCAGAGATAAGGGAATGACGAGAGGCATTTCGAATAAGGTTTCTATGTTTCGATCGATTAAAGGTTTCAGATATAATTCCATCACAAATGTATGAGTAAATGGCACCATAACAAGATGACTCATGCCCAACAAGGGTACAAATAACATGACTTTCTTGGGAATCATAGATAGAGTGATGTAGCTCTTCCACCAAGAATTCAAATCTTGATTCATGTTGCTCTAATTGAAGAAGTGAAGCAAGTGTAGCCATAGCATCAATGGCCTTATTTTCTATTCGAGGGATTTTTTGAAATGAGATGAATGTGAAGTAGAGTCTCAAGGAATCAACCATTTTCTTGTAAGGTACCAATTTATCATTTTTGTTAGACAATCGTCATTGACTTGGTTGATTATCAGCTGTGAATCTCCGTAGATGTGTAACTCTATAATTCTCCATTCTATGGCCATCTTAAGTCCATTTGTTAAAGCTTCATATTCAACAATATTGTTTGTACATGGAAATAATAGCTTGTAAGATTTAGGAATTGTGTACCCATGAGGAGAAACAAACAACACACCAGCTCCTGAACCACTTTGCATAAAGGACCCATCAAAGAACATCTTCCATGTTCTTTAAGTCATATACATGAGGTGCTCATCTAGGAAATCAACTTGAATAGGTGCATCATCTTGTAGTGGGAAATTAGCCAATTGATCTGCTATGGCTTGTCCTTTGATTGCTTTACGCTCAATGTACTCTATGTCAAACTTTGAAAGGATCATCATCCATTTAGCAACTCTACCTGTGAGGGCAGCCTTACATAGTAAGTACTTGAGTGTATCTATTTTTTCTATGAGGTGTATAGTGTGTGTAAGCATATAATGTCACAACTTTTGGGAAGCAAACACAACTGCAAGGCAAGCTTTCTCAATACTAGTGTAATTAACCTCATATGAAACAAGAGTACGACTAATGTAATATATTGCTCTTTCTTTCCCATGTTCATCAAGTTGAGCTAATAATGCCCCCAAGGCAGATTCTGTTGCTGAAATGTATAGGATAAGTGGTTTCCCTGGGATAGGAGGCATTAAAATAGGAGGATTTGCCAAGTATTTCTTGATCTGGTCCATGCTCTGTTGACATTCATCATTCCATATACATTTGACTTCTTTATGTAAGTTTTTGTTGAAAGGTTGAGCTCTATCTGCCAACTGTGAAATAAACCTCCTTATAGATTGAAGACATCCTTGAAGACTCCTCATTTGACTAATGTGTTTAAGAGGTGGCATATCCACAATTGCTTGAACCTTTTCAGGATCCACCTCTATCCCTTTTGCTGAAATAATGAATCCTAGTAATTTGCTAGAGGTGACTCCAAATGCACACTTTTTAGGATTTAACCTTAGTTGAAATTGTTCCATACGATCTAGAATGACTTCTAAATCATCTAACTATGTATCTCTTTTCTTAGACTTGGCCAAGGTGTCATCCACATAATCTTCCATGTTTTTATGCATCATATCATGAAAAATAGTTGTCATAGCTCGTTGATAGGTAGCTCCTGCATTTTTTAATCCAAAAGGCATAACATTCTAACAATAGGTACCCCATGCACAAGTAAATGCAGTCTTTTCTTGGTCTTCAGGAGCTATCTTAATTTGATTATATCCAGAAAAACCATCCATTAAGGAATAAATCTCATAACCCGCGGTCATATCCACTATCATGTCTATATTAGGAAGTGGAAAATCATCCTTTGGGCATGCTTTATTAACATCTCTAAAATCTATGCAAACTCGAATGGTTTTGTCATGTTTTGAAACTGGTACAATGTTTGATATCCATTCGGTATAGGCAATAGCTCTTATGAATTTTGCACCAAGAGGTTTTTCTAATTCTGCCTTGACTAAGAGAGCTATGTGAGGATGCATTTTTCTTAATTTTTTCTTAACTGGTTTAACACCTGGAGCTATGGATAAGTGATGCATAATAAGATTAGTGTCCAACCCTAGCATATCTAAATAAGTCCATGCAAAATTAATCTTCTTTTCTTGTAAGAATTTAGTATAGGCTTCTTTTTCTTGTGATGACAAAGACTGAGCCAAATGTACCATTTGCGGAGCTTCATCTGTACCCAAGTTGACTGCTTGTGTTGGTTCAATAAGTATTAAAGATCTATCTTGAAAATAACTAGGAAGAGAATCAAGTACCTCATCCTTAGGTGCCTCAGAGAGGTTTTCACCCTTGGATACATCCTTTCTTTTTACTTTTTTTGGTTTTGACACCACCACATAGTGGTTTTTCCCATTAGAACTCCTTTTCTTTTTCTTTTTTTTTTCTCTTTATTTTGTGACTAAGGTACTTGATATCTGGCTCTGTCATACTAGCAGCTGGTTCACTGGAGGAAGAGACTACAAGTTCAATGGCATTCAAATAACATGCTATTTCATAGTTGTTTTGAAATGTTAAGATTTTAGGTTCTTGGTTGCATTGGGACCAATCAATTAGGTCAGGATGAACAAGGGATAAATCAATGATATGTTCAAGATTGTGAATATGGATGATATCTCTAGTGATTAAAGATTCAAAGTCTATCAAGTAACTTCCTAAACTACCCAAATCAAGATTCATCCTCAAAAGTGAAGAATCGTCCACTAAGGCAACATGTGAGTTCAAATCCTCTAGTCCTACACGTGACTCATTAAATAACTCAGGTTGAGAACTATATGTATGAACAACATCAACATCCATATCAACTGTGGAAGATTCTGAGAAAGAATCCCATTCATACTCATTGGAATCTGTTTCAAAATCTCAACTAGGATGCTTACACCATGAATGCTTGAGATGTCTGGATGTGGAAGCTTCAATACTATCAAGAGTCACACTTTCTTGTTCTAAATTGGCAACTGTCTCATGAGATACTAGATTATCTAAATCTCCCCAAAGGAGATTAGTAGAAGGGATCCAATCTTCACACATATCTTGTTGGTTTTTTGAATTAGGTATGTATTCTTGTTCTTCTTCACTATCTAACTTATCAAGGATAGAAGCAACATTCTTAATATGATCCACATACCCTAGGCTAACTAACTTCTTAGACTTGCATCCAAAAAGTTGATGATCAAGGGGTTCAACTCTAGCATCCAATCTATTACTAAGAGGACCATGTCCAGGATAACCAATTTTCTTAACAAAAGAATACCCTCTTCCATAAGCATTAGGTGAAGGAGTGAAATCTTCATTGTGCATATACTTCTCTTCTCTATAAATCCAATCTTTAACAACCACATCTTCTTTCTCATCTTGAATAAGCATTGATGACTGTACAAATGTGTCAAATAATGTCATAGTTGAAGAGGAAGGTTTCATCTCTTGTGAAGGTTTACCATAAGACCTAGGTGAAACTGGTAATGCAGCGAGGGAATTAAGTTGATATCCCCCCATGCCAAGGTCTATGGACTTAAACTTGTTCTTGCAATCAGCTAAAACTGCATTAAAATCATCTGCTTGTCTACTAAGGGGAACATGAGCACTTGTTGAAATCGAGTTGATAGACAAAGTGTTATCCCGAAGAATACATATCTCTGTTCCATTGTAAGGAAACTTAACACATTGATGATAAGTAGATGGTACTGCTTGCATATCATGAATCCATGGTCTACCAAGAAAAATGTTGCATGCAAGGGGTCCATCATCAACTATTTGGAATAAAACATATTTTTCCACAGGGCCAATCCTAACAGGAAGGACAACCAACCCCTTTGAATTTCTCTCTACCTCATCATAAGCTTTGATAGTAATCTTTCTTTTGTTATCAATAACATGTTCAGAATAACCCAATGTCTTTAAAAGACTCAAAGAACAAATATTAAGCCTAGCACCCCCATCTATCAACACACGCCTAACATGGGTCCTATGTATCATAACGTCAATATGAAGGGCAAGATTGTGTGGATGGCTCAAAGATTTATCATCTTCCTCCGAAAAGGAAAGATAATGAGGGCTTGCAATATGATTAACCATGTTCTGGAATTGATCAATGTCTAAATTATTGGGGACGTTCGCCATGCGCAAAGCATCCTCAAGGACCTGCTTGTGTCTCGGAGACAACTCTAAAAGCTCAAAGATTGAAATCTGAGTAGGAGTTCTTTGCAATTGATCAACAATATTATAATTTGACTTGGGATTAACCATTGGTTTTGAAGGAACATTCTTGTATTGCACTTGTTTTGGCTTACTTGGTTGGTTTGAACTAGGTCCTTTAGTAACAAGGGGACCTTGACTTTGTGTAACAACATTGAGACTTTGGGAAGACACTTGCTTAGGTTTATTTGACTGGTTTGAAATGGGTCCTCTAATGACAAGGGGACCTTGAGATGACTCTCTAGAGTGAGCACCCCTTAGTACCAAAATAGGTTTTTCGCCAAAGGTAGGAGAGTTCAAATTTAAATTATAACCATTGGGATCTTTATCTTCCATCATGTTGACACTTTCTTCTACAACCTCAAGCATATTGACAACATTTTTTGCATTTGTATAAGTATAATTGATTGCAGCCCCGCCATTCTTAGGTTGGGAAGCTTCCCCTTTCTCATACTTGGGCAAAGGCTCTTTGAATGCTGTGTGGTCAGCATTGGTATTTAGTCCATCTATTTTAAGCTTTCCATTCTCAATAAGATCTTGAACAATATGCTTGAATCTCCCACATTTTTCAATATTGTGTCCAATGCCATTGTGAAGCTTGCAATAAGCCTTCTCATCCCACCACCATGGCTTAACTTCAGGTATGTAGAACTTTGCAGCATCATAAGGGTGCACAAGATTGCGTGCAAGGAGCTTTGTGAATATCTCTTCATATGTCTCACCTAATTGTGTAAAGTTACATTTCTCTCCTTTAGACCTTTCCTGATATCTTGGTTTGTTACTCTATTGATTAGCACTAGCCAAATGGAGAACAGCTTGGTCTTTAGGGTTTGAGGAATCCACAACTCCATCATTGACCACTTGTTTTTTCTTATTCCAATTTATGTTCTTTCTTTTATCCTTGTTGTTGTTGTTATTATGACCATTATTGTTGTTGTTTCCATTTTTTGTCAAAATACCTTGCTCTCTCAAAACATCCTCAATTCTAAATGTAGCTTCAATCATGGTATCAAAGGATTCAAAAACAATCTTCTTAACTTCATACTTCATCTCAGGAACCATATTACTAATGAGGATTTCAATCTTTTCTTTCTCAGGAATATATTACTAAGTAGAACCTTTAAGGAGTAGAAATACTAAGTCACTATACTTGTTCATGCGCAAGGTTGCTTTGCCCCTTGCTCATTGTTTGAAAACTATTTGCTTGAAATCCCTATTTGCTATCTTCTGTGCTTGGTTCATGATAAAGAATCTATTGATACATCTAGTTGGATATTTAAAATTAACAAAATCTAAATTCTTGAGTTGAGACTTTACGATCGAATAACTTTGTTATCCCATTATTTCTAGTCTCCCTAGGTTGGTCCTATTTGGATTAGGCTACTTACCCCATTGTTAGAATCCTTTTTGCACCTTAGGTTACTGTGCTTTCACCTCTTGAATTAGTAGTCATTGATTTCACAAGAGATCTTATTTGGAGTTGGTGAGTTAGAAACCGTCCTTGTTGAGAAAGATATACACTTGGATCCTTTGATATTACACTTGGAGAGTCTTAGTAATCTCTTGTCCATTCACTTTCATTAAAAAATCAATTTTAATTATTTATTGAGCACACTTCTATGAGTCATTATATTCAAGATTTCTCAAAAATGAGGTCTTGAATGACAACTCATAGCTCCCTATTCATGGAGTGTAGGGGTTTGTAATGACCTTAGAAATAAAACAAATTGAATTTGATCAAGGAAATTGATTTGAATTGATTTAATAAAATATTACACACCATTGATTCAAGAAATTTGAATAATGGGGGCCCATAGTCTAGGCGACCATTTTAGGGTGCATACAAGTAGTTCCTCATCCAAATCCATCAAATTTTCTATGCCTTCTAATTTTGTTCCATCATTAGAAGAGCCAAAATTTGTTCCTCTCCATTACTTTCATTCTCTTCATGAATATGATCCTCTTCAAGAATTTTAGTAGGTTGGTTTTGGTTATGTTTTGTATGACCTTTCATTTTGTCATCTCTTATTCTATCATATTTCCTTGATCTTTTCTTTTTACTGCCCATTGAATAGTTTAATCTATAGAAACAAAAATTTAATTTTGATTTCACTAAATACCAGTTAATGCTTCAATATAGAATACATAAAAATAAGTAGACAAGAAAAAACACCTTAAAAATATTCGATCCTTTGTAGTTCTGATTAAATCCACGAAATAATTGCTGAAAATGGCTTCAAAAATTGGTGTCTTTCGAAAATGCTCTTTTATTTTTCATTGTTTTCTATATTTATTGAAAAAAAGAAGAGAAAACTAACTTTATTTTATATGAAACCACCAACTTAACCACTAGAGGTTTGATAGGCCAATGGGGGTCACGACTAAAACCCTTTTGACCAAAATGGTTACGGCCAAAATGGTTTCGGTCATAACTGTCTATGTGGCATCCTGAGTGGCAGCCACACAAGCAAAA
Source organism: Cupressus sempervirens (assembly GCA_028749045.1). Lineage (NCBI taxonomy): Eukaryota > Viridiplantae > Streptophyta > Pinopsida > Cupressales > Cupressaceae > Cupressus > Cupressus sempervirens. The sequence continues at coordinate 471,753,208 of CM053788.1, forward strand.
ATAAGAACTTCTATAAACATCTCACTTTGAAGGCCAATTTGATCTACTAAAATGGAGTTTTTTTAAAAGCTAAAAATATACTTCTGTAGGTCTCGGTAAAGATTATGATCATATAAATTTTTTATTATTTGCACTACGGATAATATGTTATAATTTGAAAATATTACAAGTAGGTATTTTAACATTCAGGAAGATGTCTATTCAAAAATAGAAAAAAATAAGTAAATCATCTTAAAAAATTATTATTTTTTAATGTTGCACTAGAGGAGAGAGTCTTCTTTAAGAATATGTAATTTGTTTTAAAAAATATGCAGATTTGATGGAAAAAGTTTGATGGGAGAAAAAAACTGTCAAATTCTGATAACTTTGACTTTGACTAATTATAAATTGAAAAATACTAGGCGAATTTCAATTTTTCTTTTTTGGTGCACTGGGTATACATGTCAACTCTAACATATTCCATAATCAGACCAAAATATGATCATTTGCATACATTTATTTGATGTGAAAAAAACTCTATATTTTCAGCATTTTAAAAAAAATTAAAAAATAGACTTTAAAAATCCAAAAATAAATAAAATTTTGCTCAATTTTTAAAAAAAATATTACAAACATAAACTTCATCCAATTTTACACATTTCATTAGTTTACATCATCTTCAAACTCTAAACACAAATTCCACTTTTATGTCTTTAAAATTGAAGAGTTTAAATTCTGATATCACTTTCCTTTATAAAAGGTGACACAAGTTAGTGCTTTTACCCAAGGACTCTGTTCAAAATTATTTGTTCCAATGGGTCTAAAGGGTTTTGGATTTTGAAAACTTCTAGAACCTTGCAATTGGGCAGGCAATGGTTAGCTTGGGGTTTGCTATATATGTTGGTAGTGTTACATCCAATGATGGGCTCTGATTTCTTCTCTATTGTGGGAATAATATAGGTGTCTTATTTGATGAGATTGTAGATTTATAGGCTTACTATGGATGAATTATCCTTCTAAATTTTGTACAATTGATTCCATTTGTTAGATTACAAAAAAAGAGGAACAATACATTTTTTCTATCATTATACATGGATATATCAAAGAAGTTCAAGAGTAACAACAATAATATCAAAAGAGGAACAATCTCACACACACACACACACACACACACACACACACACAAATCAAAAAAATCAAAAGCAATAATAGTAGTTTCAAAAGACATATTGTTTTAGCAATGTAAAGTTACCAAGGGTAAATTGCTTAGTGTATTCTTTTGTAATATACTTAGTTTGTCTTTGGGCTTTGTAGGTTGTAGTATGTATTATAATTATAGAGTGTTGACATGTAGATATCATGAAATGTGATCATAGTGCCCAAAGTAAGTTATGATAACTAGTTATCCCCAAGGATATTCTAGAGCACATGTACAAAAAAGTACAAGAGAATTCATGTAAAACACTAATTGAGACATGAATATTGTCTATAGTAGACCTGATTAAGAAACCATAATTGGAAATATGATTAATCGTAAGAGAAAAAAAAAAAGCTTTGAAGTGGTCTTGAAACCCTATTGATGAGCATACATTACATGGATAATAGTTGATACAAAGTGGACAAGATGGAATAGATACAAGTGATAATAATAAAAATAAGTGATTATTTTATTGTTGTATGTTATGTGAAAAAAAAATACAATATACTTCTAATAAAGAGCTTCCTTCATCTATGGAATAAATTTGTTCAAATTATAATATTGTTCCTTTCAACTATGTTATATTCACTATTCGGTAGTATCTAAACAAAGCACTAGGATTTTGTTTAACAAAAAGGTGATCTCATTTATGAAATTCAATTTAGCAACTTCTAAGATTGTTGATTTGAGTTGCAATTTATCATTATATGTTTCCATTTTATTTGAATCAGTAAAGAGGAACTAATTACAATACATTTTCCATAACTTCATTAGCATGTTCGACTTTATTCTGCTCAAATTAGAGCATATACAATTCTTTTACAGGCATGTCAATAAGTATTTGTGGCTTTGTTGAAACAAGTTTCCCACATGTCAATAAGTATTATCTTCAAGCTTGACTTAAAGATCATATCTAAAGTCACAATCTCGAAAGGTAATGACATACTTTGGGAAAAACCATTAGTTGTTAGTATCATATTTGACTCTTTTCTTACACTAGTTTCCACCAACCCTAAGTGGGTAAGTTGGATCTAACAAAATTTCTTTGATTTGATGGAAACAAGCTATCTTTAACAATGCATTGCAAAGGTTTGGTAAAATTTGAAGCATAGTCTCCAATTTTGGAAATTGTTTATCGTGTGAAAACTAGAGGTGGATCTAGAAGGGTAGTTGTTGGTGTAAGCAAATCATTTCCATGTAGGGAAATTTGAGATTTTTTTTGGCACACACTAAATATTGAATTTTGACAGGTATCTTCACACTTAAGAATTCTATTGGCTAATTATTTCTATTATTAAATCATTTTATTATCAAGGTTTAATATTTATTAAATTGTGGTTCTCACTATTTACTAGATAGTAAAATATATTAAATATTGTACTGATAATAAAATAATGTTATATTTTATAAAGGTAGTTGCTACATGACGTTAATGTGATTAATAGCAATTATATGTTGAGACTATAAAACATTTAATTGATAATAATATTTTTGATAGTTAAATATAGTCTTAGAGTTTTATTTTGAGTGCATGGAGGGTTTCTATTTTCTTCAAGATTTTATAGATATATTTTGAGGAGTTAGAGTGTTGATTAGGGCAATAATTGAGTTTATTTCTAGTTCAATGTCAATTGAGAGGACATTCAAGGAAGTTAACTGATAGTGATGTATTGATAGGACAAAAATTCCAACAGTGAGTCATAAAAGCTATAAAAAAAAGAATATATTAATATGATAAAACAAATTATCAATCATTCATTTAGTTATTTGTTTGGGTGACTAATTATTAGTGACCAATTTCTTAGTCATTTATTTGATCATTTATTTAGTTGCTTATCTTTTTCTAATGTTATGATTTTTCCCTATGACCAAATTAGTCATTTATTTAGCCACTTATAAATTGTAAAACATTATACGAATTTAATCACTTTTAGTCATGTGACTAAAATTCTTAGTCTTGCAACTAAATGTTTTAGTCATGTAGTCATTTATTTGCCAAAATTCTACTAGTGTATGCAATTATGATGATATACTAATAACAATGTTACTGACATTTCTAATGGAGGATGTGTGTGATTTGTATCATGCAATATGCTATATCTAATATTTATGATGTAGCATCTACATGAAATATGTGATATGTGATGTATCATGTATATATGACATATGCACAATATTTTATGATTTATAGATGGATGCATTTTAGATGCAATGTATGATGGAAATTAATTTAGATATATTTGACATGAAAATATGATGGACAATGATTAATGTTTAATGATATTATTAATGATATAATACAGTGGTATACTTAATGAACCTAATAGTGAACCTAGTGCAAGTAATATGTTAATACAATAGTAATAGAAAGATAAAGCTCTATAATTATCTATAAAATACATGTGATTAAAATGAATGTATTTAAATGAAAATGATGTAATGATGTTTAATGTCAGTAACATATTGTGAATCATAATGAATAAACTAAATGCAATGCAAATTTGAATAATGAGTATACAACTGTTAAATGAGACCCTAATGAAGTATACCAAACTTAGCTCGTATGGACATGTAGCAAACTTAGGTGGGTGAAATAAACAAAAACCCTCATCTCAAAAAAAGTATGATGATGAATGAATCCTTGAGAACATGTATCCTAACTACATGAATTTCATGGGATTTACTTGCATTCATGAGTGAGAGCATACCCCAGTTTAATATGGAAAGAATAACTATGTATCAAGCACTGCAAGAGAATAATGACAAGGTTACTTTGTGTGGACTGGACTCTCAAACACAATAGACAAATTTAGGAACATGGATGAAAATTTTATAGCCATGATGTAAGAAATAACACATACTCAATGGAGAAGTCTTGGCACACCCAAATTCATTTTAAGGCTGTTGATGGAAGTGTGCTAACATATTGCCCTTAGTGAGAAACACATAACCATAACTAGGAATTGACAAAGATGTGATAAAGTATCAAGGAACTAGATCATATAGCAAATGACACATATAATTATTATCAACCATTCAAGGGTTACTAAGATATTGATGATCAAAGAAATCATGATGAGGTCACAATTGACACAAAAAGGTGAAATCAAGAAAAAGGCCTCCTAACCAAGTTGTCATTCAGTCCATATTATTTCCATGAGCATTATGTTGGAAACTACAATTGGAAACAATTGTTATGTTGTCATTGATGTTAAACCTACTAGAGAGACATTTACTAACAGTGTATAGTACCATATTATTTGATTGATGAATAGGATTTGAAAAGAGGAGATAGCAAGGTGGGCTAGTCAAGTTGTTCAGAAGAAAGAAGTTAAGTATCATGGAATTACATTGGGTTCTTTATAAGTTAGTCATTGACAAAATAATGTGTTGTTTAATCACTACATGATGTTAAGAAGACAATTAAATGATGTATGAGTGAGATGACAAGAAGTTGAGTAAAACTCTAAGCTTGACCAAGTATCTGTGTTGGTTAGTCAATGGAGGATCTCAAATAGAAAATTATGGAACTTAAGAAGAAGCCAAAAAAATATTATAAGTCAAGTGTTCATTTATGGTCAAGAAAGTTGTAGTAGCAACCAAGTGTAGTAATGGCCGAGCGAGTTAGTAGAAATCAAGCGAGACAACATAGTGTATGTTGAGCTATACAGTAATGACTGAGTCAAAGAACTTAGTGATTATCGAGTGACAACAAAAGTTATAGTTTGTAAAAGAATTGAGTTTGAGGCCGACATAGTTGAATTTTTGGATTATTCAAAAAGCACGGATGATAAGGATTGATGAGATGGAGTATTTAATGCATGATGAGATTTTGTTATGTGATTAAAGGAAAGGATTGAAAGAGAAGTTTGTAGAAGTATCAAGAAAGGAGTAGACAAAAATGATGGAAGGATTCGGTGAATTTGACCTAACCCTAAGATCTATGGTGATGTTTAAGAGGAAAATGATCAAAACTACCTATTTAAGGAGGCATAAGAGATGTTCTCTAAGGTTGGTTTTTTGTTGATAGGCAACCTTAAGGAGAACATGCGAAGAGTAGAGTAGTAGAGGAGAAGTGCATAGAATAGTGATGTGTGAATGTTTGAAGGGATGTCAAGAATATTAGTGATGGAGATGTTAATGAAGTCTAGTCAATGAACCAACATATGAGCGAATGGAGATCTGAATTTGCAAAGTGAGTTGTGTTTTTACATATCAAACCTATTGTTACGTTCTAACCATTTTGATAGTCAAAATAATTTAATCAAGGTTGACCTAATGGTAATTTTATAAATCCTTTAATCAAGGTTACATTCTAATAGAATGATCCAAATTCCTCTAACAAGGCCACTCCTATTAGGGTGATTAAATCCTTTAACATGGTCACAACTAACAATGTATTTTGTAACCTTTAACATGGTTGGCTCTTAACTAGGATCCCTTCAGAAGAGTGAAAAAGTGGTGGCATTTTATTGGTGGTTTTTCCCAAATCATGTTTCCGTGTTAAATCTTGGTGTCATTTACTTGTGTGAATGTTATGGTATGCATGTGATGCAATTAATAGGTGTAACTAACAAAATACACTTCCTATCCTTTCCTTGAGCTTCTTCTAATCCACACCACTACTTCTTAAAGTCCCTCATGACCTACCTCTAACTAGATATGTGGTGAATGACCTTACTAGCACTTCACATCCACCTTTCATATCCATCTCTACCTTCTAGGTACCCACAAGCATTCAAAAGGCAACCAAACTTCAACTTATGCCTCACTTCATTGCACCCTCTAAGATCTCAAGCATTCCTACACTCCCTTTCAATTTCTTCCATCTTTCCACCAAGTTTTAGGACTAACCAATATGTTTTGGGCACTCTCCCAAGCTCAAACAACAATTTTCTCTAGGAGACCAAATTGGGGGCTCTTCCTTGTAGCACTATTTCACAATCTTAGCCATCAAAATCAGAAAAATTTCAAAGAAGCTACTAGAAAATTTGATAAAATTTCATAGGTCATTTAAACCTAACAAATTCCAAATGATGAGATTTGGGTCTATCCTCCTTACCCCTTAACTATCGAGCCCTAGTTTAGGCCTAAATAGGACTAATATAATAGTTTGTTCTAAAACTTGCCTTGTTCTAAAACCCACAATGTAAATGACCATACCAACACCTAGGACATATACAAATATCGTTACCTTCATGGTTTCAAGCATCTGCACCTTACCCATTACCTTCTGCAACGTTGTCTTGGATTGTCTACTTGCTAAGCACATGAAGGTGCTTAGCCTAATGACCCCCAAGGAACTCCAAGCTGGCAGGTGATATGAAAATAAATTGTAAAACCATGAACTCCATCCTATACCCCTTCTATACACCAAGTTTCATGATTTTTCACCATGGGTTTTATGAGGGAAAGCCCATTTAGCTTCAAACCATACTTACAGGTTAGGGTAACCAGTGAGCACAAATAAAAACAAACTTTATTCAAACTTATTCTACCATGACCAAATGAATCAGTAGATCCCTTACAAAGAAAAACAAAACTATCTATAATGAAAACATGTACCAACTATTATCAATTCCAAGAAGATATCATACTGTACTTATTGTCCTGCACAATTTTCCCACCAAAACATGAAATTTTCTTTATTGCATCAAATACTCTATTCAAACACCTTTTTCTCGATTGGATTAAAAAAAATATAGGTCATTCCATTTGACCTATCACCTTCTTTCATCTTTGATCAATCATTTAATGGACATGACTGTTTGCCTTCCAAAAATTGCAAAAATTACTTAGCAACAAAATTGTTGCTTGATAACTTTTTGACAACTTTTCAACTTTTATTGTTTCACAACTCTAAATACCTCCAAATGTATAGAAATGCATGCTAAAAATAATAGACATCTAAAAAACATGAAAATGCATAATTTTGGTCAAATTCCAGCATTGACTTACCTAGATCTTGCACATAGGTCTTATTACAACATGAACAAAAATTGCTTAAACGAACTCTAGAGATGCTTGAAACCTAACATAATACTTTTGTGTCAACTTAGACACTTATTATCATCCTAACATGTCAAAATTGTGGATTGACCTGACGAGTCACGACCTTAGGCCCCTACACCAACATGCTTTTTTTATAGTTATTTATTTTACTGTTAATTGGCACATATAGTTAACAATAGTTAACGAAGAGTTAAGTAATACACAAAATGTTAAGTTGTTGATGATATGCTATATGGACAAAGTTATTTAATGAGATTTTGTGAAGCTATTAAAAGTTGAATTGGTACATCTAGACTTGAGGATAACTGATTCACATTCCCCCCGAAGTTATTCTAATCATTTTAATGGTGAATCTTGATAAGTCCACTTAGGAAGGAATCATCCTGAAGGGAGAAGATTGTCTATTTGATTGATTTTTTATTGTTTGAAAAGTGTGAGGTTTCATTGGAAATTTCTATAAAAAGAACAATATTCTCAAATCATTTCGTCTTAATGTTTATTTTGTTTACGTACTTATTTGTGGTGACAATGTGATAGGGGATTGCCTGATAGACTAGAGGTCTTTTGAACGTAAAAGTGAATGTCTCACAAAATAGAGGTCTTTTGGTGGATGCATAGAAATGAGTGAATTAGAGAGGATTCTTGCACAAACATAGGATAAGTGGAGGAATCTATGAAATGAGTGGGGTGAATGAACTTGATAGATAATGGATCTAGTTTATTATGCATGGCATCTAAGACATGTTTTCACCATGGTACTTATCTAGAGTGCTTGATTGCCAATTTTTCACTACTGGGTGATTTATTTCTCTTTCTCTCTCTTTTTTCCTTTTTTCTTTTTTCTTTGTGATATCATTGAGGCACATTACTAGGTATTCACCTCAAAACTGATTTTTTTAGGAACTTTTCTACTTTTTAGTCTTTCTTTAGGATCTTTTTACACCATTATGGAATTTTGAATCTTTTCTTTTTATTTTTTGTTATTTTTGAAGATTTACTAACCTTTTAGGATTTTGTGTAACTAATTTACACTGTACAAGAAATATTGAAATCAAGCATAAAAGCACTTGAGGTATTGGATGATGACAAGCTTATAGAGTGGATCTCACTTTGATATGGCAATATGATATGCCCTAGAACCAAACTTAGCTATAATAATAAATGGTCCAATATAGTTGGGTTCAATCTTTCATTTCTTTTCTCAAACTTGGAGGTTTCTAATGTTATGTTGTAGAGCTATATCACCAACTTCAAATTCACCAGGTTTGACCTTCTTGTGAAACTATAGTCAAAGGTGATTTTGATACACATGAAGGTGGTTTAGGGAATTGAGGTGCCTCTCATCAAGGAGTTCCAGCTCTTGCAAGTGGGAAACTTGGCATTATTCTTTGGATATCAAATTCTGAGGGAAGGGAGATCAATTTCAATAGGTAGGACTATCTCAGTACCAAAAATAAGGGAAAATGGAGTGGCTCCTGTAAGAGTGCAGATCGAGGTGTGATAGGACCAAACAAAAAGATTTATTTAGAGATGTCATTCATGGCCAACATCATCAACTGTGGTTTTGAATATTTTCAACATGGTTTTATTTGTAGCCTCAATTTGATTATTTTCTCAGGGGTAGTACTTGCTAGAGTAATGCTATGCAATTCCAAACTTCTTACATAGTGTAGAAACTTTCTTATTTTTAAATGAAGTCTCATTATTAATCATGATATTTTGGGGAATATCATAGTGAAAGATAATTTAATTTAGAATGATCTTCAAAATCTACTTTCCCATTGTATAAACTAGGAGAATGGCCTTGACCAACTTTATAAAATACTCAGTGGCAGTAATAATGTACTTTTGTTCATTTAAGGAGTTAGGATATATTTGGACAACAAGATCAAAACCTTAATAGGAAAAGGGCCAAGGTGTGATTGTGGGTTAGAGGTCTTGTATTAGAGTGTATATCAGAACTCTATATTTTTGACAAGGAATACAATATTTCACAAAATGATATGTATTTGCTTCCATAGAAGGCTAGTAGTATCCTATTATGAGAAACTTCTTATCAAGCATGAGTCAATTGGAATGAGGTCCACAAATTCCTTGGTTTACCTCTTCCAATGCAATTTTGGCTATATATGAATTGATACATTTGAGGAGGGTTCCATCAAAGTGTTTCCAAAAAAAATGTGTCACATAGGATAGTATATTAGGAGTATGCTGGATGAAGGTCTTTCTTTGGTTGGTAAAAAAAAATGGGGATTTTCTAATGATGAATGTAGGTGTAAATGCCAAAATACCATGGGGATTCAAGAATGAAAAAGTTCACACACCAAATCTAACTATGGTTATTCATAAGAGTAAGATATTCTTGACAAGAAATTTGTATCTAGCACTATATTCTGGCATGACAATCATTGAAGCTATAGTGGTCATGGAATCTATTATTTTTTTATTGGTCCTTGGGATATATTGAAATATTATCTCTATAAAATGTTTTTTAAGATCCTCTACTATTCTACAATAAGGTAATAACTTCTCATCCTTTGATACTCATTTTTTTTACTTATTTGAAAAATATTTGGGAGTCACCAAAGACAAGAAAGCTATTAATGTTCTTGAAAATTTCTTGATGAAGTCCTATCACCAAAGCTTCATATTCAACCATATTTTTTTGTCCAAGGGAAATAAATTTTATAGGACATTAGAATTAGGCCTCATTGTGGTGTGACAAACAAGATTCCTTTTCCCAATCCTTTCTATGTAAAAGAGCTATCAAAATAGAGCTTTTACTTCATACTAGGGATGAAAATTATTATGGATTCATTTGGAAAATCACCCAACAATAGGATTTATCTTGGGAGAGTAGTATCTCCAAGTTGGTCAAAAATTACTTGTCCTTTGATAGCCTTGTTGTCTACATAGGCAATGCCAAATACACTTATGATTAAAACCCATTTTATGGTGCAACCAATGAGTCCATATTTTGATAATAGACACTTGAGGGGATCCACCTTGGTGATGAGTTGTGTTAAATGATTAATCATGTAATGGTTCAACTTCTGTGTGTAGAAAACTATGAACAAGCACTTTGATAGCCTTGTTGTCTACATAGGCAATGCCAAATACACTTATGATTAAAACCCATTTTATGGTGCAACCAATGAGTCCATATTTTGATAATAGACACTTGAGGGGATCCACCTTGGTGATGAGTTGTGTTAAATGATTAATCATGTAATGGTTCAACTTCTGTGTGTAGAAAACTATGAACAAGCAAGCTCACTCAATGTCAATGTAGTTGAACTCATAACCAATCAATGTTCTACTAAGATAGTAGATATGTACAAATATGATATACAATATGTACAAGATTAGAAACTGACCTACAACAGGTGGGACCAATACTGGAGGATTAGCTAATTAGACCTTGACTTGTTTGAATGCTTTCTAACATAAGCAATCCCACGTGAATTTGATATCTTTCATAGAAAAATTGTAAAGGGATGAACCTTATCTGCTAGCTGGGATACAAGTCTTTTGATACATTGTAGTCATCATTGTAAACTATAGAGTTTTTTTAATGTAGTAGGAGACATATCCAAGATGACTTGGAATTATGGGGGTCTACCTTGATTCCTCTTCATGATACTATGTAACCCAAAAAAAATCATGATTGTACATTGAAGACATGTTATTTGGGATTGAGACACAGTTTATACTTCTCCAATCTATCAAAGATTTTTGTAAGAATGAAAATATGTGTGTCTTGTGTCTTTGATCTCTTGATGTTGTCATCAACGTAGTCCTCCATTATTACAGGTAGAAGATAATGGAAAACTATACTCATCGCATGTTGATAGGTAGGGTCAATATTCTTAAGGTCAAATGGCATGACCTGATATTAGAATATACCCCAAGGAGTAGTAAATGTCATTTAATGTTGAACTTCATTTATAATTATAATTTGATAATATCTTGAAAATCCATCCATTAGAGATAAAAATTTATGTCTTGTTGTTAGATCATTGTGATGTCTATGTTGGGTAGTGGAAAATCATCGTTGGGACATGAGAGATTAAGATCTCATAAATCTAAACATATGTGTATGCCCCTAGTAGTTTTACCTATAGTTACAATATTGGAAACCCATTTAGGATAAACAATAGGTTTGATGAATTTTCCTCTAACATATTGTGTAGTTTTATTTTTAATAAGAGTGCAACCTTGGGTGCATCTTGCATAGTTTCTATTTA